>OX465282.1:44658727-45258727 GCA_949987705.1 Thereva unica | reverse complement strand
TCTATATACTGAGAAAAAATCTCGGTATACACTCAGTATACTCAACATTGAAACTCAATATCCCAATTGAGAAAAACTTCGTGGTATAGCTCAGTATACCCTAGATTTAAACCGAAGAATAGTCTGGGCATAACCCAAAATGATAATTTCGAACAGAATTTTAATTCTTCAATTTTGGCAGCACTACCTATCAAAGATTTTTATGTCAGTTGAAGGAGTTAGTTGTTTATTTTTTTTAACAGATAAATGACAACCAAAACAACTCAGTATACTGATGCAAGTGTGTCTTCAAATTTTTATATTGCAATATGGCAATATTGCAATATCCCGATCTCAATTGCTATACCACAAGTCTGTCTCCGGTATAGTACGAAATTGTGATGAGGCGGCGGCGGAGAGAAACGAGCCTACCGAGGTCAACGAGAGGGGGCCGATCAAAAGGGTCGAAAGGTGTGGTTTGGTCAATGAGAAACGATTATCCTCGAGGAGGCTAAGTGCCCGGTATCTAGCGGAAGGAACTCGCCCTTCGCGGAGGCATCATTACTCCCGAGGGCCTCACGTGGGGGTTTTTATTCGGTCATTTTATCAATGATTTAGACCTTCAAAAATTTTTTATGTGGATAATTCTCTTATTTTAGTTTATTTTATTTAAGTTATTTGCTTATTTGTTTTAAATGTTGGTAATTCTGTTACTTTAGTTTATTTTAATAATTTATTTGATTATTTGTTTTACCAGTTAAGAATCCTTTTATTTTGGTTTATTTTATTAATTTATTTGATTATTTGTTTTACCAGTTAAGAATCCTTTTATTTTGGTTTATTTTATTAATTTATTTGATTATTTGTTTTACCAGTTAAGAATCCTTTTATTTTGGTTTATTTTATTAATTTATTTGATTATTTGTTTTACCTGTCAAGAATCCTTTTATTTTGGTTTATTTGATTAATTTATTTGATTATTTGTTTTACCAGTCAAGAATCCTTTTATTTTGGTTTATTTTATTAATTGATTTGATTATTTGTTTTACCTGTCAAGAATTCTTTTATTTTGGTTTATTTTATTAATTTATTTGATTATTTGTTTTACCAGTCAAGAATCCTTTTATTTTGGTTTATTTTATTAATTTATTTGATTATTTGTTTTACCAGTCAAGAATCCTTTTATTTTGGTTTATTTTATTAATTTATTTGATTATTTGTTTTACCAGTCAAAAATCCTTTTATTTTGGTTTATTTTATTAATTTATTTGATTATTTGTTTTACCTGACAAGAATTCTTTTATTTTGGTTTATTTTATTAATTTATTTGATTATTTGTTTTACCAGTTAAGAATTCTTTTATTTTGGTTTATTTTATTAATTTATTTGATATTTTTTTTACCAGTTAAGAATCCTATTATTTTGGTTTATTTTATTAATTTATTTGATTATTTGCTTTACCTGTCAAGAATTCTTTTATTTTGGTTTATTTTATTAATTTATTTGATTATTTGTTTTACCAGTCAAAAATCCTTTTATTTTGGTTTAATTTATTAATTTATTTGATTATTTGTTTTACCTGACAAGAATTCTTTTATTTTGGTTTATTTTATTAATTTATTTGATTATTTGTTTTACCATCAGAAATGTACTTTGACGTACCTTATCATCATATGGGAAATCTTATATTTATGTAATAATTGATTAAAATTCATGTATTAAATTCTGTATTGTTATTATTGATTAATTTTCAGGTTTTAATTCAAGTATTATAATGTCGGTCAAAATTCATATATTAAATCATTAAGATTTGATGTTTGTTATATAATTCAAAAAAGGCTACTAATTAATGTCATATAATGGCGGCGTGTATACTTGTCATCATCACTAACCAAATCCTTGGTTAGGCATGACTAAAAATCCGAAATATGTTAAGAAAATTTTATTATGTCCTTTTTCTTTTTACAAAAAAAGGACATCAAGAAAACCGGTTCCAAAAAAAATCGATCCCAAATGTCACCACAGGAATCCCAAATTCAATTCTAATTCCATCAAGTCACCCCAAAATCGTCCCCAAAACGCGCAGCAAAATACTTCTGGCCTTTTGTAATAAGAGAGAGAAAAAAAATTCCACCCAAGATTTTCTTTGCCTTACTCGAAATCCTTACTAATATTATAAATGCGAAAGTAACTCTGTCTGTCTGTCTGTCTGTCTGTCTGGCTGTATGTTACGCTTTCACGCCTAAACCGCTGGACCGATTTTGATGAAATTTGCAACAGACATAGTTTAGACCTTGGAGACGGACATAGGCTATTTTTTTGGAGAAAAAAGGGGGGGGGGGTGAAATGGGGTTCAATAAGTTGTAAGGGAATTTATTTTCTTTACTTTTTTTCTTTGTATAAAAAGTAACTGACTGAAAGACAACGCACAACCTAAACTGCTAGAGCTAAAGGGCTAAAATTTTTACAGTGCGTCCCTAGCGATTTTTCGAAATTCATCCCCTAAGGGGGTGAAATAGGGTCAACTTAAAACCGCTGGAGCTATAGGGCTGAAATTTTGACAGTGCATCCCTTTAATGACGTGGACAGCGATTTTTCGAAATTCATCCCCTAAGGGGGTGAAATGGGTTTTTTCCAAACCGCTGGAGCTATAAGGCTGTAATTTTGACAGTGCATCCCTATAATAACGCGGTCATATACTATTAAAAAGATTTTTCGAAATTCATCCCAAAAGGGAGTGAAATGGGGTTTACCCAAACCGCTGGAGCTATAGGGCTGAAATTTTGACAGTGCATCCCTATAATGATGTGGACATCCACTAAGAAGCGATTATTCGAAATTCATCCCCTAAGGGGGTGAAATGGGGTTTTTCCAAACCGCTATAGCTATAGGGCTGAAATTTTGACAGTGCATCCCTATAATGGCGTGGACATCCACTATAAAGCGATTTTTCGAAATTCATCCCCTAAGGGGGTGAAATGGGGTTTTTCCAAACCGCTATAGATATAGGGCTGAAATTTTGACAGTGCATCCCTATAATGGCGTGGACATCCACTATAAAGCGATTTTTCGAAATTCATCCCCTAAGGGGGTGAAATGGGGTTTTTCCAAACCGCTATAGATATAGGTAGGGCTGAAATTTTGACAGTGCATCCCTATAATGGCGTGGATATCAAATATAGAGCGATTTTTCGAAATTCATCCCCTAAGGGGGTGAAATAGGGTTTACCCAAACCGCTAAAGCTATAGGGCTGTAATTTTGACAGTGCATCCCTATAATGGCGTGGTCTTCCACTATTAAAGCGATTTTTCAAAACTCATCCCCTAACGGAGTGAAATGGGGTTTACCCAAACCGCTGGAGCTATAGGGCTGAAATTTTGACAGTGCATCCCTATAATGATGTGGACATCCACTAAGAAGCGATTTTTCGAAATTCATCCCCTAAGGGGATGAAATAGGGTTTTTCCAAACCGCTATAGCTATAGGGCTGAAATTTTGACAGTGCATCCCTATAATGGCGTGGACATCCACTATAAAGCGATTTTTCGAAATTCATCCCCTAAGGGGGTGAAATGGGGTTTTTCCAAACCGCTATAGATATAGGGCTGTAATTTTGACAGTGCATCCCTATAATGGCGTGGTCTTCCACTATTAAAGCGATTTTTCAAAACTCATCCCCTAAGGGAGTGAAATGGGGTTTACCCAAACCGCTGGAGCTATAGGGCTGAAATTTTGACAGTGCATCCCTATAATGATGTGGACATCCACTAAGAAGCGATTTTTCGAAATTCATCCCCTAAGGGGGTGAAATGGGGTTTTTCCAAACCGCTATAGCTATAGGGCTGAAATTTTGACAGTGCATCCCTATAATGGCGTGGACATCCACTATAAAGCGATTTTTCGAAATTCATCCCCTAAGGGGGTGAAATGGGGTTTTTCCAAACCGCTATAGATATAGGGCTGAAATTTTGACAGTGCATCCCTATAATGGCGTGGACATCCACTATAAAGCGATTTTTCGAAATTCATCCCCTAAGGGGGTGAAATGGGGTTTTTCCAAACCGCTATAGATATAGGGCTGAAATTTTGACAGTGCATCCCTATAATGGCGTGGACATCCAATATAGAGCGATTTTTCGAAATTCATCCCCTAAGGGGGTGAAATAGGGTTTACCCAAACCGCTAAAGCTATAGGGCTGTAATTTTGACAGTGCATCCCTATAATGGCGTGGTCTTCCACTATTAAAGCGATTTTTCAAAACTCATCCCCTAAGGGAGTGAAATAGGGTTTACCCAAACCGCTGGAGCTATAGGGCTGAAATTTTGACAGTGCATCCCTATAGTGATGTGGACATTCACTAAGAAGCGATTTTTCGGAATTCATCCCCTAAGGGGGTGAAATGGGGTTTTTCCAAACCGCTAAATTTATAGGGCTGAAATTTTGACAGTGCATCCCTATAATGGCGTGGACATCCACTATAAAGCGATTTTTCGAAATTCATCCCCTAAGGGGGTGAAATGGGTTTTTTCCAAACCGCTATAGATATAGGGCTGAAATTTTGACAGTGCATCCCTATAATGGCGTGGACATCCACTATAGAGCGATTTTTCGAAATTCATCCCCTAAGGGGGTGAAATGGGGTTTACCCAAACCGCTGCAGCTATAGGGCTGAAATGTTGACAGTGCGTCCCTTTAATGACGTGGACATCCACTAAGAAGCGATTTTTCGAAATTCATCCCCTAAGTGTGCGAAATGGGGTTAACCCACACCGCTGAAGCTGGAGGGCTTTAATTTTGACCGTGCATCCCTATAATGACGTGGACATCCACTTAGGAGCGATTTTTTGAAATTTATCCCCTAAGGGGGTTAAATGGGGTTAACCCAAACCGCTGGAGCTGAAGGGCTTTAATTTTGACAGTGCATCTCTATAATGACGTGGACATTCACTAAGAAGCAATTTTTCGAAATTAATTCCCTAACGCAGTGAAATGGGGGACATAAACATGCCCATTTCTGCTTCAAAACTTGCAGATTTGTTGAGCAGAGGTGATATACGCAGCAATTTGTTTACCATATTTATTAAAAATATGCACTATAATAAACCCTTTTAGGGATAATGACAGCTGACTTTTTTTTTAAGGAAAACATTGCACATAATAAACAATTTTTATTTAAAGGCGTTGCAAGGCACGCGGGTTTTATGCTAGTATGTAAATAAATAAACAAATGAATAAATACCTCAAAATACTTCTCTGAATTGTAATGAACTTTGTCAATACGTAACGCTCACAATCTGCGCAAACCTTCTCTTTTGTTAGTTATTCCTCCTCCAAAACCTTATTTATAAAAATAATCCATATCTCAACTCTAGAAAAAATGTCTTTTAGGTTTTCTGGAACATAACCTTAGTTTCTTTTTCTTTTTTGTGTTCAGATCCGCAGAAAAATTCAATCTGTAATACTTTCGTGAAGAAACTAAAAAAAAATCCAACTGTCAAAAAAAAATATCTTCTGCTGCCGACGACCGGGTCGGTGCAAAAAAAATCAAATTACTCGGGTATTGTTTTAATTTAGGTTTCGGCTAGAATTGTTCCCTTCCCTTCAAATGCAATAGAAAAACGGAACTCGAGCACAAATCACGGACTGTTACATATTGAAAGTCATCCAACAATCGAAAATGGGGGCTCGCTTCGAGTAGCGAAAAAAAGGCCCTTAAGATCTAAATATCGGCCACAAATCGCGAACGAAAAAAAACAGAATAAAAATTTTTAAAATTAACCCGGAACTATATGAAAAACTTCGGCTCAGCACTTTTTGCACTCCCACGAGATAAACGCTTTTTATCCAAAATTCTTTTCACACCACCTTATGTTTAAATTCCGTGCCACAAGAACTGGCTGTCCGGATCTAATTTAATCCTTACTAATATTATAAATGCGAAAGTAACTCTGTCTGTCTGTCTGTCTGTCTGTCTGTCTGTAGGGGATGAATTTCGAAAAATCGCTTCTTAGTGGATGTCCACATCATTATAGGGATGCACTGTCAAAATTTCAGCCCTATAGCTCCAGCGGTTTGGGTAAACCCCATTTCACTCCCTTAGGGGATGAGTTTTGAAAAATCGCTTTAATAGTGGAAGACCACGCCATTATAGGGATGCACTGTCAAAATTACAGCCCTATAGCTTTAGCGGTTTGGGTAAACCCTATTTCACCCCCTTAGGGGATGAATTTCGAAAAATCGCTCTATATTTGATATCCACGCCATTATAGGGATGCACTGTCAAAATTTCAGCCCTATATCTATAGCGGTTTGGAAAAACCCCATTTCACCCCCTTAGGGGATGAATTTCGAAAAATCGCTTTATAGTGGATGTCCACGCCATTATAGGGATGCACTGTCAAAATTTCAGCCCTATATCTATAGCGGTTTGGAAAAACCCCATTTCACCCCCTTAGGGGATGAATTTCGAAAAATCGCTTTATAGTGGATGTCCACGCCATTATAGGGATGCACTGTCAAAATTTCAGCCCTATAGCTATAGCGGTTTGGAAAAACCCCATTTCACCCCCTTAGGGGATGAATTTCGAATAATCGCTTCTTAGTGGATGTCCACATCATTATAGGGATGCACTGTCAAAATTTCAGCCCTATAGCTCCAGCGGTTTGGGTAAACCCCATTTCACTCCCTTTTGGGATGAATTTCGAAAAATCTTTTTAATAGTGGATGACCGCGCCATTATAGGGATGCACTGTCAAAATTACAGCCTTATAGCTCCAGCGGTTTGGAAAAAACCCATTTCACCCCCTTAGGGGATGAATTTCGAAAAATCGCTGTCCACGTCATTAAAGGGATGCACTGTCAAAATTTCAGCCCTATAGCTCCAGCGGTTTTAAGTTGACCCTATTTCACCCCCTTAGGGGATGAATTTCGAAAAATCGCTAGGGATGCACTGTAAAAATTTTAGCCCTTTAGCTCTAGCAGTTTAGGTTGTGCGTTGTCTTTCAGTCAGTTACTTTTTATACAATAGAAAAAAAGTAAAGAAAATAAATTCCCTTACAACTTATTGAACCCCATTTCACCCCCCCCTTTTTTTCTCCAAAAAAATAGCCTATGTCCGTCTCCAAGGTCTAAACTATGTCTGTTGCAAATTTCATCAAAATCGGTCCAGCGGTTTAGGCGTGAAAGCGTAACATACAGACAGACAGACAGACAGACAGACAGAGTTACTTTCGCATTTATAATATTAGTAAGGATTATCACACAAAAGAAATGTAGTAAATTTTTTATGGGAGATACCTGCTTTATCGTTATCCCAGTCGCTTGACTCGTTTTTTTTTTTTTTTTTTTCAAAAATCTTCGGATTAGGGTGACAATTGTGTTGGTAAGGTACTGCAACATTACGGTTGATCCATAATTATCCTCCGATCCTGTATTAAAAATCGCACGAAGGACCGAACGGCCACGCTTAAGCCGAATCTTGCCGGTCTCCTAAAAATAAAAAAAAAACACTCAACTAGATACTACCTGTATAGCGCCTCCAATCTCCCAATAAAAAACCAATTCACTTGAGTATTTATCTGTTCACCTGCTTGCTGACTTTTCGGGAAACTCTACTCCCGCCGACCAAAAAGAAGACAAAAACCCCCCATCAGACGATATCTCGTAGGCAGGAATAGTCCATGGGAATGGTACTTTAACATTGCAAAAATGCAGGACAAGGTTTTATTTGTGGGATGTGTAGGGGGGGTCAGTGTGAGCTTAAGTTTGAGTTTTCGGGATTCTAACCCCCCCCCCCATTTGGCCGCTATCTTGGAAAACGTGTGCAAATGGTTTTTCCACTATATCTCCGAATCTCCGAAACGGTATATTTTACCGAAAACGGACGCACGGACACTTTTTGTTTAGAATTAAATAATCTACAATTTATTAGTTAGAACTTTTGTGGTAAAATGAATAATTAGGAAGTTATAAGCCTTAGAACACAAAAATTAGTCACAATATTTTCTTTTAAAGGCTATAACTTTTTTTCCTTCAACTTTAACAAAAAAAATAATAGCAAGTTTTTGTAGAGGGTTTCATTAGGAATAATTTTCATTCATTACTTTTTTAATTTCATTCACTACGAAGGGTTTTACAGCGCCCCGAAGGTGTGAAAGTGGCAGATTTTCGGAATATTTTATTACAATTTTACCTCCTAGAAATTAGCAATAACAGCTAGCAAGTAATAATAGTGAATGAATGACTATACGTTATAAGAAATGCCGATGTTTGAGTAATGTAATAAAATTGTTTCGCATTTTTTTGCGGGTTTTTATTGCTGTTATGCCATGTTTTATAAGGTACGACATGGTTTAAAATGAAATTCTTTGAATAATAACATGCTTTACTCCAATTTTTTAAAATAATTGGTGACATATTCGTTTACTATCAAATTATATGGAAAAGTGAATACGAGAATTGTTTTTTTTTGTTCGGTGAATTAATTATGTTAAAAAAAAGTTATTTAGTTGATATGCCTAGTTCAATTGGCATGGAAGTGATACCCAAAAATTATAAATTTTAGTGAAATTTCAGTGTTTTTTTAGTGTCTTTCAAGGGGCCAACAGTGGTAATCGAATTTCCAATGATTTTAAAGTGAATAGTATCTTCATTATGGTGTGATTGTTTAAGATATTAGTGCAGAAAATGTGAAAGAAAGTGCTAAAGTTATTGTTTTATTTGACATTTAAATTGGGGCATATTTTGTGCATTTATGTATAAATATTTAATCTTGGATATAAAAACATTCTAGACTATGGATTTAGCAGTAATCGGCAAAATGTGCAATGGCTTTATATCCAAAATAAAACTTTTATAAATGCGCTGAATATGTCCCAATTTAATTGGCAATCAAAACAATAACTTTAGCACTTTCTTTCACATTTTTCTGCACTTATATTTTTATAAATTACCACCGCACAACAATAAAAACTCAACAGTTTTTTTCTAATGAAACACGACATAACCACCGCGAATGTAAACAAAGTGGCCACCTTTACAAATAACACATTTAATCACTCAATGTTTTTTAATTTCTTTAATCAAATCACATGAGGTTTACATGAATATAATAGTTTCCACTGTAAGACACTAAAAAACGCTAAAATCGAAATAAAATTCTTAAATACTCTATTTCTAGATATCACTTCCATGCCAACGTTTTAATTTAATTGTTGTTAGGCATATCAACTAAATAACTTTCTTTTAACATAATTAATTCACTAAACAATCAAAAACAATAATTCTCATATCCTATTTTCCATACGATTTGACAGAAACTGAATATTGCACCCGGACCACCGAATTGCTTACATGTGTGTGTGAGTATGGCAAGAGCATGGCTTTCTATATAGAAGGTTATGGCTAGAGCCTAGAGCATTTGAAAGGGGGCTCACACACAAGGCGTTTAAATGTGGTTGTATGCTGAGTTTTACTTGCCACTTTGGATACGTTCGTATCATTTTGTACACTATTTAGTGGAAAAAAATCATGTGGATACGATGATACGCTTTCGCGAAAAAGGATATGTTCGCACTTATCGTGATTTTGTATTCAGTTTTCAATCTAGTCCAATCAATCTAATATAGCTCCATGTAATTTTTGCGATAATTGCCATCAGGAAACAAAAAATATGGTCATATAGGAAAAAAAATTCTAAAACAGACAGCATTTTCTTTTTTAGATTTTGGAATGGCGAACCTAACCTAAAAAATCCCAGAAAGTGTAAAAAACGCTTTTTAGCGAATAAAAGAAAAACGTGACCTTGAATCGAAAAAAGTCAAATTTGTGTTGTAGCTATTCAAATTATCTTTCGCCGATTGATATATGTACATATTTTGAGTTATAGGTTAGTGCACAAAATATAGAGAAAAATGAAAAAAAAAACTGTCGAAAATCAGAAGTTTTTAATTTGTTAATAACTTTTGTTCAACGCCACTTACATATTTGTTATTTGGTACAAATATTGCTTCTTATTGGCTAAAATAATTGTGTTATTTTTGTTGCGGAATATTGAACAGTTACCTTGATATTTCACTTTTTGTAACGTCAACGGTCAAGAGCTTAAAATTTTCTTCAAAGATTGTACTATTATGTACTATTATGTAAAAGTGGATTTAAAAACCGCACAATGCTCAAAATGGCACCCAAAATGTATCAATAATGAAAAAACATAGGTTTGGTTAAAAAAAATAACAAATATGTAAATGGCGTTAAACAAAAGTTATTAACAAATTAAAGAAACCTGATTTTCGACAGTTTTTCCTATGTTTTGTGCTCTAACCCATAACTCAATATACATCAATCGAAAGATAATTTGAATAGCTACAACTTTATAATTGGATTTTTTTTCGATCCGAGTCACGTTTTTCTTTTATTCGCTAAAAAGCGGTTTTTACACTTTCTGGGATTTTTCTGGTTAGGTTCGCCATTCTAAAATCTAAAAAAGAAAACGCTACCTTTTTTAAAAAAAAATTTCCTACATATATGATCATATTTTTTGTTTCCTGATGGCAATTAATAGATGGATTTGCGTAGATTGATTGGACTAATCTATTACTTAACTTTTGTTGTCTAATCTATCTGCTACATATTTTCTCAAAGTCATGACCTACTTTTCATTATGAGTTGTGTTTAACAAGCTACTCTAGGTTTCTCAGCAATGTGTTAGAATTGGAGCAACTTAAAGCATGTTTTTCTGCTAGGGTGACCAGATTTTGTGTTGCGAAAAAGAGGACCCAAAAGGAATTCAGAAAAAAATGACGAAATATGTACAAAAAAATACCATTTTGGATTATGTATCTTAATTTATGTAATACATACTATAAATCAAACAAAAAAAAATTTGTTGTCTGTAAAGAGGGTTTACGGACGATTGTTTAACGTGACAACGTCATGAGAAAACATTGCTGAAATGATTGCATACTTTTATGAATAAAATTGAATCATTTATATTAAATAATCATTATTTTGTATGGATACAAAAAGGAGTGAAATGAAATATTCATTTTGATTGATAAATTAGCTTTTATTTGCACTAATGAATTCAAATATGTTTATTACTTTAATGAACAGATTATTTACAAGTAACAATGTGTAGTAACAAATTCATTTACAGCTTTTATACATGTCTGATATTTAACTTCTTGCAATCTGTGTTATTCTGTTAAGCATAGGTCGATGATAGGAAAAGTATGAAATCAATGGGAGTGTTTCAAGTGTAATGTGCCTTGAAAAAGTCAAATCGAGGGTTGTTCCTCTCAGCGTTGTTGACTTAGTAACATCTGATGTGCATTCGAGATTGTACATATCCTTCATGAATTTGAGGAATGTATCACCATTTTTCACGTTTGTGTTGAAGTCGCCACAAAGAAGAATTGGTACATTGGTATCAACTTGCATGATCGGATGCACATACTGCCTGTTATGCACGTACGGAAAGAGTGCTTGGTGCAGCAATACACTAATGTTTGAGACACTTGCTCCAGGATGAATATACACTGCGCCAAGTATAATTTTAAACGTTGTATCAGCAGTGAAGCATGTAATTTCAGCCAAGCAGACCTCGCCTGTGTTTCTGATGAGACGAGTTGTGTCCGACAATTCAACGTGGAGAACTTTGGCCGTGGATGTTGATGTTAATTTTCGATAGATTGCCACTCCACCAGCTGCGATTGTATCAGAATCCGATCGATTATTCTGACTGGTTATACATTCATAATTATTGATTGGAACTGGATCAAAATTGTCACGCATCCACGTTTCAGTCAATACCAAATAATCCGATCTTGGTATCACGGGACCCATTTCAATATCGGCGAAATGCGCAGACAAACTCTGAACATTAAGGTTTGTCACTACAGTTTGCCCAGCGTTGTTACCGTCATCACAAAATTTCACTGCTTTCGAAGTGTCCACGGAGTCGAATGTGTTCGTTACGGACATCTCGCGTAGTCTGTGAGTCGTTCCCATCCCGTTCGTGTTTGAAGATAAAAGGCGCATCTTTTTCCGTAATGATGTGCAAGCCGTCTATATTCGTTACCCGACTCAGCGCCACGTACACCAACTGTTGCGGTTGCTCCGAGGAGTATTTATAAACAATAACAGTAAACGTCCCACCTTGCGACTTGTGAATGGTAATAGCACAAGCAGGAACGCAAGGAAACTGTTTTCGTTTGCATTTCACAGTTTTCGTCAGTGTAATGTTCACTATTTTCTTATACACCGGCACCCAGTTAGGAGACAGAGTGTTTGGCTTGCTTTGCTTATTGTTGACAATTTGACAAATTTAATTTAATTAAATATTGACAATTTTAATCAAATTTTTAAGATTACTACGATCAAATTTTTAAAATTATTACGGGATAACGGGACATAACGGGACATAACGGGACAATGAGTCATCATTTTTCGTGCATGCAGCCGGCGTTCATCGTTTTAATAGACGTTGTCACGTCAAAAAATACAGTTCATTAACAAAATAAAAGTAAAAAATATGACGAAAAAAATATAAAGTACTAGCAAAAACCCGCGTGCGTTGCAACGCCTTTCAATAAAATAAGATTATGGGGACACAGTCTGCGATAGGAAAAAGCTATAGTGAAAAAAGAACAAATCTGGGAAAATTGATTTTGGGAGATGACCGCAATGGACCAAATCATATATTGAGTATACTATATTGCCTATGGTTTCTACTTATCATAATCTTTCATTTGATACACATCTCGAAGGGGTTGTGAAGAAAATGGTAATCCGCCCTCTTGAGATGACCGCCATGGACCAAACGATATATTGAGTATACTATATTGCTTATGTGTTCTACTTATCATACTCTCTCATTTGATACCCATCTCCAAGGTGTTGTGAAGAAAATGGTAATCCACCCTCTTTAGATGGCTGCTATAGACCAAACACCTGCTTTTCTGTTGAAATTTTTTTGCTATAAACCTAACGGAGCCCGAGACCTTTCCAACGAATGCAAAACCGTGGAAATCGGATCGTGCGTTCTGGAATTATAGCGTCAGGAAGGAAAACCCGACTTATTTTTATATTATAGATTAATTATAGAATAATTAACGAAACAAAAATATAAAATAAATAAAAAACTTAACAAAAAATAAATTCATAAGTTCAAATAATTATCAAAATTACTAGTATTTTTCATTTGAAGAAATATTTCTTAAAATATTTGGTTTTGTTAATAGATAATTATAAAATTGCGAACATGAGTATTCTTTAAAATTAAACTTGCATGAAATAATACTTTTAATAGTTTCTACGGACAACCTGTTTCTCTCATCAGTCCATTGGCTTACTATTACGGAAAAAATTCTTTCCACGTTTGCATTATTTAAGGGAATTTTAAAAAAGGCCAATGCACAATGGCCAAAAAGAGGACAAGAACCATTATTTTGAAAAAAGATACCGGACACATTTTTTTTGCTTCAAAAGAGGACATGTCCTCTTAAAAGAGGACGTCTGGTCACACTATTTTCTGCTCTACCTTTTTTGGTAGAGCAACTTCGGGCAAGATTTCTTGCTCTACTTTTTTCACAGCTACTCTTCTCTGAGCTGGCTTGAGCTATCTGCCCTTTTCTGTTTCATTAAACACTTCTATGCTTTTTTATCTTGTCATGTTCATGTGGGGTCTTAAAAGTGAAAAACAATTACGTTACTTGTTGTTTGTGTATTGTATCGTATTGTAGTGCTGTGAAGTTAGTGCGATCGATGGGTAATTTCTAAATAATTACGAGTTACGGCATCTTTAAGTAATTTCCTGTTTTCATATTTAAATTTGTTACTGGAAAATTACCTTTATAATTTCTATTTGAACAAATATGCAATCATTTGCCCATTTAGTATCATATGGATACGTACAGAAAGGTTATGGATACGATTGGATACTTTTCCTGTGCTGTAATGGATACGACAAAGCGTTCAGCGAGTGGGCACTCTGGTATGTATGTAGTGAAAAAGGCTTTGCCACCTCCCAGCGGGAAAAAGAATTAATTTGGAATTTATTTAGAATCAATACCCATACAAACGAACTAATTCCATTTGTATTCCTTTGTATGAAAAGAATGAATTACATTTACACGGTCATTGAATTGAATATATTTATTCGCTCTGCATTACAAAGAATTTATTCTGAATTAGTTACAAAGTGTTATATTTTGAACTAGTTACGAAGGTGGTTTATGGAGAAGAGGATAAGAGGGGACGATAGAATGGACACAATTTCGATCGCTCTCTCTCATCCTCTTATCAATAAACCACTTTTGCAGCCCACTCTTGTCGTATCGTGTCTACGCTCGTATGGAATGGGTGTACCCAATTCATTCAATACATCTTCCCATTTCAAATAGAATCCAGGAATTACAAATCTATACATTGAAAAGAAAAGGACAACATAAGATAAAAATGTTTTTATTTGACTCTAAGTTGCAAACTAATTACTTTGTAATAAATTCGGAATTCTTTCGGGTTTTTTCCGCTGGGCTATGGAACGATTCGGTATTATATGTCAGTGGTCCCGACGTAATCTGGAGTTATTTTGCGGTACTGCAATAGAGCTTCAAACTTAGCTATCATCTTAACCGAGACCTTTACCATTAATTGTAAATGATTGTTAGTCATATTCATTATTTCATCCTTTTTGGCAGTTTTAGTGCCTCCACCGTTTTTTTTTTCATGCTGCAGCACAGTATGTATATTTATCAATAGCCCTGCCTATACTTTAGCGACAAAACATACTTAGCTACATAAGAATTGCTTAAATGTTTTCCCTCTCAGGCTTCTGCTGACATAGCCAACAATGCCAAAGCAATCCCGACATAAAGCAGTTTTTTTTCTTTCTCTAGTGTGATTTACTATTTCAAATATATGTACATATGTATATCTGCTACTAAAGCTATAGCAGAAATCTTCAGCAGACCCCGGCTAATGCTAACCTTGACAGTCAAAACTTGCCGGCTTATAAATGCGAACATACACATAAAAGCTTTCTTAAACGTATCAAATCTGTCCTCTTCAGTTGTGCTGCGATGGCGACTTATCTCAAATTATGCGATGCACGTAATCTTCATCAGAGCATGTTTGTTAATATATGTATAATATAGAAACAGATGTAACAGGATTTTTAAAAAAATATTTCAGGCTCTTATTAATCTCAGAAAAGGATGATATTTTAAATTTGAGTTCTTGTATTTATTACTTATTTAATAAGAAGAAAAAAATGAAAATTTCTTCAAAAATGAAGCAGACTTTTTAAGGTCCACCTACTTACATGTCTTTGAAAGCGTCAAATTTCGTTACAAATATATTTCCTATAAAATGATCTATTTAGAAATGTGAAAGTATTATATTTTGTTTAATAAAACTATAGTTAATTATTCCTGATGCGTGGGGGTATTTTGATGAGCGTATTAATAAGCATTTGAATGTACATTAGACTGGGCTATTTCTACCTATTGGAAATTTCTAAATGGTTCTTTTACTATAAAAAACCGTGTCGAAAACTCTGGAACGTTAATCTTGTTGGGCACGAACGAAGGTGGGCCCACATTCACCATTAGGCGTTGAGAATTACATAGACTAGCTGTTTAATTCAATAAATATTATTATATTTATTATAAATTTGAATTTGCCAACGATCTTGTTCATAATTCGCAATAACCGTTCAATATTAATAATCAAGTTGCCCGTAACATATGTATGTATACATTCGGACGCATGTGGATTTTAGAATCTTAAAATTTTCGTTAAATCCGAGAAATGTAACTACTTTCAGTTAGTCGAAAAAGGTTACACCTTATGAGTGTTTCCCAAAATAGCAATTGAAGCATCAATTTGTATGAAAAACTCATTTCAAGCTACTCGTTTGATTTTCTACGGTTTGCGTCTATAGAAATGAGTAATTTACTCATCAAGGGTGGACGTTAAGTAAATTTAAAAAAGCAAACAAGTAAATAACAATAAATAATGAAAAAAGGAAATACACGAAACATATAAAAAAACATAACGTAATTGCATAATTATTAAAATTGTTTGGTCTTAAAAACTCGCAAACTGTATAATTTGAGAATATTTTTTTTTTGGTTTCGCAGGAAGAAAAATCAATCATTTATTTATAAGAAAAAGAATAAACAATGTCTTTCCTAAGTATATAACATAATAACATTTAAAGAAATATATACTCTTGCACAGATGTTTCATCGTCTACTTTTACTTAAAAATTCTTAAATTATCATTGAAATGTGTGAATTGATATATTGGCACACTTTAGAATACGAAGGCCCTGGGAAATGAGTAAAATTCGAAATGGTATGTTGGCAAAAGGCCTAAGTCTAAGCAGTGTCTAAAATTGCTCTAACTGAATTGCTCAGACACCTGTAGTACTTGATCTCCGAGACATCATAACTTAAATTTTTGATTTAATTACTTTTCATATTATTTTCAATTTTTTAAATAATACTCCAGTATTTGGTTGATCTTTCATACCCAATTCAAGTCGTTGCGGAATCTGCTTTCTGCATATTGCATTTCTAAGTCACGGCACGGTTGAAACTGTATCAATTCAGATGAAATTATGATTATTTGTTCGTAATTGAAAACCACTTTAGGAGGTAACAACTCCAAAAATTTCAATAAAATAATCGCTCATATATATGTACATACATACATACAAGGGCCAGTCTACGATTTATATTCATTACGCCTTTTCTAATGAATGGGGATTTTAAGTTTTGTAGAGTATCTAAGTAACTACTTATAAAATTGGGTTAAGTCCTTATTTTTATAACCTTATAATGGAAAACTCAATGTTTTGTTATAATTCAACTTGTTATTATAAATTACATGAAAGAAATGCTCTAATACAAACCAAAACTATGATAATATCGTAAAGTTTTAATAGAAGAAGCAATAATCTGTATACATATTTCAGAAATTAATTTTTTTTAAAAGAAAATTACTCTAAAACGATGATAAACCTCAGTTATTGAGAAATACCGGCGCTAACCTTGGCAGTCAAAGAACTTTGCCGGCGATCATCTACAAGCAAACACACACACAATTATTATATTATTTACCGCACTTATGGCTTATCGCCAATTATATGGTGCACGCGACTTTGAGGAGTTCACACATGTTCTATCGTTTGAAAACAGAAGAGTTTAGGTCATTTTTGAAAAAATATTTCAGCACTTTATAGTTTTCAGAAAAATATGACATTGTCATTCCAGGTTAACCTATTTATCTAGTATCTAATTTCGAAATAATATCGAAAATCCCTTTAAAACTGGACGAGTTACAAAAATCCAGCTTTCTATGCATTTCCGCATGAAGAATTTGTCTGAAAAAAGTTTTTTTGTCTTAACGATTTAGATATAATCAAATTTGATAATAAATTTTAAGAATAAATGTTATTTCATATTAAATTATTGCTAAATTAAAAAGATTTATATTTACTATGGAAGGCGCCCATAATGAATACTATGGGGCGTTATTGTGGGGTACTAATGGTTCGGTAAATTTAATTTTACGCAGATGCGGTTTGAATCTTGAATATGTTAAAAGCTTTCAAAATTACTTTGACATGATTATTAGCATTGTTCAACACTATACACCTATTAAATGTAAAGAAATCGACATTTAATTTTTTCATTGAAACTTCATGAAAGAATTTTGATTCCACATATTTCGGTCTGTTTTGATTGGTGGGGATCCCACATTTTGATAATAAAATTATTGCGGATGTAAAAAATTAAATAACTAAATAAGTTTTATCTATTATTGTGAACGTATTTTGAATTTATGAGAACTCGTTAGCTGAAATTGTGGAGAAAGTTTGGTATATTTTTCCTATTTAAATTTCTGGGTGCTCAAGTCTTCAAGCCTGCTTTAAAGTGATCCGTATTATCTGAATCAGGTGGAGTATGTATGGCAACCCGGATTATATTCCAAATCTTTTGCCGCGATGAGGAATGACAGAATATAACTGTAATATTTTGAGTATGTGAAAGATCGAATCGTCCCTTCTTTTAACATTGCGATGGCCTAGAATCGAAGTCATAACGGCACCTTTTGCAATACAATTCATTCCAATATGAATGAATAAGAGCTACCTTTTGCATTACCATATCTTCCAATATGAAGGCATAAAGGCTACCTTTTGCATTACCATTCAGTGTGTAACGGCAGTCTTTCACGGTATAAAAAAATCACCACTGAACAACCATTTTTAACTGAGAAATTTAAAAAAAAAGTCAAAAAATCGAAAAAAAAGCAGGACGCTGATTTGATTTTTTTTTCTCTCGGGGAAAAATTTTGAAAAAAAAAAAGAAAAAAGTTTGATTTTAGCGAGATACCGAGAAAGTTTCCACACCTTGCGGTGCGTAAAAGAAAATGTAGCTAAACAGGCCGCAAGGATATCGTCGAGTCGGAAGACCTAGAACAGAGTGGAGGAGAACTCTATTAACCGAGACCGCAATAACTGGGAGATCCTGGTCGGAGCTGACAACTGTCGCACAAAACAGAGTCCGCTGGAGGGAAGGTGTTTCTGGGAATAAGAAGAAGAAGGGATGAAAAAATCTGGCACCATTTAAAAGATAGTGCAAGGAAGTTCCGATTTGAACGTTGACGAGGAATTTGGTTTGGAGAATTTTGTTCGTTTGGAAGTGAACGAAGTGCAATTTTTGTAAAAAGGCTATCAATAAAATGAAATAAAATAGAAAACTAACTCTATTCGGCGTTTTAATTATAATAAACAAAAATAACAACGAGGAATCGAATTGAGTTGTTATCATGTACTCGAGCAGTTAAGTCAGTTTGTAAACCGTCTGCAAATCTTTTTTCGTTTGTTTTAAATTTCAATAAATATTGCAAAACGGTTGCGAGTTGTGAAGTGATTGCTAAGTGAAATAAGAAAAACATTTCCTTTTTCAAAACTATTTTTTCTAAAAATGCTAAACACCAGGAATAAGGTAAAACAGCAGCAAACTACGCAGTCGTCGCTCGGTGCGCAATCGCTTTCGCCCTCCATCACACCCAAGGCGCCCATCACACCCAAGGGCGTGCAGCCCGCTTCCAGCCATCTCATCTGCTGTTACTACTGAACCACTAACGGCTGATCGTAGTACTGAGCAATCGCTGAGGCTTATTATTAAGGAGCTCTCTGACACGATCGATCGCATGCGGGCTGACTTTCAGAGGCAGATTACGGATCTGCATGGAATTATATCGAAGCTGATAAAAGATCCGATTTCCTCTGACTTGTCCAAGCCTGAGTCAGTGGACATTGTAAACAATCTTAATGATTTGGAAGTTCGCCTTGATAGAATCGAACGGAAATCGCGTGCAGATGATCTGATTGTTGATGGAATTCCGGAAATGCCAAATGAAGATCTTCCTAATATTTTCGAGAATATATGCAAATGTATATATCATGCAGCACCAAGCTTAAACGGAGCCTTTCGAATAAAAAGAGGGAAAGACTCTGCAATAAAGTTTAAAATAAATAATAAATTGGAGAAGAAGGCTTTGCTTATGGCATTTTCATCATACTTGAAAGCTCATAATCATCTTTCGCTGCAGCAAATTGGTTTTGCTTCTGAAAAGAAAATATTCCTGCATGAAAATCTCACGCGCAAAAACTATAAAATATTTAGGGAAGCTTTAAAATTTAAACGCCAAAAACAGCTGGTCTCAGTGTTCACACTTAACGGTTCGGTTTTTATTCGTCATAGACCGGATGAAGCTCCTACTTTGGTTAGCAGTGAAAATAGGCTTGCAGCGGTCATAAACACAAGCGCAGACACCATTACTTAACCCGATGCTAATTACAACGTTATTTACCGATGTAACAACTTATTTTATTTTTGCATGTTATTTTAATTGCTTTTATTTCATTTTCATTTTTATTATGTCGTTTTTTGATCTTTTGTATGGATTATTTACTTTTAGCTTTAGTTTTTATGTTAATGCTTTTACTATTTATTTATATGTACTTTTGCTTTTGCTGTTTCTGTCTCTATTGTTAATTTTTAAATTTCATAATGTCTTTGGATACTAATGAAATTTCCACAACCAATTGCCCGAACATTAGTTTTAATAGAATTCTTCTTGATATTTTTTGTAAAAGAAGTCAAGGTGTGAGGATGTGTCATCTGAATGCGCAGAGTCTGTTTCCTAAAATAGATGAGTTTATTGATCTAGTTAAAAATTCGCATATTGATATTATTGGTATCTCTGAAACTTGGTTAAAGCCGCACATCTCAGATGAAATTATATCGCTTCAAAATTATTCCATTTTTCGTAATGACCGAGTTTCTCGAAGCGGAGGTGGTAGCTCTCTATGTTAAAAGAAACCTCAATTGCAAGGTTATAGCAAGATCTGGTGATAATGACAGCATTGAGTATATTTTTGTCGAAATATATATGGTTTCTGGTAAGTGCCTTGTTGGTACAATTTACAAACCCCCAAATATTTCTGATTGGTCTCCTCTTAATCTTCTGCTTGCTGAACTTTGCCACTCATATGCTCACATCCTGATTTGCGGGGATTTCAATTCCGACTTGATTGATCCAAAAAATTGTGCTGAGAGCCTGTTGGACATTTTAAACACTTACGGTCTTTCTGTTGTTAACAGTCATCCAACTCATTTTACTAATACATCTTCAACTCTTTTGGATCTTCTAATAGTGGATGATATTAACTTGGTGTCTTTTAACAACCAAATCGCAGTACCAGCTTTCTCTAGACATGATCTTGTTTTCGTTTCATACAACATAGAAGTGAACAATACAGAGAGTTTCTTTTCATATAGGGATTATAAAAGCATTTGTTTAGATGAACTCTTCTTAGAAGGATCATTATTAAATTGGGATCGAATATACTTCATGACATCTGTTAACGAACAACTACTTTACCTTGAAAGTCTAGTGTCATATCTCTTTGAAAAATATGTACCATTAAAAACGCGTCGAATAACGGATTCTAGTTGCCATTGGTTCACCACTAGTATGCGTGCACTAATATCTGCACGAGATATCGCCTACCGTAGGTGGAAACGCTTTAGAACACCAGAGCTGTGGAACGAATATCGCCACTTACGTAATCGAACTTCTTTTCTTATTCGGCGCTCCAAAAGAAGATATTATAGCTCTAAATTTAATTCTTCCCTACCGACAAAAACACTGTGGAGAAGTCTGAATACCTGTGGCCTCGGAAAAACTAAATCGCATGTTGTAGCAGGAGATCCTAACGAGATAAATGATAAGTTCTCTGAAGTATTCCTCTCCGATAACCATGAAAAAATTAGTAATGATTTTCTTGGTAGTTTTCCCTCAACTGGGTTCACTATGGATGTCTGGGCCAGGCTAGCACGGTGTGTGGACGTGCGGGCGTGTGCTGTCGCCACCCACTTAAAATATTTCGTGCTATATCACTAAACCACCGAATTAACACCAAAAATCAAACAATCTAATGATGTGCAGAAAAATTAAATCAACTAAACAGCTGCTGTGTTATAAGTGTAAAGTGAAGGTGTCACCAACGAAACAGTGGATGTAACGGAGACAGACGGACGGTAAATTGTAAATCTTCTCTCCCCTTTCCCACACCCGTTCAAGGCACTGCCGGCGTCAGAGCCAGTGTCGGTCAGCTGACGGGATTCTCCTTGCTTTAGGAGGCATAACACTCCAGCAAGGCGCATCCCGTTAACCCCGACGGTGATGACAATGGCACTGCCGGTTGCGACTGGGGCTTGCAACCTTGTGTTCACAAAGCAACGATACAATAATTTTTGTATCGACTTTGCTAATATCCGTGGGTTAAAAGCGAATTTCTATTCCGTGTTGTGCCATCTCAACACTTATTCTCCCCCAATCTTCGCACTAAGTGAAACCCAGATTTTACCTAACGATTGTCTAGATTGTTATCAGGTTTCCGGGTACACTTTAGTGCACAATCTGTCCCCACATAGGGGAATTGCCATTTACATTAGGAAAGACGTTGCCTTCCAGAAGGTGTACAGCAGTACATCATCTGATTTTAACCATCTCGGTATTAAAATTTCACTTCGTAATCACGTCATTTTCTTCTGTTTTCTATACAGGAGTCCTAATATTAGTAATGAAGCCTCCTTATTAGCATTCGACGCTATCTCCGAACGTATCTCCGAATTTTTATCCTCCCATCCGGAGTGCGAAATCATTGTTGCGGGTGATTTCAACGTTCACAACGTAAATTGGCTGAATTACTCAAATGGGACCAGTGTTTCTGGCAGGGATGCCGAGCTCTTTGCTGAGACCAATAACTTGCACCAAATAGTGAAACAGCGTACGCGCGTTCCTGACACTGCGGGACAAGGGGCACACCTCCTTGATCTTTTTCTTACCTCCCACCCTTCACGTTACTCCGTTGAGGTCGATTCGCCTATTGGAAACTCGGATCACTGTCTGGTCAGCGCTTACTTCTCCTATCCATCTCCAACCCCAACAACGCCAGCTCCTAGGAGAACTGTTTGGCATTATGGAAAAGCCAACTGGTGGGGGCTGATTCGCTTTTTCCAAGCTACTGATTGGGATTTGTGTTTTCAGAACCGCGATGTTAATTTTGCGGCCATCTGTATTACCAAAATTATACTGGCCGGAATGCGTTTATTCATTCCCCATTCTTCCAAATCCATAAAGCCTAGGCAATATGGATGGTTCAATCGAGAGTGTATGAACGCAATCAAAACCAAAGAAGCCGCCTACAGACAGTACAAAAACTCTCCGAGCGAAACATCTCGACGTGAATACATCAGGTTGAGAAACTCTTGTAAATCCACCATCAAGAGAGTCAAAGAATTATTCGATGAGAAACTGAGAGGTAAACTCATAAACTCCACTGCCGGCAGTAAAAACTTCTGGTCCTTGGTAACCTCCATCAGGAAGAATTTCACTTCTCATTCAACGCCTCCATTCATTTACAACAAACAGGTGATAACAGAAAGCAAACCCAAGGCCGATCAACTCGCACTTCTGTTCGCCGAAAATTCTTCCTTACCCGATGCCGTCATGCAACCCCCCACCATCGAGTGTTCCGCCCACTCAATGGATAGAGTTTTCTTCAGGACGCGTGAAGTATATAAGTGTCTCAAAGAGCTGGACTCCAACAAAGCCACTGGCCCCGACAAAATTCCCCCTATAGTTCTTAAAAAATGTGCCTCACCTTTGGCTAAACCTCTGCGCAAACTTTTTGCACTTTCATACTTCTCCGGAGTTTATCCTGACTCCTGGAAACTGGCTCATGTTCAGCCCATACCGAAAAAAGGTGAAGCTAGTGACCCTACTAACTACCGCCCAACAGCAATTACTTCTATTCTCTCCAAAGTTATGGAGACAATAATAAAAAGAAAGCTTATGGAATATCTTGAATACAACCAAATATTGAATGACAAACAATACGGCTTTAGATCGAAAAGATCTACTGGCGACCTCCTTGTATGCCTAACGGAGCACCTCAGCCGAAGTATACACCGATTTGGTGAATCTGGTCTGGTTGCTCTGGATATCTCCAAGGCTTTTGACAGAGTATGGCATCCCGCTCTGTTGGCTAAACTCCAAGCTATTGGTATTGACTCTGTTCTGAAGAACTGGATTGAGAGCTTCCTTTCAGGCCGTTCAATCAAGGTAGTATTGGATGGCGTCGAATCCGACCCCCACCACATCTCCGCAGGTGTTCCCCAGGGCTCAATTCTATCACCAGTTCTCTTCCTAGTTTTTATAAATGAGCTGCTCTCAGTCCCCTCTAACTCACTCCACAGCTTTGCTGATGACGGTACTCTACGTTACTCCTATGGTTTTGATAATGTAACACAAGCGCGTGCCAGACCTTGTCTACATCATCGCCACCTGTTGACCAATTCAATCAACAGGGACATCGAACGAATTCTTGAATGGGGCCGCAAGAACCGTGTCGAATTCAATGCATCTAAAACGAAGTACTGTCTCATCTCCAATAAAACTTGCACCGAACCGCTTTCTATTTCAGTGGACAACAAGACCGTAACGGCAGAACCCTCTCTAAACATCCTAGGCGTAACATTAGCTGAAGATCTGCGCTGGAATAACCACATATTCCAAAGTGCTAAACAAGCATCCCAGTGTCTAGGATTCCTCAAAAGGTGCAAATTTCTCCTTCAGCCGTCTGCCAGGGCTATAATATACAAGTCCTACATTCGTCCCCGTCTTGAATACAACTCGTATATCTGGGCCGGGGCCCCAAGAACCATCTTAGCTTGGCTGGACAAGGTGCAAAACCGTGCTCTCAAACTTATTGGTGACAGCGCCATTTGCTCTTCAATTGACTCATTAAGCCACCGTAGGAATGTAGCAGCTCTGGCAAAATTTTATCGTTTTTTTCATAATGATTGCTCCACTGAAATAAGTAACCTTATGCCTCCACGGCAACATTTTTCCCGCAACACAAGACTTGCCCGCTCGGCTCACCCCCTCAGTTTACAGCCCTTATCTTCGCGCACACTTCGATCTAGAAATTCGTTTATAACAAGAACCACTCGTCTGTGGAACAACCTTCCAAAGACGGTCTTCCCGAACTCATACAACATCCAAGAGTTCAAACGCAAGGTTCATCGCCACTTTCTGCAACACCCCCTTGACTCCCCCTAACCTATTATGTCCTTCTCTCTATCTTTCGAGCTAAGCTTACTACTGGACATTGCACCATGACCTAAACGACATGACGTACTAGTAGTACAAAGGGTGACACCTGAGCTTAGACTATCACATAAAAAAAAAAAAAAAAAAAAAAAAAAAACTATATCTTCTTTTAATATAGAAGATGTTGGTAGTGCCATCTTCGATATAAAATCAAATGCTGTAGGTTTGGACAACATACATCCGAAATTTATTAAATTAATTCTTCCGCTTATCCTTTCTCGCGTTACACACATTTTGAATACAATTATTTTAACGTCTGTATACCCGTCTAGCTGGAAAAGAGCTAAAGTATCTATCCTTCCTTTCCTCAGCAAAGTATTCGAAAAACTATTTCATCGTCAAACGTTTAAATATATTAATGATCATAAACTTTTGTCTGATTATCAATCTGGCTTCCGCCCTCAACATAGCTGTGTGACGGCATTACTGAATATCTCAGATGACATCCGTAAAGCCATGGTGAGTGACATGGTTACTGTACTGGTGCTTTTGGATTTTTCAAAAGCATTTGACACGGTAAACCATAAGTTATTGTTAGGAAAACTTGGCCTCAATTTTTATTTTGCTCGCAGCACTCTTAGACTTGTGCAGTCATATTTGGAGGATAGGGAACAATACGTTTTCTGTAATAATAGTTTTTCAGTCCCATCTAAGTGTATTTGTGGCGTACCTCAAGGGTCAATCCTGGGACCTCTTTTCTTCGCCATGTTTATTAATGACCTTCCGGCTATTATTAAGAGTTGCAAATTTCATTTATATGCTGATGATACACAATTATATATATCTAGACCAATTGGTTTGATCGAGGATGCGGTAGCTAGAATCAACGAGGATCTACATTCCATATATGAATGGACGAGATATAACAAGCTCAGGCTCAATGCAAACAAGTCTAATGTGATTGTTATATCCAGGTCAGGTGTTGACAGTAGCGAATTTAATAGGATAATCCTTAACGGCGCGGTCTTGCCCTATAAAAACTTTGTAAAAAACCTGGGGATAATATTTGATAATACACTATCTTGGTGCAATCACATTAGTTCTCTTGTTGGCAAGGTATATGCTGTTCTACGAAAACTATCTGTCTCTGCTTATTTTACTCCTCGGAATACCAAACTCTTGCTGGTGAAAACGCTTATTGTACCAATGCTGCCATATGGAAGTGAATTGTTTTGTAAGTCTGTGTCTGTTATCTTTAATAAGCTTAATGTTGCGTTTAATTCTTGCGTTCGTTATGTGTACAATATTAGGCGTTTCGACCATGTCTCAGCATATGTCAGATCTGTGTTTGGATGTAGGTTATCCTCCTATTTTGATTTCCGTACTGTTTGGTTCTTAAATAAAATTATTTTATTAAAGCAACCAAAGTACCTTTATGAAAGAATTAATTTCGCGAACTCTGTAAGAGCGTTAACTCTAATTGTGCCTGTCATTAAGTACAGCATTTCTGAAAAACAGCTCTTTGTTCGTGCTATTAGGTTGTGGAACTCCCTACCATTAGATGTAAGACGAAGCAGCAGTAGTAAAAATTTTAAAGAGATTTTATTTAAGCATTTTGCTTCATACTAAATTAGTCCAAATTTTCATTTCTTATGTATTCATTTTTATTTCCTTTTTTTTATTTTTTTTTTATTTTTTATATTATTTCTGTATCTTTTTGTGTATAGCCTATACATATTAAAAGACTATATGTCTTAAGTGTATAGTGAAAAATTAGAAATAAAATAAAAAATAAAAAAAAATGAATCCTGAGAAGAAGGGGAGCTAGTAGGAAGAAAATTATATATATATATATATATATATATATATATATATATATATATATATATATATATATATATATATATAGTTTTCTTCCTACTAGCTCCCCTTCTTCTCAGGATTCCTCGTTGTTATTTTTGTTTATTATAATTAAAACGCCGAATAGAGTTAGTTTTCTATTTTATTTCATTTTATTGATAGCCTTTTTACAAAAATTGCACTTCGTTCACTTCCATGTGGGATCCCCACCAATCAAAACAGACCGAAATATGTGGAATCAAAATTCTTTCATGAAGTTTCAATGAAAAAATTAAATGTTTGCGATTTCTTTACATTTAATAGGTGTATAGTGTTGAACAATGCTAATAATCATGTCAAAGTAATTTTGAAAGCTTTTAACATATTCAAGATTCAAACCGCATCTGCGTAAAATTAAATTTACCGAACCATTAGTACCCCACAATAACGCCCCATAGTATTCATTATGGGCGCCTTCCATAGTAAATATAAATCTTTTTAATTTAGCAATATTTTAATATGAAATAACATTTATTCTTAAAATTTATTATCAAATTTGATTATATCTAAATCGTTAAGACAAAAAAAACTTTTTTCAGACAAATTCTTCATGCGGAAATGCATAGAAAGCTGGATTTTTGTAACTCGTCCAGTTTTAAAGGGATTTTCGATATTATTTCGAAATTAGATACTAGATAAATAGGTTAACCTGGAATGACAATGTCATATTTTTCTGAAAACTATAAAGTGCTGAAATATTTTTTCAAAAATGACCTAAACTCTTCTGTTTTCAAACGATAGAACATGTGTGAACTCAAAGTCGCGTGCACCATATAATTGGCGATAAGCCATAAGTGCGGTAAATAATATAATAATTGTGTGTGTGTTTGCTTGTAGATGATCGCCGGCAAAGTTCTTTGACTGCCAAGGTTAGCGCCGGTATTTCTCAATAACTGAGGTTTATCATCGTTTTAGAGTAATTTTCTTTTAAAAAAAAATAATTTCTGAAATATGTATACAGATTATTGCTTCTTCTATTAAAACTTTACGATATATTATCATAGTTTTGGTTTGTATTAGAGCATTTCTTTCATGTAATTTATAATAACAAGTTGAATTATAACAAAACATTGAGTTTTCCATTATAAGGTTATAAAAATAAGGACTTAACCCAATTTTATAAGTAGTTACTTCGATACTCTACAAAACTTAAAATCCCCATTCATTAGAAAAGGCGTAATGAATATAAATCGTAGACTGGCCCTTATATATGAGCGATTATTTTATTGAAATTTTTGGAGTTGTTACCTCCTAAAGAGGTTTTCAATTACGAACAAATAATCATAATTTCATCTGAATTGATACAGTTTCAACCGTGCCGTGAGGGAACTTTAGAAATGGAGAATTTTGTTAGTTTGGAAGTCAACGAAGTGCAATTTTTGTAAAAAGGCTATCAATAAAATGAAATAAAATAGAAAACTAACTCTATTCGGCGTTTTAATTATAATAAACAAAAATAACAACGAGGAATCCTGAGAAGAAGGGGAGCTAGTAGGAAGAAAATTATATATATATATATATATATATATATATATATATATATATATATGCGGTAAGACCTATGATGAGGTGCGACAGCGAGGGAGGCCCAACCTTCGCTGGAGGGATGGCGTGGACCAGGACGCTCAGAGTTTAGGGATGCCAAACTGGATGACATCGGCTCAGAATCGGGACCGGTGGAGAGAACAGTTGCGCGAGGCCAGGACCGGATCCCGGTTATAGAGCTGTTGAGCTGTTAAAGAAGAATATATATATATATATCTATATCTATAAAAATCTCGTGTCACAGTGTTTGTTACCGTACTCCTCCGAAACGGGTTGACCAATTTGCATGAAATTTTTTGTGTATATTTGGTAGGTCTGAGAATAGGTCGTAGGCTATTTTTTATACCTTTAACCAAAAAAACAGCTGCAAAATCCAAACAAAAATGGTAATTTTAGGAATTTTCACTTCATTTTAGTTTCAATAGCTTCATGGCCTACCTATTGTTTGACAAATGTAAAATTGTCATTAAATTGAATCATTACATTTAATGAAAATTTCAAATTTACGCAGCTGTCAAACAATAGGTAGGCCATGACGCTATTGAAACTAAAATGATCCATTGCGGCCGTCTCAAGAGGGCGGTGTACCACTTTCTTCACAACCACCTCGACATGGGTATCAAATGATAGGGTATGATAAGTAGAATACAATAAGCAATGTAGTATACAAAATATATCTTTAGATCCATGGCGGCCGTCTCAAGAGGGCGGGGTACCACTTTCTTCACAACCACCTCGACATGGGTATCAAATGAAAGGGTATGATAAGTAGAATACAATAAGCAATGTAGTATACAAAATATATCTTTAGATCTATGGCGGCCGTCTCAAGAGGCCGGATTACCACTTTCTTCACAACCACCTCAACATGGGTATCAAATGAAAGGGTATGTTAAGTAGAATATAATAAGCAATGTAGTACACAAAATATATCTTTAGATCCATGGCGGCCGTCTCAAGAGGCCGGGGTACCACTTTCTTCACAACCACCTCGACATGGGTATCAAATGAAAGGGTATGATAAGTAGAATACAATAAGCAATGTAGTATACAAAATATATCTTTAGATCCATGGCGGCCGTCTCAAGAGGCCGGATTACCACTTTCTTCACAACCACCTCAACATGGGTATCAAATGAAAGGGTATGTTAAGGAGAATACAATAAGCAATGTAGTATACAAAATATGTCTTTAGATCCATGGCGGCCGTCTCAAGAGGGCGGGGTACCACTTTCTTCACAACCACCTCGACATGGGTATCAAATGAAAGGGTATGATAAGTAGAATACAATAAGCAATGTAGTATACAAAATATATCTTTAATCCATGGCGGCCGTCTAAAGAGGCCGGATTACCACTTTCTTCACAATCCCCTCAACATGGGTATCAAATGAAAGGGTATGATAAGTAGAATACAATAAGCAATGTAGTAGACTCAATATACCGATTCATGGCGGCCGACGCAAGACCCATGTTCTTTGAGGCATTTCATCTGTGTAAAATTCATATCTCGAAAAATATTAAGTCAATGGATGGTTTTTATTGTTTACTATTGACTTATGGGTGCAGCGTAGGCGCACCGGGTCCCAGCTAGTATATATATATATATACGAGTACATATATATATATAGGTATATATATATATATATATATATATATATATATATATATATATATATATATATATATATATATATATATATATATTATATATGTGAGCGATGGCGACCTCCTAGTATGCGTGACCTGTCCATCACGCTGGTTCACTCCGGGCAATGCGTTTCAAAGACGTAGCAGACAGTCGTCTTCGTTCATAACCTTGTCTTCCCATCCTAAAGTCCTTACTTCCCATCCTCATTCTTACCTCCTCAGTCTTTCCTCGGGTGGGTAGGCTTGAAAGAACACCCGAAAAACTAAAAATAATGAGCACAAATAAAGAAAAAAAAGTCGGGGTAGGGATATATGCCCCAACGTCGGAGGAGGCCGCGGTCTCCTGCGTACGGCTGGAAACTGGCAACAGTAAGTGCCAGGGGTAGGTCGCCAGTGGCAAGCTCATCGCGCCAAAAGAACAGGACAGGGTTTTAACATTTGGAAGGTCCGCGAAGGTGGTGAGGTCACCGCCCACAAGACCCGCGGAGGACCGTACCAAGGACAAGGTGCGGTCAAGCAGCACCAGCTCGAGTGGTAAGCCCAGCGATGTTTTCAAGATAAACCTGGTAAGTCCCGAAGGAAAAAAAAGAGAAAATAGCGGCCACGCTACCACTAGCGCAGTCGCTGACGAAAAAGAAGAGTCGTTGCCAAGGTGCCTAGCAAAGCTAGGTGAAACGATAAAGACCCTGTCGGACTACATTGCATCTAGAAGTAATGTATCAAATGTGATCCACGGACACATAAAGGACCTCAGGGCTGATTATTTAGAGGCAAAGGAGGAGGCCATAAAGATGGTTAAGGAGAAGATGGAGATGGCGACACAAACAACGCCAGAAGCTCCTAAAGTAAGAGTCGCGGTAAAAAGGAAGGTTGGAGAAGCTTAAGACCCACACACTGCCGATAAAACTGGGGAATCCCGTAAACGCCAACGGGATAGCAACGAGGAAGTGCAAACCTCACACAGCGCCCCAAAGAGAAACAGAGGTGGAAATAAAGAAAGAAAACCCCAAGAAGAGCGAGGGGCCGTTAAGATAACGGTGGGCACCCTCATGGAAGAAGAGTCCTCCGAAAAGAAGAGCTCCGCTTGGACTAAAGTGGAGAACAAAAAAGCGAGGAAAAGAAAGAAAAAGAAAAAAGAGGACAGAAAGTCCCACAAAAAAGAAAGGCCTGACGCGCTGATTATAACAGCGACTAGTGGGACGTCGTATGCGGACATCCTACGAAAAGTCAGGACGGATGCTTCCCTTACGGAGTTGGGGAATAGGGTTATGCGCATTAGAAGAACTCAAAAGGGCGATCTTCTAATGGAGCTGGCAGCTGGCGAGGGAAAGACGGAAGATCTTAAGCAAAAGATCAAGACGTCAATCGGGGAGGCGGCAGAGGTTAGGGCAGGTACCAACCGCGTGTTAATCGAGTGCAGGGATCTGGACGAGACTACCACTAAGCTGGAGGTATGCGAAGCGCTGCGGGGGCAGCTGAAGCTGACGGAGGTGCAGGAGGAGGACGTTAGAGTAAGGAAGGCATATGGTGGTACGCAGACGGCCATAATAAGCCTTCCGGTCGCTAGCGCAAAAAAGGCCCTTGAGGCGGGGAAGGTTCGCATCGGCTGGGTTGTTTGCCGGATACGGGAGACAACAGCACCAATTAAGTGCTTCAAATGTTTTGGGATAGGTCATATCGCTAGGAAATGCACCAGCGCTCAGAACATGAAGGAGCTATGCTGGAGATGTGGGGAGGGGGGACATATTGCTAAGGACTGCAATAAGAGCCCTAAATGCCTCCTATGTAAAAGAGATAAGGGTAAGGGCGAGCACGACGCTCACGCTACGGGGAGTAATAGATGCCCACTGTACAGGGCAGCAGTACAAAGAAGTCGAAGTCGAAGATAAGGTGCATACAGATTAACTTGAACCACTGTCAAGCGGCACCAGATTTGCTGGCACAGACAGTTTTCGAGGAAAAAATCGACTTCGCAATCGTCTGCGAGCAGTATAGAAACCTGCACAGCGGCGTCTGGATAAACGATAGCAGCGGCACGTCAGCGATATGGACGTGCGGGAGCCGAGCCATGGAAGATACCATGAGAAGCCCAGAGAATGGCTTATATATATATATATATATATATATATATATATATATATATATATAGGGTGTCCCACATAAACTTACAAAGCGGCCGGCTGTGGATAGGTCTTGGATAGACGAACAAAAAATCGTATGGGTGGGGGGGGAAATCGTAACGGTTTAGCCGCCAGGGCGTTTTGAAGTTTTTTTGCTAGAGTTTTACGTATCACCCTGTATTTTTGTAACCGTTTAACCCATTTTCATGATTATGGTACCGGTGTACGCAGAATTCCCCCACCTATCTACGACGGTAAAAATAATGGTCGTATCTTATAAACTTGGAGTTATGAGTCGCCAAAGTCAAAAGTTTGTATTTTTTTCACTAAAATTTCAACTAAAACCACCTTTTTCTCCAAAAAATACGTGATAAACCTAAACTTTTTTTTCCAAAATTAAAAAGTTTGGACAATTTCCTATAAATAATGTATTACAACTTTTACGCCACAGCCTCTATTTTTGAAGTTATTAGCATTTTTAATGTTGAAATTGGCTCTATTTCGTCCTTTTTTAGTACTTTTCCATCTGAGCTTTGTCGAAAAGTGCCAAATAAGCATCGAAAAAGGCCAATATTAACTTTAAAATTGCTTATAACTTCTAAAGTAAAGGCCCTAGAATAAAACTTGTAATACATTATTTATATGAAATTGTCCAAACTTTTTAATTTTGGAAAAAAAAGTTTAGGTTTATCACGTATTTTTTGGAGAAAAAGGTGGTTTTAGTTGAAATTTTAGTGAAAAAAATACAAACTTTTGACTTTGGCGACTCATAACTCCAAAAGTTTATAAGATAGGACCATTATTTTTACCGTCGTAGATAGGTGGGGGAATTCTGCGTACACCGGTGCCATAATCATGAAAATGGGTTACACGGTTACAAAAATACAGGGTGATATGTAAAACTCTAGCAAAAAAACTTCAAAACACCCTAGCGGCTAAACCGTTACGATTTCTTCCCCCCACCCATACGATTTTTTGTTCGTCTATCCAAGACCTATCCACAGCCGGCCGCTTTGTAAGTTTATGTGGGACACCCTGTATATATATACATACATATATATATATATATATATATATGTATATATATATATATATATACTAGGGAGCACTTGATTACCCTCATCAGTTTTTTTCTGTTATTATTAGCATAAAAGTGCAGTGAAACTAAGAAATTTGTATTTAATTAAACTTTTACTTCTTTTAAATAGTGTTTTTAAGTGTTTTGCGTGTCAGTTTGAAAATAGGGGTCGCGGGAAAACTCTATCCCAACAAGAAATGGGCAAAATTCTTGCATTCAAGCAAGAGAATTATTCAAACAGGGAAATCGCGAGGAAAATTGGACGAAATTCACATTTGCCGCGTGTTTGGACTTCAAAGGACGTAGATGTAGAAATTTTGTCGCGTGGTCTTGGTAGTTCATAAGCCACTTATATTCACCATCGGGGCAAGATTGGAAATCAATCAAGTCGACCTGACCGCGAGCGTTGAATCCCCGGGAAATAATTGGCTTGACAACTACGCCCTTTTTCACGCTGGATTTTTTTCTAGTGCATGTCTCACAACAGCTAACAAATAACTCACATGCACTCCTGGGAATGCGCCATTTCTTTTTCATATAGTATATCATTTTCTCTCGACCTCCATGGCCAGTTTGATTGTGAGCTTCGGACAATTTATCGAAATATTCTTCTTCTGGAACCATATAAACAAAATCGTCACTCTCGCTATTTCGCTTCAACACAATACTAGTCACAGGACCGATTTTCAACAATTCGTATTTGTTCAAGTAGAAGTAGTGAGATGGATCTGTTTTCTTTTCCGTTGCGCTCAATATACTTTTAACTCTTTCCAGTTGCTCCCGATCCCAAAACACACGTTTTCCTTTATTCGAATCCGCGATTTCCTTAAGTTTTTGCACAAATATTTCCTTGCAAACACCGCTGCTTTCCATTTTCGATCGAGGACTTACACTTTGCGAATAACCAACCGCTTCTATCTGAATCTGAAAACTACTGAGCCTTCGAAAGGTCAACACCAACACGCGCGTTGTTAAGCTCAGGTCTAGCGATGTTCATGTATAATTGCTTATTTGATTGTTTGCGTATCTCAACCTGCAAATTGAGCCGCGCGTTAAGCTCTTAGGTCTAGCGATGTTGATGTATAATTGCTTGGGCCGTATTTGGGGTCGGTTCACGCATTTGAAAACGAAAAAATTTGTCAAGCAAAAATTGAGCGTTCACGTAGCTCGAAAGAAATTTTTCGTTTTCAGTAAGGAAACCACGTTACTGAAACCCGAAATTATTTTCTAAGCCTACTATGCACTCGATAACATAGACCTTTCGAATGCCATCAAACGAAAATTTACGATTTTTTCGAGCTAAGTGAACACGAAACGAAAAAAAAATTTTCGTTGTCGAGTTACATGAACCGGCCCTTGGTTTCTCGAGTCTATAAATCCACTCGAGAAAAAAAGCTTTTCGCCATACAAAACCATCAAAATGTGTGATTATGGCGAAAGGCTTTTTCTTATTTGATTGTTTGCGTATCTCAATCTGCAAACTGAGCGCGCGTCAAGCTCTTACGTGTAGCGATATGTTCATGTATAATTGCTTATTTGATTGTTTGCGTATCTCAATCTGCAAACTGAGCGGCGCGTTACGCTCTTAGGTGTAGCGATGTTCATGTATAATTTCATATTTGATTGTTTGCCTGTAGAGCCATCCGGCATCCAATTAGATGCCCGGCATTGAAGTGAATGCCTAGGCAGACAATGGAAAATGAAAGATATCGACGCCATTTCCATTGAATGCCGGCATCCAATTAGATGACTAGGCATTCAATTGAATGCCTGGACTTCATTAGATGCCTACGACATATATATAATTTGATTTTGTTTTAACTTTTTCTTTTATTTTTTTTTTTTTTTTTTTTTTTTTAAGTTTTTATACATACGGTGAAGGAAGGCTACTGAATATCCTCTGCTCTTCCTCCTCAGGGCTGAATATATGTACCATGAATGCAAGAAGCCTGAGAAATAAAATGGATGAACTGAGGTTCATGTTTGAAAACACAAAACTGCATGCCATTATAGTCAATGAGACGTGGCTGAAACCGGAAATCCCTACTTCCTTTGTTTCCTTGCCTGCTTTTTGCATGCATCGGAAAGATCGTGTGGGTCGTACTGGAGGTGGTGTTGCAATATATGTCACCTCCTCTCTCTCCTCAAAGATAGTAGGCCAGTCCATTGGCTCACATTTTGAATTCATTGCAGTGGAAATAAAATCACCATATGACAAATGTGTTATTGTCAGTGTTTACTGCCCACCTAATGTATTTACACCTGATGTTGCTACTCATTTCTTCGATCTCGTGTCTAGTCTCTCCCGTCATTATGATAACGTAATTGCTGCTGGCGATTTTAATGTTGATTTGCTAAAGGCCAATGAACGAGCGAACACACTCAAATACTTCTTGCCCACATTTTTGAACTGCCATAATCCATCGCTCCTTGATGTTATCACTGCTACATCCACCAATTTAGTGTTAAAACATAACCAAATCTCTCCTCCCAGCTATCTTGATCATGACATTCTCTTCCTCTCCTTTCGTTTTACCTTTCGCCCTCCCTCCCCGTCTAACTTCTTTTCATACCGGGATTTCAAAAATATCAATCTTACTCGCCTTTCTGAAATTATTTCGTCTTTACCTTGGGCTGATATCTATAATACAACCTGTGTTGATACTAAGGTTGATCTCTTGAATTCTTTCATCCAATCCCTATTTAATCAATGTGTTCCTTTAGTTACGAGAAGACGTTGTAAATCTTCTAACTGTCCCTGGTTCTCTTATGAAATCCGCAAATTGATTGTTGAGCGTGAGTTCTTGTACAGACGCTATCGCAGAACTAGGATCCCGAGCTACCTCAGTGAGTACAAAAATCTTCGTAACTTAATCAATAGAAAAGTCAAATCGGCCAAGCGTGAATTTTACTCACGTAAGCTTGATCCTGCTTTGTCCCCTAAGCAACTTTGGTCTAATCTTCGGTCGCTAGGAATTCATACCTCTGAGCTTAACTCATTTGATGTTGATGTAAATTCACTCAATGCATCTTTCGTTCAATCTCCTCCGAATTTCCCACTATCTTCCACTTCCGTTGTTCCTTCTTCCAATTCTCTAAGTTTTGATGGTTTTAATTTCTATTGTGTTGACTCACTTGATGTACTTGGCATTTTGCTTTCCATTTCGTCCAGTAGCGTTGGCTATGATGGTATTTCTCCTCGCTTTCTTAAAATCCTCTCCCCTTCAATCGTTGATGCTATGACGCATATTCTTAATTATTGCCTGACAACCTCCCAAGTTCCTTTGCTCTGGAAAAAAGCAATAGTTACTCCCATTCCTAAAAAGTCCTCCCACGTTAAGTTGTCAGACTTTCGCCCTATTAGTATTCTACCCTTTCTCGCTAAAGTTTTTGAAAAAATTGTATCTACTCAAGTCTTGCGATATCTTGATTCTAATAATTTCCTTTCTAAATTCCAATCCGGCTTCCGCAAATCCCACAGTTGTCAAACTGCTATATTGAAGGTTACAACTGATCTTCGTTCTGCCCTTGACAGAGGTGACATTGCTATACTAGTTCTTCTTGACTTCTCCAAAGCCCTTGACTCTGTAGTTCACTCGCACCTGCTCTATAAACTTAGTCAACGGTATCACTTTTCCTCTTCTTCTGTTCGCCTTCTCTCTTCACTTCTCTCTAATAGATCTCAGTGTGTTCAGCATAATAATGTTACTTCTTCTTTCCTAAGTGTGCCTGCAGGTGTCCCTCAGGGTTCGGTTCTTGGTCCTTTGCTGTTCTCCCTTTATATTAATGATCTTCCCTCCGTAATCCGTCGCTGCTCTTATCATTTATTTGCTGATGATCTCCAGCTATATACCTCTTGTCCTATTAATCAAATTGAAAATTGTGTCTCTGACCTTAATTGCACCTTATCTCGAATAAACGAATGGAGTTCGAATAATTTTCTTAAATTAAATCCAGTTAAATCACAAGTAATTTTCCTTAGTCGTCGCTTACTGCCCCCCATGGTTTCTCTCCTCTTCTACTTAATAATGTTCCCCTTCCAATCGTTGACTATGCCACAAACCTGGGTATTGTTGTAAATTCCAAACTCTCCTGCTGCAATCATGTCTCATTGCTGCTCTCTAAGATCTATGGCACACTTCGTAAACTATGGTTACATGGCAGTCTGTTATCTTTGCCCATTCGAGCCAAACTTATTAAATCTCTTGTTGTTCCTCATTTCCTTTACGGCTCGCTGGTGTATATTTCTTTCGACTCAACTTGCCGTCAGCGTCTTAGAGTGGCGTTTAATGATTGCATTAGGTTCATTTTTCATATGAGAAGATCTGATCATGTGTCGCGAGTACAAAATTCCTTACTGGGCTGTGACCTCTTTCAATTCATCGATCTCATGGCTCTTCTTCTTTTGCATAAGGTTTTTTATACCAAAAGCCCCTGCTACCTTTCTGACTTCCTCTTTCCTTTGCAATCCTTGAGATCCGTTAAATACCTGATTCCTGCTCATTCTTCCCTAATCGGAAGTCGTTCCTTCTTTGTGCATACTCTCAGAATTTGGAATAATCTTCCAAACTACATTCAGAGAATGAGCTCAGCCACAACATTCAGAAGACATGCGTTTCTTTTTCTATCTTCTTCTTCTCACTAACTATCTTTGTCCCTCCTATCTCTATCATCCCACTTCAATCTTAATTTTAATTCTACTTTCTTTCTATTTTTTTTTTGCTCTGGAATTTTTACTATTTTCTTATTTTTGAATTTTTATTATTTTTTACTTTTTTATTATTTTTATCTTTCAATTATTAAGTTTAATTTTAATTATATTTTAATTTTAATTTTGTTCCTTTTTTTTGTACTCCAGAAGATGTATATCTTGTGTACTATAAAATCTATTAAACTATTAAACTATATTTAATTTTTAAATTTAAAAATTTGGTCTCGACAGAATTTAAGGCAATTTTATAACTAAACGAATAGTTTAAAGAAAATATTCAAGTTTCATTAACTCCACGCTTGGGAATTATCGTTTGTTCAAAAAATTAGCTATTGGGGCACGCTGTGCTTGGCGTGGGGTAATAACTTGAGAACATATTTATCTAGCAAACTAAAATTTTATGCACATGAAATTTACAGAGTTATTTATTCTGCTATTCTCGATTAGCAAATGGTGGCTGAACAAAACGGACTGAACACCTACGCAGGACCGGCTTTAGGTATTGTAGCGCCCCGAGCGAGATATTTTTATGCGTTCTTAACTTTTTTTAGGTATCTACTTATGTTATTATGCCCAAATTATACAACCACCCGAGTACAAATAAAAGATGGCCTTACAATGGGTGAGCACAGGCTGCTGGGGAGCACATACAGGCTGACGACGGCTAAACTTGATCAAAAGATTTAAATGGCCGAGTGCTGAGCAGTACATATTGGCATACGACGGTAAATTTGAACCAAACAAAGAATCTTCATAAAATGTATTGTTGAATGTGCATAATGTGAACATGATCATTTTCGTTGTGTACAAACGTCTTTTGGAGTGTTCAAGAGAAACAGCTCGCCAGACGTGGGTTTGTTTTTCAGGAAGTGTGTTATACTAGCTGCTGTTGGTTTCTGTTTTAGTGGGGAATGTTCTTATTTCATGCCCAACGACTATGTTTTAATCAGGGTTGGTGTTCGCCCGTTGTTAGGCCATATAAGATACCATCGTCGTCGGCCAAACTTCGCGCAAATTGCGTTAACACAGAAAATATGATAATGGTAAGATAAGGCGGCATTATGCGTTAGTTCGTAAAAGCAAGTGGAAAGAAACAATTTATAGTTTTGATGCCACTTTTCCTATCTATAGAATAGTTTATCTATGGTATTATGAACAAATGTTATTCCACATCCCACAGTAATTTGTTATGTAATCTATTCCTGGGAAAATGAAAAACTTTTATTCAAAAATAAAGAAAAATAAGGTACGTACATGCTTCCAATATAAATAAGCAAATTGCAATCAATAAACATTCCGGTCATAAACATTTAAAGTTCCGATTAAGTTGCGTTTATTACAAAACGGCGCAATAATTGGCTTTTTCGGAGGACAAGCCGGTTTTGTTTTTTTACATTAAGCCCATCTACTCTATTGAGTGAGCGAAGTATAGAAACTTCTATAAATCTCTTTTATGTTTAAACAAAAAAGAAGAAAATAAATAGATTCTCTTATACCTCTCTCAGTTGAATTCACAAGCAGGATTGGAGAGCTATGACACTTCCGAGCTATGACACGAGTATGGCTCTCAAAGGCTGTTATTGCCCTGCACTGGTTTATTGCTGGAAACTGAAGACAATAGTGGCAAGACTTTTACGTTTTTCCAATCACAAACTTTGTTTATATCCTGTACATATCCGGCGTTGTATGTTATTTTGTATTTTGGAAGTGTTATCATGTAATAACTAAATAAATTAACACATTACTGGATCTCGGCGGCACCCCTTGGAATATTACCCCCTCGGGCCGTCGCCCGGGTTCGCCCCCTGAAGCCGGTACTGCACCTACGCATAGTAATAAAAGTAATTTTGACTTTTGAGAGACCGTCTGTCCGTCCGCCTGTCCGTTCGTCTGTCCGTTCGTCTGTCCATCCGTCTGTGCCCATCTCTTCTCGTCTGTACTGAACGAATTTATTTAGGGAGCTGACATTTTTTACACGGCTTTTTCAAAAAATAGTAAATACTTTCATTTTCGTCTAGCCGTCTTAACATTGTTGTGTGACCAATTATAACTATTCTTCTTGTTATATTAAGATTGTAGATTTGAGTCTGAAAAGGGCTTAATCACATCACAATTTTTTTAGCTTTTTCGATAACCTAATACAAATAATACTTTAAAAATAATCTATATATGTACATATGTATATAAAAATGAATACATATTTATGTTGTGTGTAATCGAGGTTTGAAATATGAAATGACTGTTTGAGAGCTGCTTGTGTGCAATGGCGCTTGAAAAAAAAATTGTCGATATTCCTATTGGGGAATATTTTTGGTATTCGCATAAAATATATATGATTTGCATACGAAATCGGTTTGTTTTTTAAATGAAATAAAAAAAGTGAAATCGTTCTGAAAAAAGGAACGCAGCAGCTAGCAGGATAGTGGTGTCAAATTGTAAACGGATTAAACTAAACGTAGCTGGGCTTCCTTTTGAACGGGCTAAAATGGTTTGGACTAAACCATTAAAATAATATTTTCTTTGCTTCCCTTATAGTTTTATTGACGTGATATATTCAATCATTTCTTCCAGGAATTGCTTTATAAACCCTTCTCTTCTTAATCTGACCTTAAAACTATTTTTACAAAATGGATTTTTCCTGTTTAAGCAATCTATTAATTTGTTTATTTCTGCAATGAATTCAGCTGTGGATTTCGCCTTGTTACTAGCTTTTCCAGAAAACACTCCCATTTGTTCAGCAGATTTGATTACTGCCGCACAAGTTTAACTGGACGCTTGCACAACTAACGAATCAATCATCTTTTCCCATTTATTTGGACTCTAATGTTTTCCGTAAGCTTATGGCTCATTTTTGTCACATTACTTTTCTCCATAGTAACCAACTCTTCTATGCATTTATAGTATGTAACTGGACCATCAATGGTACATAAATCAGCCTTCATCAAAGTATTCCTAATTGAGGTAGTACATCATATAACGCACAATAGAGATTTTCAAAATGTGGCTTAAATGTTGTTACGCCTAATCGGAAGAAACAATTTTTATTATTTGGAACTTGATCGCATACCATACCACCTCTAATATTTTACCCGTCATTAGAACAGTATTCTATCAATTCTTGTAATTTTTGTGATAAACTTTCCCCAGTGATACTGGTTTTTGTAACGTAGTATGCAATGATGAATTTGCAGTTGGATAATATTCCTCTTGCCATAAAGGCCGATATACACGGTCAAATTGGATGTACATTCAGAATTTCATCAAACCCATAAGCGCAATGGGTTGTGATCGGCCGACCGGCCCACAATCGATAGTTTTGGTTGTACATCAGCCCTTCGATGTACCCGCGTACATGCAGAAAATATTTGCAGGCTCAATATTTGATTGTTGCTAAGGGGACTCTAAAACGGATAAATCCTGTACATATTTGCAAGTCCTAGATTAAATTCCTGCTTTCATACGTTTGTTCTGAAAAATTGACTATAGCCTTTCCTCATATTCATTAATTGAAGAGTTTACAAATATCAAGCAAGGTATTGAGCCTATTTTTAATTTCTTTTTACCAAAACAACTACTACCGCAATGTTTTGAGCAGACGTACGCATTTTTATTGTGGACGGGGATGTTAATTTACAAGCATTTATGAAAAGGACTTGTCCCAGATTTTGGAAATCGAAAGAATTTCAGATATGGTTCAGCATGTTTATGCGCTTTGCAACTTTGGATGATGCAAACAACTCCCCAGGGTATGCGACTTTTTTGCATTTTTTACAAAAAACTGTGGCCAAAAATCTACGCCCACAACATACCTACAACGAAAGACCTACTTAAAGCCAAAATCCAGCATTTAAAGGCAAAAGCGAAAATTCTATAGATAAAATAAAATATAGAATAATTTCCTAAATTCGTTTGTAAAATCATTCTAGTTATACCGAAATACCAGAAAATAAAAAAATTAGAAAATCCGTAACCAAAAAAAACCTCAACCAAGTACCTATTTTAAAAATATCGCAAACAAATTTAAAATCAAGAGGAAGTCATTAAAAAAATACACTGAATGTTCTAGGAAATAGTTAAAATACAAAGCATCAGGGAAATCCTTCAATGTAGCGCTAGACGTAAATGTTTGAAAGATGACAATGCTGCGAGAAACATTCTGTTGTCAGTTCCTTTCCTTGCCCCCAGTGCCGGATTTACCAACAAGCAAAACAAGCAATTGCTTGAGGCCCCTATCCTCAGGGGGCCCCACGCCTCTTATATTTTATTTGGTTCGTCTTTAGATAAAAGGGAAGTAAAAAAATTGTTTGGTCAAATATACAACCGTCATAGTTTTGCGACTAAAATATAAATTTAAAACTAAACGTAACTATGGTAGTCATTGTTGGGGGGGCCCATCACGAGGTTGTGCTTGGGGCCCCGCAGTTTATAAATCCGGCCCTGTTTGCTCTCGTAAAATTCTAGCTTCCTTATCGACAAACTCACCGCATGTCTTGTGCTGCGGACCATGACCACGTTCGCCTCCTTGTGTAGTAGTCCAGTAAATAGGTACTTTTTCTTTGCAAAAAATACCGCACGCGATTTTTTTTTACCAAATGTTTTGACATATTTTTATGAGCTTAAATTCAAAATGGCGTCATCCCCACCCTTATGCTTCACTTACAATGAAGGGAAACGCGTTTAATTCTATATCTCAGAAACTATGCATTTTACGACAAAAATGTATATAATCTTTTTTGTAGATAATTAAGTGATTTAACTTTTTTGTTCAGAAATTTTTTTGTAAAGTCAATATCTTCGGAGTTATAGTGCTTCAAACTTTATATATCACTTTCTTTGCACTATAATTCGTTAACGGTTAGCCCGCCATAAAAAAAGTCCTTCCCAAGACTTATAGAACACACGATTATCTATAATTTTTGCTTTTATCGTTTTTGGATAGGGCTAATATTTCACGAGTTATAGCGCTTTAAATGTTGAAAAATGTAAATTCAATAAAAAAATAATTTCCTAATATCTTTTTCTTTGCCCGTTACATTTAAACTGATTATATCGTGTGTTGAGCTCATCATTGCCCACAATTGCTGCCTTTACTTTTCTCTATAAAGTTGATATTTATGGATTTATTACACCTCAAAAGTTTATTAAAAATGGTTTTTTGCAAATACCTAGTCAACTATTTATTTACGATGACAAGTTATACCAACAAATTTGTTTGTTATAAAATTCCGTTGAAATTTTACTTTAAACATTTTTTTCTAGCATTTACATATACTTTAGCCGCAATTCAGCGCCGATTGTTTCATTAATGTTCATAATTAAGAAACTTCGTTGGCGTGCAAACCCTTTTCCACACCACCTTGGAGGTCGAGTTTTTGACGCGTTTTTTTATTGTGGTTTCCCCAGGAGGCCTAATCCACAAGAAAACGAAACAATGATGCTATAAGATGTTATTTAGCCTCATATGTTTCGAAGATGTCGGTTGACAATCGGATATACCAATAAAGCTGCCATCTAATGACTTGACGTTGTCTTCGACGAATGATATATCTGGGAGACTTGAAAACTCACAAATGTTTTCATTCTTTTCAAGGAGGTTTGCATCCTTCGTCACATTTTCGCAATTTCCTCCACTGCAGTTAGAGCAAATTATGGTACATTTGAGACCGGCCTTGCGGCATCCCCAGGTACCGCCACATTTTTTTCTACATTTGCAGGATATTAATTTTAATAAATTTGCTGGTGCCGGAGCAATTGTCATTGGGACTGGTTGTAAGCCAAATCTTGTTCGCTTCCAGTCCGATTCCTCCGGGTCTTGATAACTACCAAGCCAAGTTTGCACTTGATGATATACTCGAAATGAGTGAAGTCGGGCAGCCAACTGAAGATGGAGGCAGAGCTGATAAGTTCACTTTAGTTTTTGTAGACGATTTTCCAAAACATTTGAACCTTAGTGAATGCTTAAACAAACGAATTTCCGGACGATTTTCCTTGTCGATTAATGCTAGCAACTCAGAAACTCTAAATTGACATTCCTCACTGTCCGTTATAAAGATACTAATAACTTGCATCACCTCGGACATTTCTTTATCAGGACAACCCCTTTTTCCCCCTGTAGATGGTGTGGTTTTCAAATCTCGCATACAGGAATGATGATACCTAGCACCTGTAGCTTTGGCATCAGAAACATTTGCAATACGTTGCACAATGTCCAAACTTCTTTTACCATTCCGATTCTGCAAACGTACGCCAACAAAATTTCTTAATTATATGTATGTATGAACATTAGCTAAAATATAAATGCTAGAAAAAAATGTTTAAAGTAAAATTTCTACGGAATTTTATAACAAACAAATTTGTTGGTATAACTTGTCATCGTAAATAAATAGTTGACTAGACATTTGCAAAAAACCATTTTTAATAAACTTTTGAGGTGTAATAAATCCATAAATATCAACTTTATAGAAAAAAGTAAAGGCAGCAATTGTGGGCAATGATGAGCTCAACACACGATATAATCAGTTTAAATGTAACGGGCAAAGAAAAAGATATTAGGAAATTATTTTTTTATTGAATTAACATTTTTCGACATTTAAAGCGCTATAACTCGTGAAATATTAGCCCTATCCAAAAACGATAAAAGCAAAAATTATAGATAATCGTGTGTTCTATAAGTCTTGGGAAGGACTTTTTAATGGCGGGCTAACCGTTAACGAATTATAGTGCAAAGAAAGTGATATATAAAGTTTGAAGCACTATAACTCCGAACATATTGACTTTACAAAAAAAAATTCTGAACAAAAAAGTTAAATCACTTAATTATCTACAAAAAATATTATATACATTTTTGTCGTAAAATGCATAGTTTCTGAGATATAGAATTAAACACGTTTCCCTTCATTGTAAGTGAAGCATAAGGGTGGGGATGACGCCATTTTGAATTTAAGCTCATAAAAATATGTCAAAACATTTGGTAAAAAAAAATCGCGTGCGGTATTTTTTGCATTACGAAGGCCTTTTTTTCGACCTATTTACTGGACTATAGCTAGAAATTCGAATATGTTGCATGTTGCTAAGGGGGAGGCAATCTCAGAGGCCTGCCGAGGCAAAAAGCGTTCGGGTTTTTTGTTCTAGCTGTCGCATCTTTATACGGAGTATTATGTTATCTCTGTTATTACCTTTCTAAAATGATCAAAATCATAAAGATCAGTTTACAAATAATAAAGCTATGAAATAAAACGCACAGTGAAAAGTCTTTATAAGGAAATAAAAAAAAATTGGTTCAAAGAGAAACTGTACTAGGGCCCACTAATTACCGCAGCCTTCGCATAAAGCTTTGTGCTTTTCTGTTCATCTTTGGTCGTGCATGAGGTATGTGTACGATCAGTGATCCTCACTTAGCGAACAATCTACACGGAACTCTATAACATCCATGCGTATTTTGAAAAAGCGTGTTTTATCATATTTTATAATATTTAACAATAATATCAGTTGAAACAACAATATAAATTTACGAAAGCTAATTTAACATAGTTAACCTATTCAATGTTAATTTACCAGTTAAAATCGGGTTATAACGTTTTTATACGACCAGTATTATAGCTAATAAAAGGCATACACTGTACTTCAATAGTGTAATATTGAAAATACAAACAAATTAAAATTGAAATTACTCAGGAAGTATTTGCTTTAATAACGCTGTTGCAGTGTAAGTCGCAATTTTTTTTGTAATCAATTATAATTTGTAATAAGTATTGTTTATTGTGTTCGTCTTTACTCAATACTTTATTATATTCTTCGAATAACTTCACACCTCTTTCAGCTGTGCCGTTAACAGTTCTTAATTCATGAAGAAAAACGAATGCTTGATTATAATTAATACAATATTATAACTCCATTTATCTGGTGGGAGGTATAGGAAGTCCGTTAAAATGTTAAACCGTTGAAAAAAATCGAATGTGTTCATCGTAATGAAATACTCAACGGTTTTCTTATAAATTCTTGAATTTCAAGTTTTCATGGAATACGTTTAACTGTTTCCCTAGATATGTCATCTGGCTCAACATCATTATCATCATAGACATCATGATCTACCTTTTTTTCATCAGTGGTAATAAAATGCTTTAATCTGTTACTCATTTTTTGTTTGATTTCCAATGGATTTTTCAAATTTTTGTTCTAATAATGTGTACGCTCCATTTAGTTTTCCAGTATTTGACGCAGTAAATGCAACAAAGCAACAATATTTTCGTCCACATTCCAATCTATTAATAATTCATAAATAGCATAAACTATTTCTATTCCTGTTGAAAATGATAATTTTGGAACACCAAGTAATTGCTCATCATTTATATCACTAACGTAAAAAGGTAACCTATCCACTTTAACTTTTCCTGTTATATGAGCGAAGTCAGTACTAATAAAAATACATCTGTCAAACATCATTCGCTTTGGCTGCATTCGAAAATTAGCCAGCTACGCAGAATAAGCAGAATCGCAGTATCGGCTGCAGGGCATATATTCCCCGCTGCAGCGGATTGATTTTTGGAATGATTCTAAGCAGCTGGCTGAATTTTCGAATGCAGTCAAAGCGAATGATGTGTGACAGATGTATTTTCAAACTTCATAAATTTTTAAAACATTTAGCATTTATGTTAAATAATATTATGTATGTTATAACAGTTGTACAAAAGTTATATTGCTGTTTAAAATGATTTTATTGTTAAATACATATATGAAAAATAATGAAAACACGTTTTTTTTTCATAACACGGATGGATGGAATAGAGTCCCGTGTAGTACATTTGTTGAGTGAGGATCACTGATCGTACACGTAACTTTGCAGAGTCAAAGATGAACAGAAAAGCACACCGCTTTATGCGAAGGTTGCGGTGATTAGTGGACTCTAGTACAATTTCTCTTTGAACTGATAGTTTTTTTGTATTTCCTTATAAAGACTTTTCACTGTGCTTTTTATTTCATAGCTTTATTATTTGTAAACTGATCTTTATGATTTTGATCATTTTAGAAAGGTACGAACCGTTCTCGGACATTTTCCACCCCCAAAAATTCGTTTGGGGGTGCAGGGAAGCTTCGGATAAAAAAAATTTTAAGACAAAAGTTTCATATTTTTCTTCGGAGAATCATAATCCGTGAAAAAAATGAGGGTTGCTATTTAAAATTTTTATCGAACAATTGCCGGACTATTCCCTACCCCTAAAAATTCGTTTTGGGGATGCAGGGAAGCTTCTGATAAAAAAAAACATCAGGTGCGGTCATGGGACCCCCGTCAGGAACAAAGTTCCTTACGATTTTTCTACAACTGCGAATGTAACTCCAAATAAAATCTGTATATTTTATTTATTTTTACTTTATACCATTTTTCAAGCAAATAATGTAAAGGATCGAATCAAATCAAAAATTTAATTTAATATTTTAGGCAAATATTTATTATAATATAATATTAACATTCCAAAACTTTCCAAAAAAAACCGAAGCATTCGCAGCCGGACCAGCATGCTCCTGAAAGCTTTTAAGTAATTAGAAAGCAACAGCATTTGCATTTGCTATATTGCTTATGGTGTTTCACTTATCATACTCTTTCATTTGATACCCATGTCGAGGGAACTGTGAAGAAAATGGTAATCCGCCCTCTTGAGATGGCCGCCATGGACCAAACGATATATTGAGTACACTATATTCCTTATGGTGTCCCACTTATCATACCCTTTTATTTGATACCCATGTCTCGGGTGTTGTGAAGAAAATAGTAATCCGCCCTCTTGAGATGACCGCCATGAAGATAAAGACATAGCCTACTGCATTTTACTTATAATGCCCTTTCATTTGATACCCATGCCGAGGGGGTTGTGAGGAAAATGGTAATCCGCCCTCTTGAGATGGCCGCCATGGACCAAATGATATATTGAGTATACTATATTGCTTAAGGTATTCCACTTATCATACCCATTCATTTGATAGCCATGTCTCGGGTGTTGTGAAGAAAATAGTAATCCGCCCTCTTGAGATGGCCGTCATGAATATAAAGACATAGCCTACTGCATTCTACTTATAATGCACTTTCATTTGATACCCATGTCGAGGGAGTGGTGAAGAAAATGGTAATCCGCCCTCTTGAGATGACCGCCATGTACCAAACGATATATTGAATGTACTATGTACTATGTATTATGGTGTTCTACTTATCATACTCTTTCATTTGATACCCATCTCGAAGAGGTTGTGAAGAAAATGGTAATCCGCCCTCTTGAGATGGCCGCCATGGACCAAATGATAAATTAAGTATACTATATTGCTTATGGTGTTTCACTTATCATACTCTTTCATTTGATACCCATGTCGAGGGAACTGTGAAGGAAATGGTAACCCGCCCTCTTGTGGTGGCCGCCATGGACCAAACGATATATTGAGTACACTATGTTCCTTATGGTGTCCCACTTATCATACCCTTTCATTTGATACCCATGTCTCGGGTGTTGTGAAGAAAATAGTAATCCGCCCTCTTGAGATGACCGCCATGAATATAAAGACATAGCCTACTGCATTCTACTTATAATGCCCTTTCATTTGATACCCATGTCCTGGGGTTGTGAAGAAAATGGTAATCCGCCCTCTTGAGATGACCGCCATGGACCAAACGATATATTGAATATTCTATATTGCTTATGGTGTTCTACTTATCATACTCTTTCATTTGATACCCATCTCGAAGGGGTTGTGATGAAGATGGTAATCCGCCCTCTTGAGATGGCCGCCATGGCCCAAATGATAAATTGAGTATACTATATTGCTAATGGTGTTCCACTTATCATACTCTTTCATTTGATACCCATGTCGAGGGCACTGTGAAGAAAATGGTAATCCGCCCTCTTGAGATAACCGCCATAGACCAAACGATATATTGAGTATACTATATTGGTTATGGTGTTCTACTTATCATACTCTTTCATTTGATACACATCTCAAAGGGGTTGTGAAGAAAATGGTAATCGGCCCTCTTAAGATGGCCACTATTGACCAAATGTGGAGTGACTTTTCAAAAGGCCTTATTTCCATTTTTTACTTTAGAGCAAATTTCGATGGAATCCAGTAGCAAGGCTAAATTATCACCAATTCACGTTAATAGGACGAAAGAAAAGTCCTTCGTTCCTATAAAAAAATGGATACTAATATAGATTTTTTTTTCAAAACAGGCATATTCCCATGTATGAAATAAACGGTGTATTTAATTGAACAAAACGCCACATTTCCTGCGTGAATTTGTAGTATTTTAAAAGATTTCAAGCAAAAGACTTTTACAAAAAAATGTAATAAAGTCATTTTTCCTATGGATGTCCATAAAAAAGGTCTTATTTCCAAACGTTTCAAACAAAAGGGCATATTTCCAAACTATTTTTTGTTTTTAATGAAGTCGCACTTACAATATTTTTCATCTACCACTGTAAAAATATAGTTATACTAGGACAAACTATATTGATGCAAAAAAAATAACTATTTTGCATATTTTGGACGTACCACAGAAATTTGCGGTTTCTGAAAATTTAATCTAAATGGAAATAAGGCCTTTTGAAAAGTCACTCCTCAAATGATAGATTGAGTATACTATATTGCTTATGAAGTTCTACTTTTCATAGCCTTTTATTTTGATACCCATGTCTGGGTGTTGCGCAGAAAATGGTAATCCGCCCTCTTGAGATGGCCGCCATGAATATAAAGACATAGCCTATGGCATTCTACTTATAATGCCCTTTCATTTGGATACCCATCTCAAGTTGGTTGGGAAGATAATGGTAATCCGCCCTCTTGAGATGGCCGCCATGGACCAAACGATATGTTGAATATTCTATATTGCTTATGGTGTTCTACTTATCGTACTCTTTGATTTGATACCCATCTCGAAGAGGTTGTGAAAAAAATGGTATTCCGCCCTCTTGAGAAGGCTGCCATGGACCAAACGATAAATTGAGTATACTATATTGCTTATGGTGTTCTACTTATCATACTCTTTCATTTGATACCCATGTCGAGGGGGTTGTGAAGAAAATGGTAATTCACCCGCTGGAGATGTCCGCCATGGACCAAATGATATTTTGAGTATACTATATTGCTTATGGTGTTCTACTTATCATATCCTTTCATTGGATACCCATGTCGAAGAATATTTTGGGTTGTGAAGAATATTTCAATCCGCCCTCCTGAACGGCCTCCATGGATATAAAGGTATATACTATATTGCATTGTCATGGGAGCTAAAGCTGTGTGCAAAATTTCAGCATGATAGGATACCCGGAAGTATTTGTAAAATCGATTGCAAAATTTGTTCCTTGAAGAAAACAGTAATCCGTCCTCTTGAGACCACGGCCATTAATCTGACGGTATAATTGGTATACCATAGTGCATTGTCATCGGAGCTGAAGCTGTGTGCAAAATTTCAGGGTGATCGGGTAACCAGAAGTATTCAAAAAATCGATTGCAAGATTTGTACCGGACAAACAGACAGACAAGAAAGCATAAGCATCTATCCTCGATAATGACCAATGCAAAAAGTGTGCACCTTCGTCATGCATGACACTTTGCATCATCATTTCTTCCTATAGCTATCGGTGCAAATTGATTCCAATTTCTAAAGAAAAACACTGCATTCTGATTTAATAAAGTCACAAATTGCCTACTGGGATCGATACTCGCACGCATACATACACAAAATATCGCATTTTGTTACGTGACGATTTCTCCCAATTCACTCTACCCGCAAGCCGCGTTAAGGAACTTCGTTCCAAAAAAAATTTATATATATATATATATATATATATATATATATATATATATATATATATATATATATATATAAGTTTGATTATTTTTCAACCTCGAAATAAACAGGATTGCTTTTCTCTAAAATCAAGAGTTCTTTTATTATTTCATAACATTTTTAACAAAATCCTTACCTAAAATCAAGAGAAACGACATTCAAGTCTATTCCTTGATTGAATTTTCTAATGACTTTTGATAATTAACACAATAAAAAAACAATTCAAAAAAACGGGTTACTAACAAAGATAATCGATCCACTTGTAGAGTGGAAAATTAAAGTAATACAGTTGCTTTACATCTCCCCCACCCCGGGTGAATTTTTTTTTATATATATATTAATTACTCAACTATGATTCAATTATTATTAACTATATTTTATATATTCTTGATCGTAGTAGTTGGAAAAAGTTTAGTTATATGAAAAAGGTTTGACTCCGATTTTCTGTGTCCGGTATCTATTTTGTATATTGATTTAGATATTCTTTCCAAAACTCTGTATGGTCCAATTCTTAATTCATCTAACTTCTTTCTATTTAGCTTGTGCCCATTTTCTACAAATACCAGGTCCCCGACCTTGAATTCAAAATCTCTCCTGTCTTTATCAAAAAGCTTTTTGTTGTAGTTATGTGATTTTATAGTATTTTCCAGAGCGATCTTTCTATCTATAAATAATTCGCATTGCGATTTTTCCTGCTTTAATTCGTCTGGTAAAATTGTAATATTTTTACCTTCCATTAAATATATAGGTGTAAAACCAGTAACTGTATGTTCAGTTTCATTATATTTTCTTGTACATTCTTGTGCTATTCTTGTCCATTTCACTACTGGTTTTTTTTCATTTATTTTACATCTTATTTTATTAACCAATGTTTGGTTTAGTCTTTCGTTTAGACCGTTTGAAAAAGGTGCATTTGTTGCAGTGAAAACAATGGGTATATTATTTTCATTTAAGAATTTCTTAAATTCTTTTGAATTTATTCCTGGATATTGATCTGTTAGTATCATACCGATTTCATTGTTTACAGAAACTTTTCTAATAAGTTTTATAAAATCATTTGAACTTTGTGTTTTCGATGTTAAAACATATGCGTATCTCGTGAAATGGTCAACTAGAAGGTGTAAGTATTTTTTTGTAGATCTTGAACTTCCAAAACCTCCAATCGTATCAATCGACATTATTTCGAAAGGATCTTTAGCAGGACCTAAGTAAGACAACAATCCAATTTTGTCTTGGCTTCTTGATTTATTTTTTATGCAAATATCACAGTTTTTGCAGACCTTTTTTATGTTTTCTGTTAAATTTATAGCTGTATAAAATGGTATAATTTTGTTCTGCATTTGTTTAATTCCTATATGGCAATAGTATTCATGAATGTTTTTGATAAACTTTATACTAAAGGTCTCTGATAAAATAATCTTTTCTTTTTTCCTAACTCTTTTATAGTATATTTTGTTTTTTAATATAAGTTTGTCTTTTCTTTCTTTTAAATTTTCATTTTTCTCTTGATCTATTAGAATATCCTTCAGTTTTATCAAATTCACAATTTTTAACTGTTCATCTTCATTTTCATGTGCTTCTAATACTGGATTTCTACTAAGACAGTCGGCTTCTAGATTATATTTTCCTGGAGAGTATTTGATTTCAAATTCATATTGTGATAGATAGTAAGTTAAATCTCCTAGTTCTTCATCTGTTCTTGCTTTTATATTTAACTTTTCCAATGGTTTATGATCCGAAAATACTGTAAATGATCGTCCTATAAGCCAGAATTGCCAGTATTTCACTGCTTCTTTTATTGCTAAGCATTCCAAGTAGATAGCTTTTTTCCTTTTCTGCGCTTCATTTAATTTTTTTGAAAAGTATGCCACTGGTTTTTCTTCTTTATTTGGTTGTTGTTGTTTTAATATAGCTCCTATGCCTTGTAAACTTGCATCTGTGTAAATATATATTGGCAGTTCTGGATCAAATATTTCCAAAACTGGTTTAGAACACAGTGCTTTCTTAATTTTTTCAAAGGATTCTTGACATTTTCCTGTCCAAGTAAATTTTTGTCCTTTTCTAAGTAGATTGTGTAGTGGATCTAATGTTATTGCAATATTTGGCACGTATTTATGATAGAAATTTATTTTCCCTAAAAACTGTCTAACATTTTTTTGTGTTTTTGGAACTGGAAAATTTTTTATCGAGATTAAATTATCTTTTACTGGACATATTGAATTATTTGTTATTACATGACCCAAATACTTTACCGAATCTGATGCAAATGTACATTTTGAAAATTTTAATCGAAAGCCTTCTTTCATTATCGCTTCTAGTAATTGTTTTAAGTGACTAATATGTTCAGGAAAAGATTTTGAAAAAAGTAAAATATCATCTATATAGTTTACCGTAAAATTCGTTAGTTCATGTTTTCTGATTATGTTACTTAATATTCTTTGAAATATTGCTGGAGCTGTTTTCAACCCAAATGGTAGACATGTCCATTGGAAATGTCCGTCTTGTGTTACAAATGCTGTTTTTTGTCTATCTTCAATTCGTAGTGGAATCGACCAAAACGCTGAATTTATATCAAAAGTTGAAAAAAACTTGCAATTTCTTGTTTTCACCATTAGGTCTTCAATTAACGGGAAAGGTTGTGCTTGAGGAACTACAATTTTATTTAAATCTCTAAAATCTATGCATAATCTCGATTTTCTGTCATCGTCTTTTTTGTATGCCAAGGTTACTGGAGCAGCAAATGGACTGTATGATTCTTCTATTAGATTCTTCTTCAGCAGTCTTGAAACCTGCTCCTCTATTTCTTTTTTATCCTCAATATTACATCTATAAGGTCTTTTATTGCAGTATTTGTCAATTAATAGATCAATTCGGGCTTCATAATCTTTAACTGTTCCTATATCATATTTATCTTTTGCAAAAATCGTATTATATTCATCTATCAATTTATGTATTTCAGCTTTTTGTTGATAATCCAAATGATTTACTGTAATCTCAAAATTTTTACAGTTTATATGTTCATTAAAATTCACTTTGTATTTCAAACTTTTTTTTCTTTTATTGTTTTTACTTTTTTCAGATATTATCTTTCTATTTATTTCTATATCAGGTTGCTTTTGTTTAATTTTTAATTCCTCATCTTGAATTAATTTAAATTCTTTAATCATATCTAACCCAATTAGAAAATCATATTTAAAGGTGTCTTTGTCGATTATAAATATATTATGTTCTTTTTCTACATCAAAAATTTTTATTTTCAATGTAACCATACCATTTGTTTTTCTCACGCCATTAATCGTCGTTAGACTTGCATTTTGTAAATTACTTGCTCTTTCAGTTTTCAATTTTAATAATTTTGAATTAATTAAGGAAACATTCGAACCCGAATCATATACCCCAAATATTTGCAAAGTGTCATTTAGCAGCAATCTAACTTTTATTAATGGCAGCACTATTAGTTTTTTTCATCTGTATTATTTAATTCAGCTTCTAATTCAGAGTTATTTGTATATTTAATATTGTTTTTTATCTTTTCTTCATTATCTCTAGTTTTGAACCAACACGATGCTTCAGAATGAAAACGTTCACCTTTATTTAGTGTTGCACATATTTTACATGGTTTTTTCTTGTCACTTGGATTTCTATTATCTGAGTTTGTATTATATTTTCTTTCAAAATTTTTTCTATCCACTAAATATTCATATTTACTGATTTCCGTATAAAGATCCTCAGTTTCATTTAATTCTTCTCTGTTAATTCTATTTAATACAAAGTTTGGTAGACCTAATGCAATTAGATCAATTAATGTCCCTGTGTCAATACATCTTCTCACTTCTAGCAGAAGTCTTTCTTTTTTTATAGCATAATCCAGTAAGGACCCAGTTTTGTATTTAAACGAAAATGCATATGTAATCGGATTCCACCCTTTGTTGGCAAACGTTTCACAAAATTTTTCTCTCCATTTATCCCATTTCGCATTCAAAGTTAATTTTATCATCATAGAACTATACCAATCCAAAGATGCCTTATCCAAAAACAATCTCAAAATTTCAATTTTCTTTTCGTCTTCCATTATGTCAAAGCGTTCACATTCCTTATCAAAAGTATTCATCCATTGATTGGGGTTTGAGTTTCTATTAGTGAATTTTTCTAATACAAACTTTTCTGAAATATTTTTTAGATTTTGATGTGCGGAGGATTGTTTATTTTCCACTAGTTTTTCTAGTATCTTTACTAAATGTTCCGAGTTACTTACTTCAGAAATGGGTGGTTTCTGTTCTTCTACTATTTCTTCCAAAAAGTTTTCCGAAAATTGTAAATTACCGTCTTCATCCATATATATGTTTTTCATTTCAGATGTTAGAGCAATCCAAACCCTTCTTGTTTGATGTCTTTTTTTTAATGTATTTTTCACCTTTTTATAGGCCTCTGTATTTATAATATACTCATGTAATCTTGCTGGCTGTAAATCCTCTGGTACACTAAAAGTCCGGTTTTCTTGTGTCGTAATTGAAGTGATGCAAATTATATTTGATTTTCCATCTGTTGATGATTTCATATTAAACTGGAACTGTAGTTTTTCCATTTCTTCTGAATATGACGAAAATGTCGTTTTATAAGTTTGATTATTTTTCAACCTCGAAATAAACAGGATTGCTTTTCTCTAAAATCAAGAGTTCTTTTATTATTTCATAACATTTTTAACAAAATCCTTACCTAAAATCAAGAGAAACGACATTCAAGTCTATTCCTTGATTGAATTTTCTAATGACTTTTGATAATTAACACAATAAAAAAACAATTCAAAAAAACGGGTTACTAACAAAGATAATCGATCCACTTGTAGAGTGGAAAATTAAAGTAATACAGTTGCTTTACATATATATATTAGAGATGCGCCGGATATGGGTTCGGCCGAATATTCGGTCAAAAATGTACCGAACCAATCATTCGGCCGAATTATTCGGTTCATTTTTGCGCAACTCATATAGGTCGGCGAAACGATCTGCGAATAGCAGTGTTCGCCCACCCCTTGAGCACTTCGCGCTAGCTCAGTTCGCTCACTCAATGCGCCGCTATTTCTGTGATAGAATTATCGCCAGAAAATAAGGGACTAAAGAAAGAATTCCTTAAACATTAAGGCCCTACTCACATGAGTCGACGGATTTGCAATCCCAGTTTCAAACCGGTTTCACCAAACTGATTTGCAACCATTATGAAACCTTTGTCCACATAAAAGCGCAACTGATTTTTCATCAATCGGTGTACTGTGCTCTCGAAGATTGAGTTGAATAAAATTTGACACGTACAAACTACGCAACTGAAACTGGTGACATTTCCAAGCGTACATGCGTTGCATTCGGTGACAGACAATATAGAAGTGTGTGTATTCAAATGCGATTTGACGGAATGTTCCATGAATGGAATGCATGCAACGCAAATATCTGTCTACTTTCAATTTTTTCTATATTGCCGTATTCGACATAGCACACACAATCATACAATCCTTAGTTAGATTTTTGGGACGGAATGCAACTACAAAATTAAGTGTTGGTGGAAACTCGCCGTATATCATAGAACCGCTGAATGCAGCACAAGTACGCAAGTACAAGCTTGATATTGCTTCCAACCGACAAGAACAGTCGTACGCTAGCAGGTTCAAACTATCTTTCAAATCGGTCTCTTTCTGTCGACTCGTGTGTGGATCCTCATATTTTTTTAATTTTTGATTTTGTGAATAAATATGGTTACACAAAGAAGTGTTTGTTTCATTTAACCAGCAAGAGTTAACCCTTCTAGCACAGAAGGCGCACTTTTCAGCTAAGCATGAAAATCTATATATGCATACACATACATACATATATATATACACATATATATATACATATATAGAGTTTCCCTTCTAACACAGAAGGCACACTTCCCAGCAGGGCTGAGAAATATTTACCACTGCCGTGGCTCAGCTGAGACATGCAAACATAAAATATTAGTAACATGTAAATAGAACACAAATCCTATCTCTAAAAAGAGATTGAACATAAATTAAAATAAAAAGTAAGGGCATCCAACATGTAACCCACCAAACAACATAAAATGTAAGCAATCACGTGAGATTAAAAAGACTCCTTTTAAGGACATCTTTACCAATACTCACGTTAAACACATTAATATTGTTGTTCACGTTAATGAACACGCGATTGACAGGTTCGAATCTGCCGTAATTCGTATTAGAAGAGTTGATTTGTAAGAGAGGTGGTCCTCTTAGATTGTAACGACTCACTCTAAACGATGCACGGCGACCTAGAAAACCTGAGTCAACCTTTCCATTAAGGAGCTGATGAACAAAAACAACATCGGCCACCTCACGGCGCTTGTGAAGAGAGCTTAAGTTAAGTAACTTCAGCCGAGATTCATAAGATGGAAGAACTAATGGGTTTTCCCAAGGAAGATGATTCAGTGCGAATCGAACGAACCTTCGTTGGACCGATTCAATAGTTCTAACATGCACAGAGTAGTGAGGAGACCAAACCTGGGACGCATATTCGAGTAATGGTCTGACAAGAGAAATATAAAGGTGTTTAGTAATCAAGGGGTTGTTAAATTCTTTGGACCACCTTTTTATAAAACCCAGGACTAAACTACCTCTAGAAGAGATATAGTTGATGTGAGTGGAAAAATCCAGCTTACTATCAAATCTAATCCCGAGATCTTTAACAAAATTTACACGAGGGACACCTTCATTAAGAAAGGTGTAGTTAAAAATTATAGGATCACGTCTCCTACTAAAAGTCATGACTTCACATTTACTAATATTAAGAACCAGGTTGTTATATGTACACCAAGAGTAAAAGGTGTCAAGATCAGCTTGCAAAAGTTTGCAATCCTCAATACTCTTAATGTGACGGTATAACTTGATGTCATCAGCGTAAATCAATATTCTACAGTGTCTTAGCAAGGAAACAATGTCATCAATTGATAGAATGAAGAGAAGAGGGCCGAGATGACTTCCTTGAGGGACACCGGATGATGCTTCAATGGGTACTGATTTGGATCCACGAAAAAGAACTTGGTAGGTCCGGTCAGCTAAGTAAGACTGGAACCACACCAGAAGTGCTTGCGGAAAGCCAAGCCTTCTTAATTTGAGAATTATAATAGAATGGGAGAGCTTGTCAAATGCCTTGCTAAAATCAGTGTAAACGCAATCAGTTTGACAACCAGAAACGAAGCCCTCGACAGCATGAGAAGTGAACTCAAGAAGATTGGTGGTAGTGGAACGACCTGCAAGAAAACCATGTTGATTCGTTGAGACCAGCCTCTTGCAGATCGGAGCGATCGCAGAATAGATAATTGATTCGAAAAGCTTCGGTATAACAGACAACTTCGCAATTGGTCTATAATTCGATATTTCGTTTTTGCTACCACTTTTATGAATAGGAATTATGAAAGAATTCTTCCAAAGCGTAGGGAAGCACCCTTTATCCAGGGACTTCTGAAACAGGATTTTCAGTGGAGACTGGAGAACCTCCACACAGGACTTCAGGACAGCAGGTGGAATACCGTCAGGGCCCGAAGTGTAGTCGAAAGGGAGTTCATCAATATGTTTCACGATATCAGCAATGGTAATTGAGAGAGGTAAAAAATGAGGCTCTCGGTTAGGGGTAATGTGACGAAAATTATTGTCATTAGGCTGAAAGTCAGAAGGTGAAAAAGATTGATGAAAGAATGATGCAAACATGTTGCAAATCGCAAGTGACTCAGAACTAGACCAGTTCGTGTGCTGCATAGTATTAGGGTAGTTATCAACTTTTTTCTTAGAGTTGACAAATTTAAAGAAGTTCCTAGGATCAGTAAACACTTTATCACTCATGCTGCTAAGGTGTTCACGATACAGAGTAAAAGAGAGTGAACGAAACCTGTTATAGCAATTGATAAATGAATTGCGACTAGGAGAGTCCTTTCTCTTTAAATAGGTTTTCCAAAGTCTATTCTTCTGATTTTTTAAATGCCTGAGTTCATTATTAAACCAAGGTGGAGAAGAACTGGGCAGTTTTTGGGGCTCATAAGGTACGCAAGAAACGAGGGCCTCGTATAGTACGTTATAAAACAGTGCCACATCGTCATCCAACTCATTTGCGGTAAGCAAACTGTTAAAATCGATCGAGGCAAGCTTAGATGACAGCTCCCCAAAGTTAGCCTTTCTAAAGTTAAAGGAATGGGTTACCTCCTCCGAACAAGGCGTATTCTCTGAATTGAAGCAATAATTAAGCAGAAGCGGAGGATGGTAACTGTCAACAGACGTCATGACTGTTGGACTGAGTTCGACAGTCATATTGACTTCGTCAGTAAAGAATACCAGATCTAACTGCCTCCCCAAAACGTTAGATACACCGCTCATTTGATTCAAGCCAAGTGAGAATAAGGAATTAAGAAAACAGGATTCCTTAGAATTCAGGAAGGTAGTTATCGTCATCTACATCCGATACCCACTGAATATTGGGTAAATTAAAGTCCCCAAGGAGAAGTAATTCATCACCAGTGTCCATCATACTCGAGATATGATCAACACCAGAGATGAGAATATCATAGAGATTTTTACCTCTATCGTCAAGAGTGCTTATCATATCTGGTGGGATATAGCAGCACAGCAGAAAGAGATTAGTTTTTGATAAGGTAATTTTAAGAGCGACAAGCTCAATGTCAAGGTGGATAGAAAAACTAGGAAGAGAAATTGGATTACAAGACAGATGGCTACTACAAGCAAGAAGTACGCCACCTCCACGAACATCCGAGTCAGTGTAACGATCCCTCCGAAACACTTGGTAAGAGGAATCAAAGAGTTCCGCATTAAGAATACCTTCATGAAGCCAGGTTTCAGTAAATGCTATGACATCGAACCCGCTAGCCATCGATGCCTGAAGGATGTCGTTAGTTTTTGACCTAGTCCCTCTTACATTCTGGTAGTAGAGGGAAAGCGTCTCGAGTTTTTTGGTATCTGTATAGTGCTCGGAGTAGAAGCGTTTGCACGATGCGCTTGAGTACGGGTACGCGGGACAAAAAGCTTGGTAAGGGCACCAGCAGGCCAGAAACCGGGATCTAAAAGATTCTTTGCAATAGACGGCGGTGCAGACAAAACAAAAGAAGAAACAGGCTTGGAAGTTCGGCTGACTTTTCTGCAAAGCACAGATTCCGGGTTTATAGATTTCAACCTTAAGTATTCACGAATTGTCTCCGCTTTAGTTTCAGGAGAGAATCGCGAGATGAAGATATTCAGAGGTCTTGGTACAGTAACCAGAGGGGTGCGAGGTCCCGGAGGATCTGTAGCTTCAGTGACCGGGGGAACAACAACTATTTGAGGGGAAGAGGGCGATATCAAGACCGGCGTAGATGATGACTCTGTCATCAGAACGTGAGATGAAGAATTTAAGGTGGCACCGTCACGAATGGTGGCTTGGCGACTTCGACCCTTCCTACGACTTTTACGACGCGCCTTAAGACCTGGTGCGATCTGATTGCCGGCAGCCTGTTGGAGAATAACATTCTCCGAAGGAGAAGCATCCGTGGAGGATGAGGAAAGAGGTTGCTCTCCTACCTGTAGGGCGTCATCAGACACAACCGCCGCAGAGCTGGATTTTTCTCCGTCAAAAACACTTTCAAATTTTGAAGACAGAGAATTGAGGGCATTGTGATTCTGAATCACTGCTGTAGACAGCGATTCAATATCTGCCCGAACACGCCTCGTACTTCTTTTAATGTCATCCAGTATAGAATGAAGAGAAGCCGAGGGGTTGTAAGTGTAGGAAGAGGTGGCGACAGGATTTAGGATCCCCGAGTGAATGTCATCAAGCGAATCTAAAGCCGTTGCCACCCGGGAAGAAATATTTTGAAATTTGGCCATCAAGGAATCCGAGCTGGCTGCAACCGAAGCCAGGGTGTCCGACAAAGAGTCGAGCCGGACATTGATGGCCTGGACGTCATCGGCTAACATCTGAAAGTGTGAGATGTTGCCGTAAAAGGAGTTAAGATGACCAATTACTTTCTCCTGACCATCGAGAAAAACATCTGAGATGTCTTTCATCAGTCTCAGGATATGGCAGGGTCTAATGTCACAGCATTCGCTACAAGTAGACCCACTAGGTGCCGACGAATTGCCACTGGCACGAGAATTGAGGCAGGTGGAATGAAAAACGCCACCACAAACACCATCGCAAGAAATGGCATCTCGGACAATTTCCGAAGAGCAAAGCTTGCATAAATGGTGGCCCGCCATGGCAGAATGGAAAATTAATAATTAATAACCGGTCAAAATTATACTTATACCCGAAGGAAAAAATTATGAAAATAAAAAAAAAAAAAAACTATTGACCGATTTTTAAAAATTATAATTACAAAAACGTCAAACTGTTTTTGTTAATAACCGAAAGGGAAAAAAATTATGAAATAAAGAAAAAAAACGATTGACCGATTTTTAAAATTATAACTTCAAAAACGTCAAACCGCTTTTATTTCTTTACTAAAACGCGCCTCACTTGACTCTTTGATTACGGTTCAACCGAACGAATATAGGAAACAAAGAGAGAGGAGGTTTTTTTTTTTTATATATATATCACCACAATACAAAGAAGAAAAAAAAACACATGAATCACAGAACCACAATTTTTTTCAAGGATAACCTTCACATTAATGAATTAATTAGACAACACTACAAATAAATTGAAAATACTTGCAATATTAAATGTTATTATTAAAAAAAAAAAATTAAAACAATCAATCACAATACAAAATGATTTCGGGAGAAGCGCGCACCAACCACCATGCTACATCACTTCACTTCTGCAAATACTACATATGAACGGTTCCGGAATAAAGCCTCTTTAACATGTGTAACTCTTAAAATAATACTATTTAAATATTCGGTAATTATTCGACAAACTAACCGAATATTCGGCCGAATACGAACATTAAAAAATACGCCGAATATACCGAATACGAAATATATATATATATATATATATATATATATATATATATATATATATATATATATATATCAGAAGTTAGCAACAGGGTGATTTTATTGAAGCAACCATAATTAAATGAACGCGTGGTGTAGTGGATTATTCATATAACACCTGTCCATACAAAAATTTTTAATTTTTTTGATAATTATTTACTTTATCACCGCACCCCCGTAGGAGGTAGGGTTTCTATGGGGTTGACCAGAACACGTTTCTTTTGGAATTAGCCGTTGGTCCCCCGTTGGTTATTCAGGGTTGAAATTTTGTAAAAGTAATTTTTATAAAAAATAGCAGTTTAATTCTCCCACCCAAATTACCGCATTTTTGGAGTATTGCGCGAACCTTTTGCCCAGAGCGGAGGGCGGGCGGTCTAATATAGTAAAGAATTACCCTTAATACAAACATTCAAAAAAAAAATTCAAAATCGAAACCTTCTTCATCATTGACGAGTACCTACTCTTGAGAAATATGAAGTATCGCATCTTTCTTGCCATTCATTAATTTCTCCGTTGTTAAATCTCAGCCACCGACCAAGAAATCATCATAATTCAAGCCCAACCCCCCCTTCCAAATTAAAACAAAAGGAATACGCGCACAGGAATCTATTTTTGGATCCGAAATTTATGGCTTTTCTTCCAACATTCATCAAGGGCTTTGAAATGCTTTTTTAAATTCAGGCGCAAAGCTGCTTTTTTCAAGTTTTACTAAAAAATAACAAAAATAAAAAAAATTGTGTATTATATGATTAATATGCACTTTTAAGGAAATAATATTATTAAATTAATGTTGAAAACCCATTCCCATTGATTTTAGAGATTAACAACAGAAATTCGCAGCCCTAAAACTTAAATCAGTACAACTATCGCCATCTAACAAACTAACTGGAAAGATGTTTTTCCATATTAGCTTACTCTATAATCAATGGTGATCATATGTTTTGACAGTTTTGAGTTTAACGATTTAGGCGACAAACGTTTTTTACAAAATGGATTTGCATTATTATTATTATGTGTAGAAAAGAACATTGAGAATAGAAGAAAACAAGTACTGTCTTAATTCAAAACTAGTTGGGATGTGGGTTTGACCCCTTCGGTCCACAAGATCAACTTCCCAGTATGATGAACGTAGACGGAATAAACTAACTTCTTACAAAATAGTAATACCTTTAGCACTAGTGGTAAATTGATTAGTATCAGAACTAGTGAGAAACTAGTTCAAATAACTATAATAGTGGTTAATCTAAAAGGTTTTTACCTTAGTACTTCTTTCACTACACTAAAGCGGCTGTTCGAATTCGCAATAAAGATCACTTCGTTTAAAGCGGTTTCCACTTAAACAAAAAAAGTCCGAAAGAATTTTTTCGTTAATATTCTTCTTTCGGCATCTCAAACAAGGCGATATAGTTTTTGGTTGCCGCGATATCGTGCAGATACAAAAATCACGAACGTCGTTTAAAAACAAAAAAAAATGAGTGTGCTTAAGACCACACTTTATAAGTAAAACTTTTGTGCCCAACGGCTAGTAATTTGCAATAGATATAGTGGAAAGTCTGTCGGATCTTGAGCTATTCGCTTGAGCAAATTCAGGCCAACGACAGATGCAGGAAGAATAGTGACGAATCTACTGACGGACTTTGCGTGGCATGCATTCCATTCATGGAACATTCCGTCAGGTCGCATTTGAATACACACACTTCTATATTATTTATCAACGAATTGAACGCATGTACGCTTGGATATGTCACCAGCTGTATGCATGCTCCGCTCCCGCTACATTCATGAGCATTAATAATTGCATCCGCATCGGCATAGACTATTCCAAACCCAAGTATAGACGTTTTCAAACCTCGTGACATCCCGCGCATCTTCCCCAGCTAAGCTCTTAAAAATGTTAAAAAGTTCAGACAAAAGCTTCACTTAACTCCTCCTATCAAATCACTTGCTGCCATGTAATCAGTCACGACTGCGTATTGCTAAAGGGAGGTGTATTTTTCTGGGACTTCGATGATTATTTAAAAAAATTACAAATTATGACTGAAAAACACCCGTTTTTATATATTTTTTTTATTTTAAGGTTTTTATATTTTACACAAATGCCACAGAAATAATTTGTAGTAATTTCTACTAAAAAATACGATATTTGTGTTTTTATCACTTTGATTACTAGATTTTTGACATTTTCCGCCAGTCGCAAGCGCGCTTCTGCCCGGGGAGGTTGTGTTGCTTGCGGCTGCGGAGAACTCTCAATTTATGAATGAAAATGCTCATATCTTTAAAAGAATTTTTTCCAGCAATTCTTTTAATTTATTTTAAATTTAGGGATGGGAAATATTTAGCATAATTATAGTAAAATTATGCTTATTACGATGGATAAACTGCCTTTGTTGAGCAGGAGTTTTACATGTATTTCAAAGCTCTGCTCAATACATATAAAGATTACTTAACTTTATTCATCCGGCATGCGCACATCCCTTCCCAAATTATTTTGTGGAGTTTTTTCTGCGTTTGTTGCCTTTTTAAGTTAAAAGAGGGGAAATGATAGAACAAATTTTATGAAATTGGGCAACGAGGTGCGCAGAACCCTTCAAATTATTTGTGTCACGGAGTTTGAAAACTTCTATATTGTTTTACCAAGCAGTCCGCCAACCACATCCAATGAAGCTTTACCTACGCGAACGAGAGCCAGTCTACTTGAGTATGGTATTGGCACCCTTTATGGCCACCTAGCCAATTACCTGGTTTCTTCGTCCCATAAAATCTTTTAGGGAGTCAATTAATTTTAAAGGGAGCAAAAAGAAATGAAAAAAACAATCAACCTTTTTTCAAATTCTTCTTTCTACGCGTAGTAGAAAATAATTTATTTTAGCTGATAAAACCGAATTTGAAGCATAAAGTTGAATAAACATTTTTTTCAAACCTTTATATTTTCAGACGATGTAGGGATAGTTTCAGCCCTTTACTATTATCCCTTATCATAAAATTTGTTTTGTTATAAATCAACCACTTTTGAATATAAATATTGCAAAAAAATGTATTTTATTGGATTGTTTTTGATTATAATTAAAATTATCGCGAAAATCCTTAAAAAAGGGAGTTTTAAGCATATTTAAAGGTGATATGCATATTTTAAGACTGTGGGACCCCGATTTTCGTAATCAGCGACCCAAAAAACATATCAGGAATGATTTTCACAACAGTGTAATGTTTTGACATAAACGATTCGTCGATTTGTGCAAGTTAAAAAAATTGTAATTTAAAAAGAGGAAAGGTCCAGCACATCTCACCAAAGGGGAAGTGGGTGCCAATTTAAAACAAGAGCACCTCACACATTTAATTCACCACTCCCTTTTGGTATTCTAAGCACCTAAACCACTGGACATACGGTTTTAACAGCTTCGGTTTTATCAATTGAAGCGTGCAAAAAGTATTTTATATTGGAGACAATAACAAAATAAACGTAAGAAAGATGTATTGTTCATTTCTTCTTCCATTTTTTCATATTTGTTTACATCGTTTGGCATTTTAAGAAAGTCTCAAGTGCTTATACTGTAACTTCCCGGCAGTGCTACATGTTTGGCCATGCCAAAAAGCAGATCCACTTGCTCATGGATCCCATATGCCGCTTCAAACAGTCAGTCAACTCCAAAGTGTCCGCGGCATAAGCCCTTCCACTGACCAAACCACAAGAAAAATCTCAAATAATACACCTCTACATAATGGTGAATTTGTATTCCTATAATGAGATAAAGCAAAAGGCTGTATCAGATCCAAAGCAGCGCAACAAAAATATCAGCAGCAAACTGTTTCTATTGGTCAAAGCGGGTCACATGACCACAGAAGCAGCACTGAATGCTGCCGCTGCATTTTCATTCCTAATCCTAATTTTAATGCCCTACAAGGCAGCTTTTTTGACATTTCAGTTTTTTATTTAAGGCCCTAAAACACTCAGCTACGAAGTCCAACATGAAATTCAGTTCCAACAACAAAATATAAAGGGAAGCTTAAAAAAAATACAGTCACAAAATTAAACTAACCCAATCTCAAAAACCTCCTAACACAGTCAAAATTACCTGTCGTGCACTGCTTGCGGAGGGGAAATCTTTGCACAATAAAGGGGTTAGGCTGCATTCGTTTTCAAGAAATATCTTCTGCGGTGTCGCCGGCTAGAAATTGAAGCCAGTGTTAGATTATTATGAATGTTAGGTAGGATCCAAAAATAGTCAATCGTCATTAAAAGCACTTGCTGAGCCTTAGGAATCCTTCTTTTTTATTACTTTTTAATTACCTTTATTTGTACATGAATCAAATAGGACGTTTCGACATTTTTTTAATTTATGTCATCATCAGCTAAAAACTGTATACATTTTATTATTAATTGTACATATCAAAAATATGAAGCTAAGAATAATCGAAGCTTACCAAAATTAACGCATTGTAAATTTAAAAAAATTATAATATAATAAAAAATTTTAAAAGAGCTTTACATCACGCACTTAATAAGAGGGTTTATTAACACAAATATTTTTTATTTTTTCCTTTTTATTTTTTTAAATTTCTTCATTTTATTCATTGTCACAGATTACGGAGCTACACCTTAACGATGACACCAAGATAAATTGGCGTATCGATGATAAGCAGCAAGAACAGCACTGCAATAAATACCAAACTTTAGGAATGAAAACCTGTTATTATTCGAAGTAAAAAAGGTGGACAATCGGAGTATGAAAAAATCACATTATAAACATTATAAAAAATTTGTAATAAAATTGTTAATATGTTTTAAATTATTTTTGTAATCAGTGTGGTTGTTTACTGTTAATGTAGAATTTTTATTAATATAAAAAGTTTCCTTAATCAGTCTATTATTATATAAGTTATCAGAATCTAATATCTTTGTTTCCTTGAATTTAAATTTGTGACCATAGTGTCTAGAGTATGTTTAGGTAATGAACTATGATGTGGGTTTAAATTTTTGCAGTGATATTCGTGTTGATATAATCTCTTTTTTAAGGGTTGTGATGTTTCTCCTATATATGTTTTGTCACAGACTCCACATTTTACTTGATAAATAATATTTTTGGTTTCCATGGTGGGAATTTTATCTTTAAGTTTGGTGTATAGCATTGAAGTGGAGGCGGTTGAGACATTAGTGATCTTAATATTACTATTTCTGAGTATTTTGCCTACAACATAATTAGAGTTAACCCATTAATCCCCAAAGTTGCGTAAACGAAACATTTCACCAACAAAATTTTTACTAAAATTTTTTTTTCCGTAAATCCCAACGTAACATTTTGTTACAAAAAACACGAAAATGTTTAATTTTTTGTAACTCAATAAATAGTTATTTAAACATATGTTTAGTTATAAAAAGCAATAAAAATATCTAATTAGTTTTATTTTCTACCCTTGGGAACTAATGGGTTAATATCGAAAGGGATTTTAGTGAAAATGAAATCTGAAGTTGGTTTGTTATCAGTATTTGAATATAGGATATTGTCATATTTAAGTTTATGTAATCTTTTGTAAATAATTTTTTTAATGAAAGGACGAGGATAACAGTTTTTGATTAATTTGCTGTAAATCAAGTCAAAATTTTTTGGGTGGAATGATTGATCAGATAATAAAAATGCTCGGTCGACTAAAGAATTAATTACGCTAATTTTGTAAATAGAGTTAGTGAATGAATGGTAATTTAAGCAACGGCCACTAGCTATTGGTTTATGATACCAATCAGTTATGATTAAGTTGTTGGATTTAATGAGAGATACATCTAAGAAGTTGAGCTTATTGTCCTTCTCCAATTCTAGGGTAAATTTTATTCGTGGATGGAAACAATTGAATTTATCAAAAATCAATCCAATAGTGTCATACGGAACTATTATTATGCAATCATCGACATATCTTTTATAATATAAAAATAGTTAGGATCAGCAATGACTAATTTTTCAAGTTTTTGTAGGATGATATCTGCGAGAGAACTGATATGCTGGATCCCATGGGGGAACCATCAATTTGTTTATAATAAACATTATTATGGCTAAACACTGAGTTTTTGAAACAAAGTTTGATTCCATTTATAAATTGATCGAAATTAAGATCCGTGAATTCATCAATCTCATCCCACCTATCACGTATACATTCGATGACAAGTTCTTGGGCAATACTGGGGTATACGTATAATGCAATAACGTCGAAACTTGCAAGACAATAATTGTCTGGAACATGAAGGTAGGAAACGTCATTAACTAAATCAAAAGAGTTCTTGATATTAAATTGATGTTTAGAAGTGACTTGAATTAGAACATTGTTAAGATACTTCGACAGTTTATAGATTGGGGTGTCAATTGTGGAAGTAATCTAACGTAAAGGAATATTTAATTTGTGTGTTTTGGGGTTCATGTACATTCTCCCAATTTTTGGATTATGTACAATTAATTCAGGTTTATTTATGAGTTTAAAGTATTTTTTAATTTCTGAGTCTAATGAATTAATGGGGTTACGATGTAGTTTAACATATGTGTTGTCATTGCTAAGGATCTCGCTGGCTTTACGTTCATAATCGTATTTATACATCAAAACGGTTTTTGAACCTTTATCAGCTTTTGTGACAATTAAAACATCTTTATGGTCATTGACGAAGTTTTTGGTGATTTTGATCCATCACCAAAAAAAAAATCGTCAATGACCATAAAGATATTTTAATTGTCACAAAAGCTGATAAAGGTTCAAAAACCACCAATTTATAAATGGAATCAAACTTTGTTTCAAAAACTCAGTGTTTAGCCATAATAATGTTTATTATAAACAAATTGATGGTTCCCCCATGGGATCCAGCATCTCCAGTTCTCTCGCAGATATCATCCTACAAATTAGTCATTGCTGATCCTAACTTTAATATTTTATTTTATAAAAGATATGTCGATGATTGTATAATAATAGCCCCGTATGACACTATTGCATTGATTTTTGATAAATTCAATTGTTTCCATCCACGAATAAAATTTACCCTAGAATTGGAGAAGGACAATAAGCTCAACTTCTTAGATGTATCTCTCATTAAATCCAACAACTTAATCATAACTGATTGGTATCATAAACCAATAGCTAGTGGCCGTTGCTTAAATTACCATTCATTCACTAACTCTATTTACAAAATTAGCGTAATTAATTCTTTAGTCGACCGAGCATTTTTATTATCTGATCAATCATTCCACCCAAAAAATTTTGACTTGATTTACAGCAAATTAATCAAAAACTGTTATCCTCGTCCTTTCATTAAAAAAATTATTTACAAAAGATTACATAAACTCAAATATGACAATATGCTATATTCAAATACTGATAACAATCCAACTTCAGATTTCATTTTCACTAAAATCCCTTCCGATATTAACTCTAATTATGTTGTAGGCAAAATACTCAGAAATAGTAATATTAAGATCACTAATGTCTCAACCGCCTCCACTTCAATGCTATACACCAAACTTAAAGATAAAATTCCCACCATGGAAACCAAAAATGTTATTTATCAAGTAAAATGTGGAGTCTGTGACAAAACATATGTATGTATATAGGAGAAACATCACAACCCTTAAAAAAGAGATTATATCAACACGAATATCACTGCAAAAATTTAAACCCACATCATAGTTCATTACCTAAACATACTCTAGACACTATGGTCACAAATTTAAATTCAAGGAAACAAAGATTTTAGATTCTGATAACTTATATAATAATAGACTGATTAAGGAAACTTTTTATATTAATAAAAATTCTACATTAACAGTAAACAACCACACTGATTACAAAAATAATTTAAAACATATTAACAATTTTATTATACATTTTTTATAATGTTTATAATGTGATTTTTTCATACTCCGATTGTCCACCTTTTTGACTTCGAATAATAACCGGTTTTCATTCCTAAAGTTTGGTATTTATTGCAGTGCTGTTCTTGCTGCTTATCATCGATACGCCAATTTATCTTCGTGTCATTGTTAAGGTGTAGCTCCGTAATCTGTGACAATGAATAAAATGAAGAAATTTAAAACAATAAAAAGGAAAAAATAAAAAATATTTGTGTTAATAAACCCTCTTATTAAGTGCGTGATGTAAAGCTTTTTTAAAATTTTTGATTATATTATAATTTTTTTTAATTTACAATGTGTTAATTTTGGTAAGCTTCTATTATTCTTAGCTTTGTAACGGTCAGTTTTGCTTGGAAATCCCTAAATATCTACCTGACTCAAAATCACTGTCGGGAATGAAATCGGGAAGTTGCTCGGAACAGAAAAGGAGGCGGCGAAAAGAAAAACAAAAGACAGGAAAGAAAAATTTGGCAGTCAGTTCCTAGAGTTTTTGCAGGGGGTTTAGCTAGTTTTTTGCGGTCCGTTGGGAGAGCCTTAGTCCCGAGTCTTAGTCGGTCAGTTCTCGAAAGTTTTTTATCAGTCCGAGTTAGTCCGAGTTTTGTGAGTCAGTTTTTGGGAATACCGAAATAAAATTCCCTTCGCTCGGAAAAAACTGGTAAAACAAAAAACTCGTTGTCCGGGTGTAATATTGGTTGTGACGAAATAACTAGGGGCGGCTACCGTGCTAGCTCCCAAACTGATGGCAAGCTAGAAAGTAAACAGAAAGCTTCAAAAAAAAAGAAAAAATAAAACCAACAAAAAGGGCTCGAGAAACCAGCGACGAAGAATCCTGCTTTTCATTTACCGGAGACAAAAAGGACTGGCATCGTATGTGAAGCAAGGCGGTCATTCTACATCCAGCGGCAAATTTCGAAAGAGGATATTTGGTGCTATTCTTTTTATCAATTGGATTGCACATCTGGTTGTCAACCTGAAATCGGCGCATTTTCTCATGAGAGTAACAAAATTTCGCAGTATTAACACGGAAGTGATTGGCTGCACTGGTGATTCTCAGTTTTGATAATACTGGAACCACCGCGTGATGTTAGCGGTGTATTAAAGGTAAATATCCCACTATTGAGCGTTAATACCCACATAATATCGAAGGAGTGCGGAATATATATGGAAGAAGGGGCCTTCATTGCGGGCACTTTTCAGTATTGATCATCGAGGTATTTTACGGCAGATTACTATTGATGAGTGACTCGGTGGCAGATCTGTTGATGAAACTCGGCGCCTGGTGAACGCGTTTCCAGTTACGGATAGTTATGGTGAACAGGCATTCCCAGGGCTACCGAGCCTTATCTACAATACGCTAAGGGGCTCGCTTTGGTTTTATCAGGAAGAAATAAAGAGAAAGTTAATCCTTTGACTTTGTCCGAGGACGAATGGAAATAGGTGTCGTATGTTAGTACATTTGAAGATTTTTGATTACATGTTTTGTTCGTGAGTACGTCGCAATATCAGAGAAAATAAAAAAAAATATACAATAAATAGAGAAAAAAAACACAGACATACACAAAAGAAATTAACATCTTTGATCATGCTTCATTTTTATCACGATATAAAAATTTTAATTGCCGTATACTGTTACTTTTAAATATTATTTATATGTGTTTATACATTTGATTGGTCTTTATTAGAAAATTTTTTTTTGATCTTGTTGTTTACAGGTAAATAGTTTTTTTTATTGAATCCTTGAGTTAAGATATCATTTGTAAAAAAAAAAAACGGAACGACGCAATGGTACCACGGCGACGTGTTTTTTTATCCTTACGTAGTTATTGAAGTATACGTACTGGTACAGTACTGTTTTGTTTGAATGTGAGAAATTTGAATGGTTTATGGTTAATGAATATCGAATTGTATTGAATTAATTTTTTTGGTTATACCTGTAACAGACAGAAAATATTAAAGGATTAAAATGATAATTGCCATGCGTTAGAATTTTTTTGGGAATGGTTGGGGCGGAATGTATCTCTTTCAGGGTTCTTAAGTAGTGCCTTTCCTTGTCAGCTGGTGGTTATCCAGACTATGAGCTGGCAAGGGACCGAACTACAATGACGCGGCTCAGGTGGTGCTTGGAGAATGATGGAGGTGGAATTCAGGATTGCACAGGCACAGGTAAGTGGTGAACCAACCGCGGTAAGGCCCGGCCACACACCCCACGACCCCTCCGGCGAGCTAGATAACTCCGTGTGGCCGGCGTAGGAGTTCCGGAATTCGGTTTTATTTCTTATGTATGGTATTGGCTCCTTGGTCATGCTTTTCCGGGCTTATGGCTAAGGGGGTAATACCTCGCATAAGTGGCGCCCAATATTTTATCGCGCCACTATGCTATTACAGCTTCATATTTTTGGTACAATTAATAATAAAATGTATACAGTTTTTAGCTGATGATGACATAAATTAAAAAAATGTCGAAACGTCCTATTTGATTCATGTACAAATAAAGGTAATTAAAAAGTATAAACTATGTCTGTAGCAAATTTCATCAAAATCGGTCCAGTGGTTTAGGCGTGAAAGCGTAACAGACAGACAGACAGACAGTGTTACTTTCGCATTTATAATATTAGTAAGGATTTTTCTTTCATGTGAAATTTTTATATCGCTGCTTTTGCTGATTTGAAATTTAGCAAGTGCGGCTAATAAACAATAAAAAATCGAAATAAATGAATTCTAATAAAATATATTTGTAAAATTATCGTATCGCTTTTAAATACTGATAAGTCGTCGTAAAAATGAATAGAGCTGTTTCTTTGCATATAGATACTAGTTTTTTTTTGTTTGGCTCCCACCCCCTTTACTAAAAAATCTGAAAAACACCCCCGACTTTCCGAATTTCCGGACCTCCTACCAAATTAACTCAGAGGTCCAGCAAAGCCCATATTTACATACAAAAATAATAAAAACCCTAAAAAATGAATTTACGCAAAATTTATCTACAATCATGTTGTAAAATACCTGTGCAAGGGATACACCTTTTTTTGCGAATCTAGTTCCGGGAAGTTGTTACGGCTAAAAAGACCAAAGATTATCTATTTTCAATAAGATGTGACACTCTTGATTTACTAACCCATTTACAATTCCTTATAACCACATCCACAAAAATCTCCTATTAGTTGAAAAAGAATAGCTACAGTGCTTTTTTTCTAATTAATTCCCTTATGAAAATTCCCATAAAAAAGAAAGGGTACGAAACAACATCACATAAGTTACACCCCACCCATAAAATGTGTACACAATAAATAAAGTCACATTTTTTCATAATGCATTTTTAAAGGCGACCTGGAGCAATCGTCATGGTATAAGTTGTTCATTCTCAAGCAGTTCGCGCAATGTAAATCATAGGGAAATGTGGAATTGAAATAAAGGAAACACATGTGAAACCCCTACACGCATTACAACTTGAGAATTTTTTCACCCCATAGTTTTAAAGGCGACCTGGAGCGATCGCACTCGTGCTAGTACAGATAACCAGCAAGGTTACAGCCTGATCCAAAAAAAATTTAATATATAATAAGATTACGCCGTAAATTATTTCATTTTAATACAAAATTGTAACCGAATTATTTGAAGTATTTTTAAAAATAGTAAACTAAAAGAAAGTGTTAGACGTTGCTTTGTGGTGCGGGTATAGTTTTCAAAGTGCTTTTTATGAATTTTTATAAGCGACCCAGAACCAACTGATTCCTTTGCATTGTAAGGACTGCGAAATTTCGGGGTAAGAAATATTGATTGCATTTAATTAATTTTTAGAAATTATTTTATTCATTTTTTACTCTCGAAATATTTTTAAAAATGGGTAAGCACCATATTAAGTGTTTGGTATGTGGTGCCAAAAAAATGACAGTTTAGAAGTGAAATTTTTTAAATTACCGGTGAATAGTGCTAGGAGAGCAATATGGTTGGGGAATTTAAATAAAACGGATATGCTAAATGTAAAATTGTCGGAAGATTACCGGGCTTGTGAAAAGCACTTCGATGAAAATATGCTTTAAAAAAAACATGAAAATATGCTTTAAAACGAAAGGCGTATCCAGTTAAACTAAGCGCTTCAAATTCAATTCCAGAAGAAACTACTTCCAAAGCTATAATTCTGGATAATACTTTGTTGGTCCCGCCAAAAAGTGTAGATACGCCAACGACAATTGCGGAAACTTCTACAGCACAATGCATAGAAGAAGATACTATGTCGGGTAATGATAATGATAACGCGATATTTCTTACATCGCATAAATATACACAAACAGATAGTAAGGGAAAATTTACGGAAGATGACGTAACAAAATTGCGAAAGGAGTGCGACGATTTAAAAAAGGAACTTGAAGAGTTGCGAAAAGATAAGGAAAGTGATGCTTCATTTATACAGAAAGCAAAACGCGTTTTACCTGGTGAATTAGCACGCATAATTGAAAACCACGTAAAAAATCTTCAACATACACCTAAAGGTTGGAGATATTCGAATAATTTTAAGAAATTTTGCTTAAGTGTATATTTTATAGCACCTTCCGCCTAACATTTTTTGGTAAAAAATATGAATCTTCCGTCCAAAAGGACTCTATTGAGATTCATTCAAAACTGGCCCTCCGGTCCCGGTATCCACGAAGGCTTATTCACTTCGTTAAAATTAAAAATTCAAAATTTACCGAACATGGCAAAAAACTGTATAATTTGCTTAGACGAAATTTCCCTTAAAACTAATTTATATTTTGATAAAAGCAAAGAAGAAATTATTGGTTTAGAAGAATTTAAGAATTTAATTTTAAACCAAAAAATTTCATTAAATTATATGCACACCCTGTAAAAATTGTGTTCATTTTCACTTCGTTCCTCATCATATTGCATCCTTTTCTTACAAATGGCTTTTCTATCGCTATTTCTTACAATTCCGGCAAGGTCGTTTAAATAACGGTACCAAGGTCAAAAATAGATAAGCGAAAACGTCGAGAGTGTCACATCTTATTGTAATAGATAATCTTTGTAAAAAGACAATAACGAAAAACAAGGATGTCATAAAACTCAATTATTACATGACGGTGGTATTTGCCATTAAAATATTTTCTTGGGTTTTTCATAAAGCCAAGATAATAAACACCGATTGATCACTACCTGACCACCGGATAAAGGCAAGAATCCCTAAATTCTCAAATCAAGGAAATCACCATCAAGCAAGTCATTAAAATTCTTGCCAAACAAACCGATTTTTCCTCAGATTTTATTTTTTCCCGAAAATACGATCACCATCCATGCCTGCAACAAAAAAGGTTTGAAATTTCCCCTGCAAAAGCCGAAGCAGAAGCTCTCCCTTATACAAACGCATCTCGTGTAAGATTACGCAAATGCTTTATACAGAATACAACTAGCGCAGAGATTTGCTTGGAGCGGAAATTTGATGTATTAAAACTGAAGAATTTTAGGGAATTTTCGTTCTTAAATTTTGTGGACAATTTTTAAAACATAATTTACTCATGAAAGAAGGCTAAAATTCAAAAAATTTCCACCATGAATAGCTAGATAATCGATTTAAGTTTATCGTACATTAAAAAAATATTTCCACCTGAATAGGAGTATTTTCCGGGCGCAGGTACGGAACTTTGAACCATTATAACTAATATACTAATTAAAAATATTAAAATTTTCCACCATGAATAGCTAGATTTATGTTTTCTTAAAAATACCTAATTTAAATTATTTAATTTGGTTGGATAGTTTTCTTAATATTCGCGGGCGCGCGATACCCTATAATTGCTCGATTGAGTGTATTAGGCCCTTAAGACGAAAAAGCGTTTGCTTCCTGCTGCTGCTACAACGAATCTGATACAAGAAGCAGCATGCTGCCTCTTCCGCTGCTGCTGTCGCTGATCTGATACGGCCTAAAGTCTGGACGACAACGTAGCTCACATGCCAGAAAATTTATGCAGTAAGGCAGAGTGTATTTTAACTGTTGCACACACAACCCCGAGTTTCTTCGTCTCTTGTACCCCGTCCGCCCCATTTCCCATCGTTATACGAAAGTTCTGACGATTTCTCATGTGTGAGAGCGTTACGCGAATGAAATTGATTCACTCTCATGTAAATTTTTTTAAGCAAACCTCCCTAAAGAAGTTTTACTTCAAAAACGGTTAACCGAATTTTATAAAAATCTTTTCAGATCATATTTTCGTTGATACGCTTCGAACGGCACATCAACTAAGTCGATATGTTTTATGGTTCGCGCAATATCGTGCAGGTACAATAATCACTTATGTCGTTTAAATCAAAAAACGGTTCGACTAAATTTTATAAAAATCTTTTCAGATCATATTTCCGTTAACACGCTTCGAACGACACCTTAACGATATCAATTTTTGGGACAGATTACAATAACTTCCATATACTGGGAAGTTAAAAATTTATTTTATTTTTTTAAATCAGGAAAATATCAAATTGGATATTCTCTTCCTCCTCCATCCAAATTTTATATCTTTTGCTCATAATTTTTTTTTTCTCCATAATCTAGAGTAGTTCAATTGATTAACAAAATTAAATGGAAGACCAATGTTAACTCAAATTAATCATACTATACCTAATTTTTATTCTTTACTCAAGTCTCCAGTCTTTCCATCTTCATTTTAAGAGAAATGACCTTAAAATAACATCATAATCAAATTTAAAAATGAAGAAACATTTTCTTCTAAAATTACCATTAATGGATGATAAGCGGGAAAAATTTATTGACATTATCTCTTATTTATTAAAATTACGTGGGAGGGTTGAAATTCCAATTGATTCACATCGTGGTACTGTTACTTCAATCTTAGTCCAATCTTCAATGTAAGCTTTGTATTAGCCGTACCAATGAAATTCATACCGTTGTTGGTGTAAATGGTACTTCGCCTACCTCTTCTGCTTATAAATTTTGTGAGGCATTGTATCAATCGTAGATAACGAAGAAATTTAGTCCAAATGCACAGCCCGATACACAGCACAGGTATATAGACAAATCCTTGATTTTGTGTATGTACCAGTCTACTTTTCTTTTACAAATATAGGTCCAGCCAAATCTATACCTTCAATCTTAATCACCTTTGTGTCTCACGAATTCGGTCTACAGATAATGGCATTTCTAAACTTTTTGCTTGATATCTTTTACATACCACATTTGTTAATAACAGATTATCATTTCTGACCTTTGTACCGGTTGCTTTAAATCACTTGGATTTGCTTGGAGCGGAAATTTGATGTATTAAAACTGAAGAATTTTAGGGAATTTTCGTTCTTAAATTTTGTGGACAATTTTTAAAACATAATTTACTCATGAAAGAAGGCTAAAATTCAAAAAATTTCCACCATGAATAGCTAGATAATCGATTTAAGTTTATCGTACATTAAAAAAATTTTAAAATTTTTCCACCTGAATAGGAGTATTTTCCGGGCGCAGGTACGGAACTTTGAACCATTATAACTAATATACTAATTAAAAATATTAAAATTTTCCACCATGAATAGCTAGATTTATGTTTTCTTAAAAATACCTAATTTAAATTATTTAATTTGGTTGGATAGTTTTCTTAATATTCGCGGGCGCGCGATACCCTATAATTGCTCGATTGAGTGTATTAGGCCCTTAAGACGAAAAAGCGTTTGCTTCCTGCTGCTGCTACAACGAATCTGATACAAGAAGCAGCATGCTGCCTCTTCCGCTGCTGCTGTCGCTGATCTGATACGGCCTAAAGTCTGGACGACAACGTAGCTCACATGCCAGAAAATTTATGCAGTAAGGCAGAGTGTATTTTAACTGTTGCACACACAACCCCGAGTTTCTTCGTCTCTTGTACCCCGTCCGCCCCATTTCCCATCGTTATACGAAAGTTCTGACGATTTCTCATGTGTGAGAGCGTTACGCGAATGAAATTGATTCACTCTCATGTAAATTTTAATAAGCAAACCTCCCTAAAGAAGTTTTACTTCAAAAACGGTTAACCGAATTTTATAAAAATCTTTTCAGATCATATTTTCGTTGATACGCTTCGAACGGCACATCAACTAAGTCGATATGTTTTATGGTTCGCACAATATCGTGCAGGTACAATAATCACTTATGTCGTTTAAATCAAAAAACGGTTCGACTAAATTTTATAAAAATCTTTTCAGATCATATTTCCGTTAACACGCTTCGAACGACACCTTAACGATATCAATTTTTGGGACAGATTACAATAACTTCCATATACTGGGAAGTTAAAAATTTATTTTATTTTTTTAAATCAGGAAAATATCAAATTGGATATTCTCTTCCTCCTCCATCCAAATTTTATATCTTTTGCTCATAATTTTTTTTTTCTCCATAATCTAGAGTAGTTCAATTGATTAACAAAATTAAATGGAAGACCAATGTTAACTCAAATTAATCATACTATACCTAATTTTTATTCTTTGCTCAAGTCTCCAGTCTTTCCATCTTCATTTTAAGAGAAATGACCTTAAAATAACATCATAATCAAATTTAAAAATGAAGAAACATTTTCTTCTAAAATTACCATTAATGGATGATAAGCGGGAAAAATTTATTGACATTATCTCTTATTTATTAAAATTACGTGGGAGGGTTGAAATTCCAATTGATTCACATCGTGGTACTGTTACTTCAATCTTAGTCCAATCTTCAATGTAAGCTTTGTATTAGCCGTACCAATGAAATTCATACCGTTGTTGGTGTAAATGGTACTTCGCCTACCTCTTCTGCTTATAAATTTTGTGAGGCATTGTATCAATCGTAGATAACGAAGAAATTTAGTCCAAATGCACAGCCCGATACACAGCACAGGTATATAGACAAATCCTTGATTTTGTGTATGTACCAGTCTACTTTTCTTTTACAAATATAGGTCCAGCCAAATCTATACCTTCAATCTTAATCACCTTTGTGTCTCACGAATTCGGTCTACAGATAATGGCATTTCTAAACTTTTTGCTTGATATCTTTTACATACCACATTTGTTAATAACAGATTATCATTTCTGACCTTTGTACCGGTTGCTTTAAATCACAAAGTTTATTTTTATATATTGCTATTTCTGAAAACAATTTATTTTTTAATTCAAAATTATGATCTAAACCAAAATTTATTTCTACTTCTTTTTCTGGCAAACCACATCGATATTCAAAATTTCATCTTCGAAGACATCCTCACTTTCAATGATTAATTTAGCACCTAAACTATCTAAAATATCTTTACCAATTAAAATATCGGAATTCATTGCATTATTATCTACAACAAGAAACTTGAGATTTTTAATTCTTTCAGAGACATTAAGCCAAAGGTGGACTTGTCCCAATATATTCAATGGCGATTTATTAATTCCAAAATAAGTGAGGTTATCTTTGTAATGCGTGTAACTATCTAAACATTTTTCTTTAATAATCGATGTCGCGCTACCAGTATCAAAAACAGCTATTATTTTTTTTTTTCATAAATTTTATCAAAATGATCTTTTACAAAAATGACTACCTTTTGTATAAATTCTATCTTTTCTACTACCTTCTCAATAAGATTCATTGCTGATGACGATTCTGCACGTGATGTCGCTGGTTTATATTCCATCTGCTTCCTGTGAGGACAGTTTGGTACAATATGGTCCTTACTGCCGCACGAGTAGCATGAACCTGGTTGACGTTTTTCCTTTCTGTACTCAGTTTTCATGTGACCACGCATGTTACAATTGAAGCCCCTTTTTTCTTTTTCAGCAGTTTGTTTCCTTAATTGATTATTTGTTTTTATACTACTTATAGGGCGAACTTTCACGATGAAGGAAAAGGCTTCCAACAAGTCTTCTTTACACTTAAATCTTTGGATCCTCGCTTGGTCTTCCAGTCTTCTATCCCTGAATCCATCTATTATTGCCTCAGTTATCTCTTCTTCATCGAATCTTATCTGATTTGCTAGACAGACCTTTTCATGGTAATATTCAGGAAATGCTTCCTCATACTTCTAGATTCTTTCATCGAAGTTTTTTCTAAGTTTGTACTTATTTGGTTTGGTATCAAACATTTTGATTAGTTCCCCTAATATCAAAGATGTTTCTGCAGCGATGTGTGATGATTTTCTGTTAAACCATTGGGACGCTTTTCCCTTCAGCTTTCGTATGACAATGATTTTCATTTCAGAGTCCCAAATTCTGTATAATTTTTACAGTTCCTTTACCTGCTCTACAAACAGTTGGACATTTTCATAGCTTTCGCCATGGAATTCCGGTAGCAAATCGCATATTTCCGTTCGATCTACATGTATTTTTTCCGTGTTGTACAATCCGGCGTAATTTTCATCGTCATCATCTGATACCATGTCGATGGTTTTTAAATTCTTATCCTTCCTTTTATTTGTTTTGTCCGGTAAATTTTCCTTAGGCTACCACTTTTCTATAATTTCGTCTTTAATTCGTTCACCGTATACGATTTAATGGGAAACATGTTGAAATCCACGCGTGCTCACCCTCTTTAAATTTATATTACTGCAATCTTAAATTATTCTGGATCAAATCCCACTTCTGAATAATTGTGAGGGTTTTTTCTCACTTTTTAAACATGCATTTTTATTTTATTTAAACAGACACTTTTTATTTCTCGTTTCTTACTTACAACCATGTCGTTACAGAGAGTTCTTACTTCTAATGGGGCCCATCCACGGGCCAACTAGTTGCCCAAACTGAGTTGTGTAAAAAGTTGTTGTTTTGCCACAAACGCTTCAACTGAGTTGATATTTCAACTGTCAATTCGATATTTTATAGGCAATTTGAAAGTTAAATGAAATTGTAGAAAACCCGCGACTAAGTTTTATAATAATAAAAATTGGAGAAAGATGATTTTTGAAGTAAAACTTCTTTAGGGACGTTTGCTTAAAAAAAATTACATGAGAATGAATCAATTTCATTCGCGTAACGCTCTCACACATGAAAAATCGTCAGAACTTTCGTATAACGATGGGAAAAGGGGCGGACGGGGTACGAGGGACCAAGAAACTCGGGGCTGTGTGTGCAACAATTAAAATACACTCTGCCTTACTGCATAAATTTTCTGGCATGCTAGCTACGTTGTCGCCCAGACTTTGCTGTATCTCATTATATGGATACAAATTCACCATTATGTAGAGGTGAATTATTTCAGATTTTTCTTGTGTTTCGTCACTGGCCAGGCTTATGCCGCGCACACTTTGGAGTTGACTGACATGTTGGAAGCGGCATATACGACAAGAATTTTCGGCGCAGGATGAGCAAGTGGATCTGCTTTTTGGCGTGGCCAAACATGTAGCACTGTCGAGAAGTTACAGTATAAAGACTTGAGACTTTCTTAAAATGCCAAACGATGTAAACAAATATGAAAAAATGAAGGAAAAACTGAACAATATATCTTTCCTACGTTTATTTTGTTATTGTCTCCAATATAAAATACTTTTTGCACGCTTCAATTGATAAAATCGAAGCTGTTAAAACCGTATGTCCAGTGGTTTGGGTGCTTATAATACCAAAAGGGAGTGGTGAATTAAATGTGTGAGGTGCTCTTGTTTTAAATTGGCACCCACTTCCCCTTTGGTGAGATGTGCTGGACCTTTCCCCTTTTTAAATTACAATTTTTTTAACTTGCACAAATCGACGAATCGTTTATGTCAAAGCATTACACTGTTGTGAAAATCGTTCCTGATATGTTTTTTGGTCGCTGATTACGAAAATCGGGGTCCCACAGTCTTAAAATATGCATGTCACCTTTAAATAAGCTTAAAAACTACCTTTTTTAACGATTTTCGCGATAATTTTAATGACAATCAAAAACAATCCAATAAAATACATTTTTTGCAATATTTATATTCAAAAGCGGTTGATTTATAACAAAGGAAATGTTCTGATAAGGGATAATAGTAAAGGGCTGAAACTATCCCGACATCGCATCGTCTGAAAATATAAAGGTTTGAAAAAAATGTTTTTTCAGCTTTATGCTTCAAATTCGGTTTAATCAGCAAAAATAAATTATTTTCAACTACGCCTAGAAAGAAGAATTTGAAAAAAGGTTGATTGTTTTTTGCATTTCTTTCTGCTTCCATTTAAATTAATTGGCTCCCTAAAAGATTGTATGGGACGAAGAAATCAGGTTATTGGCTAGGTGGCCATAAAGGGTGACAATACCATACTCCTGTAGACTGGCTCTCGTTCGCGTAGGTAAAGCGGCTCGCGTAGGTAAAGCTTCATTGGATGTGGTTGGCGGACTGCTTGGTAAATCAATACTTGGGTTTGGAATAGTCTATGCCGATGCGGATGCAATTATTAATGATCATGAATGTAGGGAGCGGAGTATGCATACAGCTTGTGACATATTCAAGCGTACATGCGATCAATTCGTTGATAAATAATATAGAAGTGTGTGTATTCAAATGCGACCTGACGGTATGTTCCATGAATGGAATGCATGCCACGCAAAGGTCGGACTACTTTTAACTTTTTCTGTAATGCCGCATTCGAAATAGCACACACAAGTATGCACAACAAACACATGCAGTTTGCATGCACTCGTTATTTAGATTTTCGGGCTATGTGTGAAAGTCGGGACGGAAAAAACCATGCAAATTTATGAACCTCTGAATGCAATGCATGTACGCTTGCATATGTCACCAGCTTACTTCCATGAGGCGAATGTTTAGATTTTCGTGCCTGTGGCGGTAGTATCCATGCCTGTGGCGGAAGCGTGCATACCCGTGTGGGATGCGCGCTTATATGCTATACGTACTAGGTGCACCGCGTGTATGCTTTTAAGAAAATTAGACAATAAAAATTATTTTTACTCGGTTACTTTTAGGTTTTAATGTAAATAGGAATTCATAAATATTTTCAAATAGTATTTGTATTAAGTCCGTCAGTAGATTCGTCACTATTCTTCCTGCATCTGTCGTTGGCCTGAATTTTCTCAAGCGTACTATAGATCCGATAGACTTTCCACTATATCTATTGCATATTACTAGCCGTTGGGCACAAAAGTTTTACTTCTAAAGTGTAGTCTTAAGCACACTCATATTTTTTAGATTAATTATAATTTTTTTAAATTATTAATATGAATATTTATATTTTTTAAAATATAAATTAAATTCTAAAAGTATAAATTATGAAAATAATTTAATATTATGTGAACTTTCATAATCTATAATATAAAAATGAATCGCTAAATGTGTTGGTAAGCGCAAAACTCGAGAACGGCTGGACCTATTGGACTAATTTTTTTTTGAATATTCGTTGAAGTACGAGGATGGTTCTTACGGAGAGAAAAATTTAAAAAATTGCCTGAAAAAACAAAAAAATGGTAATTTTAGGAATTTTCACTTCATTTTAGTTTCAATAGCTTCATGGCCTACCTATTGTTTGACAAATGTAAAATTGTCATTAAATTGAATCATTACATTTAATGAAAATTTCAAATTTACGCAGCTGTCAAACAATAGGTAGGCCATGACGCTATTGAAACTAAAATGATCCATGGCGGCCGTCTCAAGAGGGCGGTGTACCACTTTCTTCACAACCACCTCGACATGGGTATCAAATGAAAGGGTATGATAAGTAGAATACAATAAGCAATGTAGTATACAAAATATATCTTTAGATCCATGGCGGCCGTCTAAAGAGGATTACCACTTTCTTCACAACCCTATCAAAATGGGTATCAAATTAAAGGGTATGATAAGTAGAATACAATAAGCAATGTAGTAGACTCAATATACCGATTCATGGCGGCCGACGCAAGACCCATGTTCTTTGAGGCATTTCATCTGTGTAAAATTCATATCTGAAGGAAAGGTCTCGGGCTCCGTGAGGTTTATAGCAAAATTTCAATAGAAAAGCAGGCGTTTGGTCCATAGCAGCCATCTCAAGAGGGCGGATTACCATTTTCTTTACAACCCCTCGACATGGATATCAAATGAAAGGGTATGGTAAGTAGAACACCAAAGGCAATATAGTATACTCAATATATCGTTTGGTCCATGGCAGTCATCTCAAGAGAGCAGATGACCATTATCTTCACAACCCCTTTGAAATGGGTATCCAATGAAAGAGTATGATAAGTAGAACAATATAAGCAATATAGTATACTCAATATGTCGCTTGGTCCATAGCGGCCACCTCAAGAATGCGGATTACCATTTTCTTCACAACACCTTCGACATGGATATCAAATGAAAGAGTATGACAAGGAGAACACCATAGGCAATATAGTATACTCAATATATCGGTTCGTCCATGGCGATCATCTCAAGCGGGCGGACTACCGTTTTCTTCACAACCCTTTCGAGATGGGTATCAAATGAGAGAGTATGATAAGTAGAACACATAAGCAATATAGTATACTCAATATATCGTTTGGCCCATAGCGGCCATCTCCAGAGGTTGGATTACCATTATCTTCACACCCCTCGACATGGATTTCAAATGAAAGGGTATGATAAGTAGAACACCATAAGCAATATAGTATACTCAATATATCGTTTGGTCCATGGCGGTCATCTGAAGAGGGCGGATGATCATTTTCTTCACTACCCCCTCGACATTGGTATCAAATGAAAGGGCATTATAAGAACATTGCCATAGACTGTGTCTTTAGATTCATGGCGGCCATCTCAAGAGGGCGGGTTACCATTTTCTTCACAACACCCGAGACATGGGTATCACATGAAAGGCTATGAAAAGTAGAACACCATAAGCAATATAGTATACTCAATTTATAATTTGGTCCATGGCGGCCATCTCAAAAGGGCGGTTTACCATTTTCTTCACAACACCCGAGACATGGGTATCAAATGAAAGGCTATGATAAGTAGAACAATATAAGCAATATAGTATACTCAATATATCGTTTGGTAAATGGCGGTCATCTCCAGAGGGCGGATTACCATTTTCTTCACAACCCCTTCGAGATGGGTATCAAATGAAAGAGTATGATAAGTAGAACACCATATGCAATATAGTATACTCAATATATCGTTTGGTCCATAGCGCCATCTCAAGAGGGCGTATTAATATTTTCTTTACAACCCCTTCGACATGGGTATCAAATGAAAGAGTATGATAAGTAGAACACCATAGGCAATATAGTATACTCAATATATCATTTGGTCCATGGCGGTCATCTCCCAAAATCAATTTTCCCAGATTTGTTATTTTTTCACTATATCATTTTCCTATCGCAGACTGTGTCCCCATAATCTTATTTCATTGAAAGGCGTTGCAACGCACGCGGGTTTTTGCTAGTTTAAATTAAAAATAATGCAAAATAAACCAGCAAAAAAATATATTCTTCGAACTCAGGCTTAATCCATCCAATTAGTTTGCCAACCTGCAATACACACAGTGCAACTAGTTGCCCAAACTCTAGGCCCCGCCCCCATAAAATTAAAAGATTTTGATTTATCCCAACTGAAACCCCAACTGTCAAATCAGTTTGCCAACACACGATGCGATTCAGTGACAACACAACTCAGTTTGGACAACTAGTTGGCCTGTGGATGGGCCGCATTACAATCCGAGTTACCATATATCTCGCTTAACTCTAGTACTGACCTAATGATTGAGTACTGCCCTATAAATAGTGTCGTTCACACTATGACAGCAAGCTTACAAAGGTGAGATTTTTCAATGAGTATTTGGGACGTTTGACGCTTTTTGCGAAGAAATTTTCACCGAAAATTGTCAGCGTAGAAGATTTGGTACTTGTCAAAAATGCGAACGCCAAACGGGTTGATTGGCCGCTAGCGAGAATAGACGAGGTAATCCCTGGAAGTGAAGGTGTTGTACGACTTGTCAAGCTGAGAACTTTGGTAAATCCATAACATTTATTTTTAAGTATCTTAAGTATCGTTAAGAATTTCATTTAAATCATTCAGTTTCATTTTTCTTTAAATAATTTTCACAAGTATCTCAAGTAACTTTTAATTTTCACACAGTTGAAAAATATCAGGTTTCATCCACCAGCATGCACCTGTTTCTCGGCGCAAAACGCTGAGTTAGCATCTAGCCTTTTGCACCAAGAAACCAAGGTCAAGGTGCATGTGCACTTGATTTATTTTATGCACATGTTAGCAATTTAAGTTGTTATCTAATTATACTCATAGCCGTAAGTTTTTGTAAGATGTTTATCATTTAATTTTAATAAAGGCAGTCTAAGTTCAGACAGCAAAACCAACAGTCGTGTTTTCTTCGCTTAAATAACCATTTTTCTTTCAGCCGATTGTTGCACAGGTACTGAACCTGGGCAACATATAAATCTACATCGAGTATCTAGCCAATTATTGTACAGGTACTGAACCTGTGCAATCGTTTACAACCTTCCGTCAAATAAAAGAATTTGGCGCAAACATTTTATGGTGACCCCGACGTGATCGCCTAAGATCACGTAGCAGAACATTACTGAAAAAAAACAAGAAAGATTTTTTCTGAATATCATGGAAGGTCTAACTGCACAACAAAGCATTATAGGGTAGGAGATTGACAAGCTGTATGTAAATTTTAAGAAGGATTCATCTATCAGGAAGACAGCGCCATATTTAGAGAAGCGACTTCAAAATTTAGAGGAGTTGTGGGTTCAATTTGAATCTAACCATCGGCAGCTTATGCCGCTTGCCTCCACCGACATCGACCATCCCTATTTCGTAAACCAATTCTTCGAAGAGACCGCCAAGGTCTATCAGAAATTGAAGGCCACAATGCTTCAATTACACCAATCAATCCAGCCAAGCACCATGGACGCACAACCGGGTCCCATCGCAGCTGAGCCAAGAGATGATCCTACCAAAACAGGGTCGCCACAAGCCTGTGACTTCCAGCTTCCGTCCAAGGAAGAAGACAACATTGCATTGAAACTCGTCAAACGACAGAGGGCTTTATTTAAAACTATCACTCACGCTCTACAAGAGGTGGAGAAAAAACTGGAAGACACCAGCTCAAGCACCTTTTACCAGGTCAAATTAGACTTGGTTCGTCAATACGAGAGAGAATGCAGACAGAATAACCAACTCATATGGGAAATTGCAGACGATGAAATTCCACATGGGTATGAACTGAGTTATTACCACACCATACTAGACTGGATGCAGGATACAATAATAACCCTACAAGCCGGATTGGATGAGTGCGGGTCCGAATCTCACCAAAAACCGACTTCCACACAATTTAAACTACCAAAAATAGTTCTGCCAACTTTTGATGGAAACCATTTACGGTGGATCCAGTTTCGTGAACTGTATGGGCAGTTAATCCATACACAGCCGCTCAGTGATGCACAGAAGATGTTTTATTTAATTACCAATCTCACTGGAGAAGCACGCTCACTAATCCAACATCTTCCAGTCTCCGGGGAAAACTACATTTCGGCTTGGGATATCTTATGCAGTCGATACGACAACAAGCGTCTATTGGTTACAGCCTTACTAAACAAATTTTTGGCGCTTCCATCGACTTCATTTGAATCCAGTGCAGCGTTAAAACATCTACATGATAGCACCAAGGAATGCATACATGGCCTCAAGAATCTTGGTCTACCAGTGGATTCCTGGGACCCTATGCTGGTCACATATTGACGAAGAAGTTCGACAAAACAACCCAGGCATTATATGAACAATCCCTCACCCATCCGAAGGAATTAAACTCATTAAAAGAAGTACTGAAGTTCCTAGAAGCACGATTCCAGTCCTTAGAAGTGCTAGGGGGAAAACCAGTCTTTCCACCAAGGAGAGATCGTACAAGCAAACCGCATTAACAGCAGTAGCTGGATCGGGAAGTCAGTGCAGACTTTGCAAACAAATCCACTACATTTATGCCTGCCCCACATTTCTCAAGAAAAACCCCAGTGAACGCCGTGCCTGGGTGAAGAAATATAACTTATGCTTAAATTGTTTGCGTGAAGGGCACACAGCAAGCAGTTGCAGCTTAAGATCATGTACCAAATGCAGCGAAAAGCACAATACACTGCTGCATCCTGACGGTTCAAAGTCAACCACGAGACCGAAACCACCAGCAACCCCAGTCACCGCCGGACAACAACCACAATCATCGAAAGTCCCGAACTTCCCGTCGGAGTCAACCAGCTTAGCAATACAAACAGTGAAACCACGAAAAGGTTACGTCATCTTGAGCACTGTCAATCTAATAGTAAAAGGCAGGGATGGCACCGAAGTCAGCTGCAGAGCAATTTTAAATTCAGGCTCCCAACTTAGCTTCATCACTGAAACACTTGTAAGGAAGCTCCAATTAGACGAAATGTCGAATCCAGTTAGAATTCTAGGAATACTACCTGGAGTAGGCCAGTCAGAACGTAGTGTCGCCTGTGAAATCAAATCCAGAGTTAATGGGTTCTCAGCATTCGTGGAGGCACAAATATTGCCACAGATAACGTCAATGCAACCTGCTATACCAATTAATTCAACCAATTGGCCGATTCCGAAGAACATCAAACTGGCAGATCCAGAATTTTACAAACCAAACCAAGTTGACCTGCTGTTAGGAGCGGAATTACACTATCAACTCTTGACAGTCGGTCAAATCACCATGAGCGAGGAGTTGCCCATACTGCAGAATACTGTTTTTGGATGGATTGTCGCTGGAAGACTTCGCAACATGAACTCATCAGGAGATCTTACCTGCGGCATCTGTACCGAAGATGATGAAAAGCTTATGGAACAAGTAGAAAAATTCTGGAGTTTAGAGGACACTCAGCCTACTAGTAGTGTTGTACCCCTAAGCGCAGCAGAGAAACGATGTGAACTATACTTCAATCAAACCACCAAAAGAAATGACACAGGCCGCTTCGTGATCAGTTTGCCATTCTCGGATCATCCTTCCGCTTTAGGAGAATCAAAAGAAATGGCGCTCGCCAGGTTACGCGCCATAGAACGAAAATTTCGAAGCCAACCCGAACTCAATAAACAGTACGTCGATTTCATGAGAGAATATCAGGATCAGGGACACATGGAAGAGATCCTCATGCCAGAAGGGCAACCACATTATTTTTTTGCCCCACCATTGCGTCTTAAAAACGGAAAGCACCACTACAAAATTACGAGTGGTCTTTGACGCCTCTGCACGGACAACGTCTGGGTAATCGTTAAATCAAGTGTTACATACTGGACCCAAAATTCAAAACGAGCTCTTCTCCGTTCTACTACGTTTTCGGCTACCACGGTTCGTTTTCACTGCCGATATTGAGAAAATGTATCGACATATACTAGTTGAACCTACTGACAGGAAATACCAACTTATCTTGTGGCGAGAGAACGAGAATGAGCGTATCCGATGCTATCAACTCGCAACGGTCACAACTGCGCCATACCTAGCGATAAAGTGTTTACATCGTTTAGCACTTCAAGACAGAGAGCAATTTCCACTTGGGACAGAAAGTCTTAATGAAGACTTTTACGTAGATGATGCAATGGTAGGAGCAGATAGCCTAGCGGAAGCGTTGGAAAAACAGAAGCAGTTGGACAACCTATTGAGGTCAGCAGGGTTCAAATTACGAAAGTGGTGCTCCAATCATCCCCAATTACTGGCCGGTATCCCAGTCGAAGACAGAGTTTCTCATCTTGAGTTTCACGACGAAAACGAGTGTCAATGGGGCCTCGGTAGCCTAGGGGGTAAGGCGACTGGCTACTATCCGAGAGGTCCCGGGTTCGATTCCCGGCCAGCCCCACGGTCCTTCGCCTTTTCCACTTTTCCACCTACATAACTTTCCTTCTTTCTTCTTCCCTCTTTACATTCCTGATTCCTTCTGTCATAGCCTTCTTTAGCCCTTCCCCGCTCCACCAAAGCGCATGTCATCGGTTGGTTGATAAGATTCAACTCGTTTCAGGAGGCATAACACTCCAGCGAGTTGTTTCTCGATGCCCCGATGTCAAAGTCGCAATAGTAATGGTTGGAAGTAGGTAGACTAAAAAATATCGCGGGTAGGTTGTGGCAGTTCCTTTCTTCCCCGACTAGAGCTGCTGTTCGACATTGCACTCTATACGAATAAAATAGATTGTCGACAGTATAAAGGGCCTTTCCTGTGACTCTAGTCTTTCATATAAAAAAAAAAAAAAAAAAAAGTCAAAACTCTCGGCATGACATGGTTACCCAAGACAGACGAGTTCCAGATTATCACTAGGCAATCCACCGATGATAAGGCTGTCACCAAAAGACGAGTCCTCTCAGACATCGCCCACTTGTTCGACCTGTTGGGATTAATGAGTCCCGTCGTGGTTACTGCAAAAATATTCATGCAAACGCTGTGGTCATTAAAACTTGATTGGGATGCAGCAGTTCCGATGAATCTTCATACACAATGGAATCACTTCCCAAGAAATCTACAGGAATTAAATAGAATTAAAGTTCCAAGACACGTGTTGTCCAAATCTTACATAGTGAACAAGCAGCTTCACGCGTTCGCGGATGCTTCCGAGAAGACCTACGGCAGTGCAATATATCTTCGATCCACATTTCGAGATGGAACTATCATAGTGCGATTGCTGTGTGCAAAGTCCCGAGTAGCACCAACTAAAACCGTCACCTTACTACGCCTGGAATTATGTGCTGCCAAAACGGCTGCACAGCTCCTTCATCGAGTTTGCCAGGACCTAAATTGGCAAAACCCATGCTATTGTTGGACTGATTCACAGATTGTCTTGTCATGGATAAACTCTCAATCTGCCAATTACCACACTTTCGTCGCAATGGCGACATGTTCCGTCGAAGGACAATCCGGCTGCTCTAGTCTCTCGGGGTGTATCGCCTGAACGATTACAGGAATGTAATTTATGGTTTTATGGACCCATTTTCTTACACGCTCCTGAATCAGCGTGGCCATCAAGGTCCGTAGTCGATGAAACAGATTTGGAGAAGAGAGCCAGCAAAAGTACTTCGTTGACAGCTACAGTCACCACAGACATCATCAATACATTTGATCATCGTAACTCATTTCTCCACATGCAACGCACCATCGCTTATGTACTTAGATTCATAAGGAATTGTCGAACCCAAGTCACGACAAGGCGCCTTAATGGTCCTTTAACAGTGGAAGAATTAGAAGAAGCATTAATCATAATTATACGAGATTCGCAGCACCAAGGGTTCCCAGAAGAGTTAGTGCAACTTAAGAAATCAGGATATGTGAGCACCAGCAGCTCGCTCGTGAGCCTAAACCCATTCTTGGATACCAAAGGACTGATTAGAGTCGGAGGACGACTAGAAGAAGCTAGCATCTCGTATGACGCCAAACATCCGATGTTGCTACCCTATCCACATGAGGTTACCAAGTTAATGATCAATCACCTGCACCACCTCAATCGTCATGCAGGACCTCAAGCACTGCTTGCCATCGCTCGACAACGTTTTTGGCCTATTAAAGGAAAAACAATTACACGATCTGTCGTTAAGAATTGCGTTAAGTGTTGCCGAACCAAGCCTCAATTACTCTCTCAGCTTATGGGCAATCTACCGCCCGACAGAATTCAACCAGCACGACCATTTCTACATACTGGTGTCGACTTTTGTGGTCCCTTCCGCATACATTACAAGATTCGAGGAAAGGGCCCTACCAAGGCATATGTCGCTATCTTTTGTTGCTTTGCAACTAAAGCTGTGCATATAGAAGTCGTAAGTGACCTCACCACAGAAGCATTTATTGGATCTCTCAAAAGATTCACCAGCAGGAGAGGCAATTGCAAGAAACTTTACTGCGATAACGCTACAAATTTTGTTGGAGCCAAGAACCAGATGAAGGAATTGGAAGAGTGTATCTACACTAAAAAGGCCGAAGATCGCATCTCAAAATTCTGTGCAACCAAAGGGACAGATTTTAAGTTTATTCCACCGAGATCACCACATTTCGGCGGATTATGGGAGGCGGCAGTCAAATCCGCGAAACAGCTTTTCTATAAAAGCGTGTCAGCAGCCTCTCTTACATATGAAGAGCTAGAGACAATCATGGTCGAGATAGAGGCTATTCTTAACTCTAGACCTCTAACACCAATGTCGAACGACCCACTGGACCTTACGGCCCTTACACCTGGCCATTTCTTGATTGGCGAACCTCTGACCAATAGTGTCGATCCTCACGCAGAACCTCGGAAAGGAAACCTCCTCTACAGATGGAAGGTGGTAGCACACTTGAAAAGTGAATTCTGGCAACGTTGGACGAAAGAATACTTGTGCGAATTACAACATCGGTATAAATGGAGCAAATGTAGCGAGAACATTCAACCCGGAACAATGGTGATCTTGAAGGAAGACAATGTACCAGTCTTGTCATGGCCATTAGGACGTATAATTAGAACTATCAAGGGTCGAGATTATCTCGTCAGAGTGGCCGATGTCAAAACCACAAATGGGATCCTGCGTCGTCCAATCCACAAAATGGCACCACTACCTGTAATGTCTCAAGAAACACCTTCGGACAGTACCACAACCCACGAAGAGGATGTATCTCCACCAGAGGAATCATCAACCATACAACCTCTAACTGGGACAGAAGAGCCAAGGTCATCTGGTAATAAACGTCGCCGCACGCAGTCACCTCTCAGCCTTTTCTTAATGACTTGCCTGCTCCTACCATTATTTGGAACAGCAGAGATCATCATGAAACCATTTAATAATCAACCAGGATTATACTTTGAGGATTTAGGACCCACTTACCTAGCGGTAGATGACTGGGACTTAGTAGTATTCTTCGATCTCGCTACTTATCGCCAAGAGCTCAGCCTAATAACGAGAGGAGTGGAGCGACTGAGACAGTTGTGTGAAACCATGACATGCTGTCAATCATGCAACCAAACAGTAGCACATTTTGCAGCAGCAACCAGCGAAATCCATAACTCCAACGATCTTCTAACACCGCACTCTACTAGAAGGAAGAAGAGAGCACCACTCAATATCGTTGGAAACATGGCGAGCGCTTTATTCGGAGTGTTAGACTCAGAATACGCTGAGAAGATGTCACAAACCATCAAGGACTTAAACAGCAATCAAGAGCACTTACTATCACTCCTAAAAAATCAAACCTCGATTATCGACTTCACGGTGAACATCCTGAATTCAACGATTGCGATGACACAACGTCAGATCTACGAATTCGAGAAGTATGCCAATCAAACCAACTCGGTCCTTGATTCTATAAACCAAGATCTGAAAGAGCAGCGAACAATTGAGTTCTTCAATGCCGTATCAATACAGCTTCTTCTCATCAGCACCAAGTACCAACGGATACAATCCGCATTGCTGAACATAATCATAGACACCCATCAGGGGAGAATTAACCCAATGATTTTAACCCCTACTCAACTACAGACCCAGATCAACATCATAAAGGAAAACATACCACCAACACTCAGAATACATGCTGCCAACAACAAGCTACTGGAATTGTACAACTTAATCAATATCGAATGGAGGTTGACCGCCACAGAAATGATCTTCAGGTTGAAGATCCCACTAGTATCGACAGAGAATTATCAGCTTCTACATGTCATTCCCATCCCTATGTGGATTAATAATACGTACTACACCATCGAGCCGCTCTCACAATTTTTCATGGTAAACCTGCACCGTGATACCTACGCACCACTGTCACAACAGGAATTTACAAGGTGCTCTACAACTGAATCGGCTCATATTTGCAGACCACGGCATGCTTTGTACAAAAGGAGCAACCAGCCTGGAGCGTGCGAACTTCACATTCTCATACATCAGCCAATCTTGGACTTATGCAAGGTCGCCATGACTCCCACAATACAACGATGGACCCCGTTGCAGACTCCCAACCAATGGATTTATGTGATGAACCAGGAGACAATTATCACGGTCCTCTGTGGTACGGCTATCTGGCAACGGACATTAAGTGGCTCTGGACTCATTACTATTTCTAATGGCTGCATTTTGAAGGACGATTCTACCACCATCCGAGGACGCAATCGGTACTCAAATACCCTCAACACCGCCCTCATCCCATCAAGGAATTTTACCGATCTGTTGTCACCAATTACGCATTTAAACATGTCGTATCAACCTATACTACATCCAGCGATCGCAGACGACATATCCAACCTGAAGGGGCAAATTCGTGAGCTGCAGCAGAAGGAATCAACCTCTTTATTGAATGCATCAACCATAACACACCATCATATAATGAGCTATGGTACAAGTATCGCGGTCATTGCCATGATCGGGTATTTATTGTGGAAGGCCTACAGACATGGAAAACATCTCAACGACCAACACCAGCACCGCGAAACAGAAATGGCGACTTCCGACTTTCCTCTTCACCTAACTTAAACAGCGAGGCTGTTTAAAGTGGGGGAGAATGTTAAATCCATAACATTTATTTTTAAGTATCTTAAGTATCGTTAAGAATTTCATTTAAATCATTCAGTTTCATTTTTCTTTAAATAATTTTCACAAGTATCTCAAGTAACTTTTAATTTTCACACAGTTGAAAAATATCAGGTTTCATCCACCGGCATGCACCTGTTCCTCGGCGCAAAACGCTGAGTTAGCATCTAGCCTTTTGCACCAAGAAACCAAGGTCAAGGCGCATGTGCACTTGATTTATTTTATGCACATGTTAGCAATTTAAGTTGTTATCTAATTATACTCATAGCCGTAAGTTTTTGTAACATTTTTATCATTTAATTTTAATAAAGGCAGTCTAAGTTCAGACAGCAAAACCAACAGTCGTGTTTTCTTCGCTTTAATAACCATTTTTCTTTCAGCCGATTGTTGCACAGGTACTGAACCTGGGCAACATATAAATCTACATCGAGTATCTAGCCAATTATTGTACAGGTACTGAACCTGGGCAATCGTTTACAACCTTCCGTCAAATACGTTTACTTCTTCCGGTATGATGCTCCGGCCTATACAAAGAATTATTCCGTTAGAAATGAATGTCATTTCGACTGATAAAGAAGTAAAGACGACGGATACATCCGATATCCCAGCCGTTTTACCAGGAGCGCGTTCAAAAACCTTACTATAGTAAACCACGAGGTAAGCTGTGGTTATGCTACATCACTTCACTTAACCACGAAAGTTTATGTTTAACCATGGAGGTTTTTGAACGCACCGTGGTTAACTACGTGGTAAAGAAAATTTAAAAATTTTTCCCATAAAATAGTGTCGGCTATTTGCCTCAATTATTTCCAATAATTATTTATTTAAAATAATCTCACAAATCCCACTTTGATTTGTTCATTATTAACATTAAAATAAATGTCAAAAAATTGTTTTTATTCTTCTTCTTTTTAACTATCGCTCCCGAGCATGGTTAAAATTTAACTACACCATGGTTAACCACGGGAGTTTTTGAACGCAAAAAAGTTATGCTCGTGGTTATGTTGTAGTTAACCACGGAGTTTTTGAACGACAAAAGTTTACCATAGTTAACCATGGTTAACCATAGTAAGGTTTTTGAACGCGCTCCAGATGAGGTAGGAGATGGAGCGTTTGAAGACAATTTTACTACACAACAGGTTACACGTAGTGGTAGATTAGTTAAACCCCTCATAAGATTGAACTTGTAAATTCATTTAAGTGTTGTTTGTATCACTTGATAATATGTAAGTTAATTAAATTGTTGTTTACATTAACTTAGGTGGGAGAATGTTGAAAGTCAAGACAAGTTTAGCTGAAAACACTTTGAGTTTATATGTTTTTATGTCATAGAAACCTTTTATATTTGTTCAAGTAAGCTAGTAGGCATTGTTAATTTTGTTTTTGAAGTAAAACTTCTTTAGGGACCTTTGCTTAAAAAAACTAGTGGGATGTTGTGCCTAGAGACTAGCCACTAATTACGCTTTTTCATGGTATTCTTTCTGTTGAATAACACTTGGTTGGATGACAATATATTAAATGGAGATTGATCCCCACTCACTTCCAACCCGCCGGATCTGGGAATCGAGGCCAATAATTCGAATGTGTCAAATTGAAAAAAAAAAAAGCACATCCATGTAAACACTATAGAAAACGAATCTAAACATTTTTCTTTGGATTGGAGGAAAATCTAATGTGATGCACTTTGCACAACAGAATTAGGTGTATTATTTTACTTAAACATACATGTATTATTGTTAAAAATTCGGCTTACCGCACCCTAGTTTGGCCATGGAGATTCATAAGTATCACACTGACCAACGCTATATATAATAAATCTTGAACAGTTTTTGTTAAAGGCTTATGTAGGTTATAAGTTGTGAGACTGCGTAATCTAAAACTTAACAAAGTATTTAACAAACACTACAATATAATCATCATAGCTTACAAAAAAGGAAATCAAATGTAAACAATAAAATTCTTTGATTCTTCACCCACGTCATGGTATATTTCTTTATTCAATATAAACAATAGTTTTTGAGCAGCAAATAAAAACTATATGCCATAACTTCGTTATCATCGGTTTTTGTTCTGCAAGCAAATTTAGAGACGTATTCATGTCAAAAACTTGTTTCATATGAAACAAAATCCCCGAAGGAAATGTAAAAAAATTATTATGACGAAAAAAAAGCACCGCAAGCCGAAGGATCGAACTCGCAGCCCCACAGACGAGGGACTTTCCCTAGCCCTTTATAGTCCATGGAAATGGTACTTTAACATTGCAAAAATGCAGGACAAGGTTTTATTTTTGGGATGTGAAGGGGGGGGGCAGGGTGAGCTTAAGTTTGAGATTTCGGGATTCTAACCCCCCCCCCCCTTTGGCCTTAATCTTGGAAAACGTATGCAAATGGTTTTTCCACTATATCTCCGAAACGGCACATCTTACCGGAAATTTGCAAGTACACTTTTTGTTTAAAATTAAATAATCTACAATTTATTACTTAGAAATTTTGTGGTAAAATGAATAATTAAGAAGTTATAAGCCTTAGAACACAAAAATTAGTCACAATATTTTCTTTAAAGGCTCTTTTTTGTTGTTTAAATATACTTCTGGTTGAAATTTCCAGACCATTTTCTCAGACCATTTTGAGATATTTCCCAAGTCTGTAGCTGCAGTACTTTCAGAGATGAAAGTAGGCTTCAGACGGACAGACGGACAGAGCCTCTGTATAAGCTTTTTTTTTTGAAAAAGCTAAAATTACACGAGAGTGAATCAATTTCATTCGCGTAACGCTCTCACACATGAAAAATCGTCAGAACTTTCGTATAACGATGGGAAAAGGGGCGGACGGGGTACGAGGGACCAAGAAACTCGGGGCTGTGTGTGCAACAGTTAAAATACACTCTGCCTTACTGCATAAATTTTCTGGCATGCTAGCTACGTTGTTGCCCTGACTTTGCTGTATCTCATTATAGGAATACAAATTCACCATTATGTAGAGGTGAATTATTTCAGATTTTTCTTGTGTTTGGTCACTGGCCAGACTTAAGCCTGGACCTAATACATATTCCGTACCGTACCGTAACAAAATTGAACGAATCTGAGCTCAGTTACGGCATTTTGACAGATGCCCTAAATGAAAACGTAAAGTGGCAAGTGACAAGTGCAAAATGGATAGCATAAACAAAGATTTAAGAGATTTATTTGCATTATTTAAGCTGTGGAAGCATTACAAACAGATTAGAAGTGATCAGAGGAAAAGAAGGAATAAAAATCGCACACTAATTACATGAAATCTTTCACTCAAAAACAAGATTTCAGTGAAGGGTAACTGAAATCTCTCACGTTTTTAGAAACAAACATGGTAGTAAAATTTCTTCCTAAACATGGAAATGCCACCGACTACGAATGATTTATTGCCCTCATAAATGAGTACAGGGCCGCATTGGAACATACGTTTTATAAAAACAACAAAGGGTGTCGTATTTTACAACACTAACCTACTTATTATGATTATTTCTAGAAAAAAAGGAAATGGAAATTTGAAAGATTGTTGTGTAGGGTAATAATTATAATATTTCAAGTCATTTACTGCTCCAATTTTTAAAAAAATTGTTAAAATGTGAACAAGTTTTTTAAATAGCTAACGGATGCTAAGGTTTCGTGCCATTCTTACGGCACCATTACGGACCATTCAAGAATTTAACGAACATTCGGCAAGTTTATTAAGTCAATTTATGTCGGTGCCATATGAACACTTATGTTCGTAGGTTACGGTTACGGTACGGTACAGAATATTAGGTCAGGGCTTTATGCCGCGGACACTTTGGAGTTGACTGACATGTTGGAAGCGGCATATACGACAAGAATTTTCGGCGCAGGATGAGCAAGTGGATCTGCTTTTTGGCGTGGCCAAACATGTAGCACTGTCGGGAAGTTACAGTATAAAGACTTGAGACTTTCTTAAAATGCCAAACGATGTAAACAAATATGAAAAAATGAAGGAAAAACTGAACAATACATCTTTCCTACGTTTATTTTGTTATTGTCTCCAATATAAAATACTTTTTGCACGCTTCAATTGATAAAATCGAAGCTGTTAAAACCGTATGTCCAGTGGTTTGGGTGCTTATAATACCAAAAGGGAGTGGTGAATTAAATGTGTGAGGTGCTCTTGTTTTAAATTGGCACCCACTTCCCCTTTGGTGAGATGTGCTGGACCTTTCCCCTTTTTAAATTGCAATTTTTTTAACTTGCACAAATCGACGAATTGTTTATGTCAAAACATTACACTGTTGTGAAAATCGTTCCTGATATGTTTTTGGGGTCGCTGATTACGAAAATCGGGGTCCCACAGTCTTAAAATATGCATGTCACCTTTAAATAAGCTTAAAAACTACCTTTTTTAAACGATTTTCGCGATAATTTTAATGACAATCAAAAACAATCCAATAAAATACATTTTTTGCAATATTTATATTCAAAAGCGGTTGATTTATAACAAAGGAAATGTTATGATAAGAGATAATAGTCAAGGGCTGAAACTATCCCTACATCGCATCGTCTGAAAATATAAAGGTTTGAAAAAAATGTTTTTTCAGCTTTATGCTTCAAATTCGGTTTAATCAGCAAAAATAAATTATTTTCAACTACGCCTAGAAAGAAGAATTTGAAAAAAGGTTGATTGTTTTTTGCATTTCTTTCTGCTCCCATTAAAATTGATTGGCTCCCTAAAACATTGTATGGGACGAAGAAATCAGGTTATTGGCTAGGTGGCCATAAAGGGTGACAATACCATACTCCTGTAGACTGGCTCTCGTTCGCGTAGGTAAAGCGGCTCGCGTAGGTAAAGCTTCATTGGATGTGGTTGGCGGACTGCTTGGTAAAACAATACTTGGGTTTGGAATAGTCTATGCCGATGCGGATGCAATTATTAATGCTCATGAATGTAGCGGGAGCGGAGCATGCATACAGCTGGTGACATATTCAAGCGTACATGCGTTCAATTCGTTGATAAATAATATAGAAGTGTGTGTATTCAAATGCGACCTGACGGTATGTTCCATGAATGGAATGCATGCCACGCAAAGGTCGGACTACTTTTAACTTTTTCTGTAATGCCGCATTCGAAATAGCACACACAAGTATGCACAACAAACACATGCAGTTTGCATGCACTCTTTACTTAGATTTTCGGGCTATGTGTGAAATCCGGGACGGAAAAAAACCATGCAAATTTATGAACCTCTGAATGCAATGCATGTACGCTTGCATATGTCACCAGCTTACTTCCATGAGCCGAATGTTTAGATTTTCGTGCCTGTGGCGGTAGTATCCATGCCTGTGGCGGAGGCGTGCATACCCGTGTGGGATGCGCACTTATATGCTATACGTACTAGGTGCACCGCGTGTATGCTTTTAAGAAAATTAGACAATAAAAATTATTTTTACTCGGTTACTTTTAGGTTTTAATGTAAATAGGAATTCATAAATATTGATATTTTCAAATAGTATTTGTATCAAGTCCGTCAGTAGATTCGTCACTATTCTTCCTGCATCTGTCGTTGGCCTGAATTTTCTCAAGCGTACTATAGTTCCGATAGACTTTCCACTATATCTATTGCATATTACTAGCCGTTGGGCACAAAAGTTTTACTTCTAAAGTGTAGTCTTAAGCACACTCATATTTTTTTAGTCTCATTAGTTTTGATTAGAAGCACACACGAAAATTGGGGACTGGCGTTAGCGAAGAAAATATAAGATTAATCGTTCTACTGAATTGTAGAATGAAGATAAGGTTTAATTTATAGAACCAACAAAATAAAAGACATTTTACCTACGTAGAAACGTAGTTGTTTTATTTTGAATTTAGATAACAACAACAAATACAATAACCACTATAGTATACTCAATAAATAGTTAGATCCACCGCGGCCATCTCAAGAGAACGCATTACCATTTTTTTCACCACCCCATCGACATGGGTACCAAATGAAAGGGTATGACAAGTAGAATACAATAAGCGATGTCGTAAAATCCATATCGGCGGTATCAAGAGGGCGGATTACTACTTTTTCACCACCCCCTCAACATGGGTATCAATTGAAAGGGTATCATAAGTAGAATGCCATAAGCGATACAGTATACTAAATATATGGTTAGATCCATGGCGGTCATCTCAAAAGGGCGGATTACCATTTTCTTTACAACCCCCTCGACATGGGTATCAAACGAAATGGAATGATAAGTAGAATACAATAAGCAATATAATATACTCAATATAAATAATATACTCCACCGCGGCCATTTCAATAGGACGCATTACCATTTTCTTCACCACCCCTTCGACATGGGTATCAAATGAAAGGATATTTTTTTAAAGGATAAGCTATGTCGTAAAATCCATAACGGCGGTCTCAACAGGCCGGATTACCACTTCTCCACCACTCCCTCAACATGGGTATCAATTGAAAGGGTATCATAAGTAGAATACCATAAGCGATACAGTATACTCAATATATGGTTAGTGTTATATATTGAAAATAATGTAATGTTATCAACGGTAAATGCACCACATCGATAACAGCATTGGCTGATCATGAGATGATCGTGTTAAGATCAGTCTGGGACTCGATATGGTGTTGAGCACATCTTTTAATAAATGTATAGTAACTAACTAAAATAAGTCTTTGATCTAACATATAACATGGCGCAGTCGGTAAACGCGATATTTAGTTAAAATTAGTGAAAAAATAATAATTATAAAACTGGTGAAAGTGCATGGAAAAACATATGAAATACAAGGATCATAAACGGTTAGAAGAAATAAGACGAAAAAATAGAAAACCCGATAGGCCTAGAAAGTACGAAATTATATATGTGAATGAAAATATGGAGTATATTAAAAAAGTAAATGAGTTAAAATTAGGTGGAAACCTAGCAGAAAATTGGCGAACATTCTTTCAAAATTTTCAAATTTTTTCTACGGCAGTGGAATTAAAAAAGAAAGAATCAGAAGTTCAAGTTGCGGTATTTTTGAATGCTGTTGGACCAGAGGCTGTAGAAGTATACAATACTTTTGGGCTCACTGATACAGATAAAAAGAATTATGACAAGGTTGTTGATGCTTTCAAAGACTTCTGTTCACCGAAAACCAATGAAGTCTATGAAAGTTTTGTTTTTTGGACAAGAAATCAAATGAAAGAAGAATCTTTTGATTCTTTTCTAATGCACATAAAAAAGTTGGTCAAAACATGCAACTACACAGGAATAGAGGATAGAATGATCAGGGATAGAATTGTGCTAGGTGTTTGGGATAAAAAATTGCAAACAAGATTATTAGAAACGGAAAAACTAACCTTAGACAAAGTCATAGAAATAGCTCGATCAGATGAAGTGTCCCGCATGCAGCAAGCAAGTTTACAGAGAGGAATGCCAGGTAAAAGTACATTGGAAGAAATACATGTGATCAACAGAAAAAATAATATAACTCGAAAAACAGAAAATTTTTATCAGAAAAAAGAAACAAATAATAACAAAAAATACCGAAATGAAACAATGCATAACTCCAAGTGTATGAATAACAATAATAAAGCAATGAATAATCAATCGAGGCGGAGATCGGATAACAAAAAAATTAGTTGTCGATGCTGTGGATTAAATCACGCAATTGGACGATGTCCAGCATTTGGGAAAAACTGTGTAATGTGCGGGAAAAAAATCACTTTGCACAAGTATGTCATACAAGAAACGTTGACATGATATTAAAAAAAATCATAACACAGAAGGAGAAGATTTTTATATTGATTCGTTGGATGCAATTAATAACAAGGAATTAAGTAAAAGAGACAAGTTATGGTATGAGAATATTAAAGTTGAAAATACAATTGTTCGGTTTAAATTAGACAGTGGATCAGAAGCTAATGTACTACCAGTTCACATATTTGAAAGAATTGAAAATGCAGTGTGTAACAAAACAAGTTCAAAGTTAATTGATTATGGTGGTAGGGAGCTAAAATTAGTGGGTGAAGCTTACTTAAAGTGTGCATTCAAAAATACAATTTATCGACAGAAATTTATGATAGTTAACGGTGACAACACTCCTATCTTACGATTGGAAGGATGCACGAAATTTAATCTGATTCAGCGTGTATATATGCTAGAAATCAAAGACAGAGATCACGTATTAAATATTTGGAAAAGCAATTTTGAAGGAGTTGGTTGTTTTTTACAAGATTATAGAATTGAAATAAAAGAAAATTCCTTTCCCGTAATTAAACCGCCCAGAAGAATACCCGTAGCTCTACATAAACCATTGAAGCGCGAATTAGATAAATTAGAAAAAGCGAATATAATTGAAAAGGTTGACGAGCCTGTAGACTGGATATCTAACCTTGTGATAGTGGAAAAAGCTAACAAATCACTTCGTTTATGCTTGGATCCACAGGAAATTAATAAGTGCATCAAACCAATAAATCACCCAATAACAAATAAGAAGTATTTCAGTGTATTAGACTTGAAGGATGGATTTTTTCAAATTATGTTGGCAATGATTCCAGTAAATTGTGTTGTTTTAACACCCCTTTCGGTACGTATAGATTCACAAGATTACCTTTTGGCTTAAGGATTGCACCAGAAACGTTTCAAAAATACAACGAAAGGAATTTTGAAGGTATAAATAATATTATTATATATATTGATGACATACTTATAGCCACAGAAACCATGGAAGAGCATGATAACATTTTAAAAGAAATTATGCAACGAGCACAATTATTAAATATAAAATTCAATAAAGAAAAATTTAAATACAAACTTGTAATAGCATAATGGCGCGATAAAATATTGGGCGCCACTTATGCGAGGTATTACCCCCTTAGCCATAAGCCCGGAAAAGCATGACCAAGGAGCCAATACCATACATAAGAAATGAAAAGAAATTCCGGAACTCCTACGCCGGCCACAAGGAGTTATCTAGCTCGCCGGAGGGGTCGTGGGGTGTGTGGCCGGGGCTTACCGTGGTTGGTTCACCACTTACCTGTGTCTGTGCAACTTTGAATTCCGCCTCCATCATTCTCCGGTCATCGCCTGAGCCGCGTCAAACCCTGAAAAGGAATGACCCCCGCCCCAACCATTCCACAAAAAAATTTTACCACCTAGACATTCTAGTATTTATAATCATTTAATAGTCTTACCGGAACAATTATCAACACAAACAATACAATGAATAATTGAAAACACAAATCTCACAAGACAATAAATATAGCTCCGTGACAGATATCAATTTCCAGGCTCAAATTAAGAAAACTTAAGATACCATTAAATTCAATTAAATTAGCCTAGTTATACATGGATGCAGACGAAATAAAAAAAAAACGCGCAGTAGTGGTACCATTACTCTACGTCTTGTACAAACGATATCATCAACAATCGAATCAATTAAACGAAGACCAAATTCCCTGGAAACAACACCAGATAGAATACAATAGTTCCAACAGGGAGCAAAATAAATTTCTGAATAGTTATAAATACGAATCTAAAGTTACTATGAACTATTAGTTACGACAGGGAACAAAATAAATTCATAAATAATTATAAATATGGATATAAAGTTAATATGTACTACCATTAAGTTTATTATTTTAGTAAATAAATCAAATCATGAATCATTGTTTTTTTATTTTATTTTGTATCTGTTTGTGTGGGCGTGTGTTTTTTCCTCTTGTTCTTGTCTCTGGGCTAAGGGTACACAGTTACCAAATCTCTCACACGAACACTTCTACTGATGAGGATTAGCCATCAAAAACGGATTTTTACTTAAATCAAAATTCATTGTATCAAGGGCACGTTCGGCATCTGCTGGTGGCTGGAAATTAACGTAAGCATACCCAAGCGAGCGGCGAGTACCAAGTCGCGACAAACACGAATTGTAAGCACAGATCCTGCTGGTGAGAATTTTTCAAAAATTGGTGCCTTAGTTATATCTGGATGCAAGTCTCCGGCTTAGAGGGATGCCTTTTGATCGTTTGGACCGTCGGAATGCATTTATATATTCTTCTGCCGTCTGTCTCTCTAAAATTACGCTAGAACTCGTCTCAATTTTCCCTTTTTTAAAAAAATTTTATTTGTTTATTTTGTTTTGTTAGAAAACCAATAATATTCAGCTCTGCGCCGCCGTTGTTCTTTATTTTTTTGTGTTTGGGGGAACAATAAAAAAATAAATCAGAAAAATATTTGCTTATGTATTTTTTCGTCAATCTTCACACACCAAACTCAAAAGTTTTCTTTTCTCAACACCTCCTAGTATTTTTCACTACTTTTTCGATTTTTTATATTTTTTTAGAATTTTTGTATTTTTTTTAAATTTTTGTATTTTTTCAAAATTTTTGTTTTTTTTTGTTCTCACAACAAAAAAAAAATGTGGGCTCCTCGACAATACACAACCGCACATCCCCAGTGACTCTACTCGTCTCCTTGTTTAAAATTTTCCTTTTTCCTTCCAAGTGATTTACTACAAATTTCCCATTTCTACAAAGTGTTTTCGAAAGACAATTTCCCATTCAAAATAAATTTTACAACCGACCGTTACAAACTTAATGAAGTTACATTTTTAGGACATGTGATCTCACAAGAAGGAATTACATTTGACAAGAACAGAATTAAGTCAATAGAGGAAATAGGCCAACCAAAATCCAAAAAAGATGTACAAAAGTTACTGGGTATGTTAAATTATATGCAGAGTAGTATTCCTGAATAAGCGGCAATGTCGCCACCTATAAGGGAATTGTTAAGGAAAAATGTAATATTTCAATGGTCTTTGTCGCATTCAGCATGTCTAGACTGAATTAAAAAAATAATAATTAATGCACCTTCTTTGAAACATTTTGATTCGAGTGCGAAGATCACCATTCAGGCAGATAGCAGCAAAGATGGAGTAGGTTGTTGCCTGTTGCAAGAAGGTCGACCTGTAGCATTCGCTTCAAAAAGCCTGACAGACAGTGAAAAAGGATATGCACAAATTGAGAAGGAGCTGTTATCAATATGTTATGCATGCAAGAAATTTCATAATTGGATTTACGGTAAGAAAATTGATATAGAAACAGATCATAAACCACTTCTAGGAATCATGGAAAAGGATTTTAGTAAAATTGCGTCAGCCAAATTGCAGAGGATGAAGCTGAAACTTATGAAATATGATTTACTAGCATAAAACCCGCGTGCCTTGCAACGCCTTTAAATAAAAACTGTTTATTATGTGCAATGTTTTCCTTCAAAAAAAAAAGTCAGCTGTCATTATCCCTAAAAGGGTTTATTATAGTGCATATTTTTAATAAATATAGTAAACAAATTGCTGCGTATATCACCTCTGCTCAACAAATCTGCAAGTTTTGAAGCAGAAATGGGCATGTTTATGTCCCCCATTTCACTGCGTTAGGGAATTAATTTCGAAAAATTGCTTCTTAGTGAATGTCCACGTCATTATAGAGATGCACTGTCAAAATTAAAGCCCTTCAGCTCCAGCGGTTTGGGTTAACCCCATTTAACCCCCTTAGGGGATAAATTTCAAAAAATCGCTCCTAAGTGGATGTCCACGTCATTATAGGGATGCACGGTCAAAATTAAAGCCCTCCAGCTTCAGCGGTGTGGGTTAACCCCATTTCACCCACTTAGGGGATGAATTTCGAAAAATCGCTTCTTAGTGGATGTCCACGTCATTAAAGGGACGCACTGTCAACATTTCAGCCCTATAGCTGCAGCGGTTTGGGTAAACCCCATTTCACACCCTTAGGGGATGAATTTCGAAAAATCGCTCTATAGTGGATGTCCACGCCATTATAGGGATGCACTGTCAAAATTTCAGCCCTATATCTATAGCGGTTTGGAAAAAACCCATTTCACCCCCTTAGGGGATGAATTTCGAAAAATCGCTTTATAGTGGATGTCCACGCCATTATAGGGATGCACTGTCAAAATTTCAGCCCTATAAATTTAGCGGTTTGGAAAAATCCCATTTCACCCCCTTAGGGGATGAATTCCGAAAAATCGCTTCTTAGTGAATGTCCACATCACTATAGGGATGCACTGTCAAAATTTCAGCCCTGTAGCTCCAGCGGTTTGGGTAAACCCCATTTCACTACCTTAGGGGATGAGTTTTGAAAAATCGCTTTAATAGTGGAAGACCACGCCATTATAGGGATGCACTGTCAAAATTACAGCCCTATAGCTTTAGCGGTTTGGGTAAACCCTATTTCACCCCCTTAGGGGATGAATTTCGAAAAATCGCTCTATATTGGATGTCCACGCCATTATAGGGATGCACTGTCAAAATTTCAGCCCTATATCTATAGCGGTTTGGAAAAACCCCATTTCACCCCCTTAGGGGATGAATTTCGAAAAATCGCTTTATAGTGGATGTCCACGCCATTATAGGGATGCACTGTCAAAATTTCAGCCCTATATCTATAGCGGTTTGGAAAAACCCCATTTCACCCCCTTAGGGGATGAATTTCGAAAAATCGCTTTATAGTGGATGTCCACGCCATTATAGGGATGCACTGTCAAAATTTCAGCCCTATAGCTATAGCGGTTTGGAAAAACCCCATTTCACCCCCTTAGGGGATGAATTTCGAAAAATCGCTTCTTAGTGGATGTCCACATCATTATAGGGATGCACTGTCAAAATTTCAGCCCTATAGCTCCAGCGGTTTGGGTAAACCCCATTTCACTCCCTTAGGGGATGAGTTTTGAAAAATCGCTTTAATAGTGGAAGACCACGCCATTATAGGGATGCACTGTCAAAATTACAGCCCTATAGCTTTAGCGGTTTGGGTAAACCCTATTTCACCCCCTTAGGGGATGAATTTCGAAAAATCGCTCTATATTTGATATCCACGCCATTATAGGGATGCACTGTCAAAATTTCAGCCCTATATCTATAGCGGTTTGGAAAAACCCCATTTCACCCCCTTAGGGGATGAATTTCGAAAAATCGCTTTATAGTGGATGTCCACGCCATTATAGGGATGCACTGTCAAAATTTCAGCCCTATATCTATAGCGGTTTGGAAAAACCCCATTTCACCCCCTTAGGGGATGAATTTCGAAAAATCGCTTTATAGTGGATGTCCACGCCATTATAGGGATGCACTGTCAAAATTTCAGCCCTATAGCTATAGCGGTTTGGAAAAACCCCATTTCACCCCCTTAGGGGATGAATTTCGAATAATCGCTTCTTAGTGGATGTCCACATCATTATAGGGATGCACTGTCAAAATTTCAGCCCTAAGCTCCAGCGGTTTGGGTAAACCCCATTTCACTCCCTTTTGAGATGAATTTCGAAAAATCTTTTTAATAGTGGATGACCGCGCCATTATAGGGATGCACTGTCAAAATTACAGCCTTATAGCTCCAGCGGTTTGGAAAAAACCCATTTCACCCCCTTAGGGGATGAATTTCGAAAAATCGCTGTCCACGTCATTAAAGGGATGCACTGTCAAAATTTCAGCCCTATAGCTCCAGCGGTTTTAAGTTGACCCTATTTCACCCCCTTAGGGGATGAATTTCGAAAAATCGCTAGGGATGCTCTGTAAAAATTTCATCCCTTTAGCTCTAGCAGTTTAGGTTGTGCGTTGTCTTTCAGTCAGTTACTTTTTATACAATAGAAAAAAAGTAAAGAAAATAAATCCCCTTACAACTTATTGAACCCCATTTCACCCCCTTCAACCCTTTTTTCTCCAAAAAAATAGCCTATGTCCGTCTCCAAGGTCTAAACTACATATAATACAACGCGAGAAAAATTTGAAAATACTTTGAATATTCCTCTTTCCAAGACAAGTTACGTTATTTTTCCCCAAAAAAAGTTGGCAGCCCTAGCATCAAAACGGGATATATTGTTACCGTGGTTTGACGCGCCGGTGGAAACTGTAATACATCTGGACTTAACAAGTTCCTCTCTTCCCCCCCCCCTCCCCCCGTGGGCCTAACTAAAGAATTGTCTTGGAGGTGGAGGAGAAAGGGGTCAGGTAATTTGTGTTCGAAATGCAAAGTATGCCATTTTGCCGACGAAACTAAAATATCATCCGTTGCGAGTTTTCCATTGATTTTTTCCATTTAAAACTCGTAACAAATTAGTTGGAGACTTCTGTGCTGCCACCTCACTGGGTACATTTTTAAACTCACTTTAATTTTTCATATTTTTTATAAAACCATAAAGAACTTCCAGGACTTAACTGTCCTGGCTTTTTGCTTAATCGGCCGTCCTCACAACACAGGCATATTTGCGCAAGCATTTTGCTTTTTATGACTCTTTTATGACTCGGCCTGCTTTTTATGACTTTTAAATCGACCTTGCCCCTTCCTTCTTGCTACGCCTATGCCCCTTTCATTTACTCTTTCCGCCCCGACAATTATTGCGCGGTTTCTGAAAACGGGACAATTTTGCGTTCCCAGGTCTTTTTCGACACCGGGACGAGCACCCGAAAAAAGGGACGGTCCCGTTCAAAACGGGACGTATGGTCACAAGATTAACGAAGAAAAAACGAAGGTGTGCAACAATCCAGAGCAGGACGATTTAGAATGGGAAGAAATATAACAATCGACGAACATAACCTACAAGTAGTCGATAATACAGTCTACCTTGGGTCTACTATCACAAAAAGATACGAAGAAAAAGAAGAAATAACTAGACGAATACTACTGGCTAATAGAGCCTTTTATGCCCAAAAACAAATCCTGCACTGAAGATTTGTGCACAGGAAAACGAAACTCTCACTCTACAAAACAGTAATACGACCAGTACTGTGTTATGGTAGCGAGACTTGGACTATGACCCAGGACATAGAGGAACGAGTCAACAGGTTCGAGAGTAAAATTCTCAGATGGCCCAATCAGAGAGGATGGAATATGGCGAAGAAGATACAACAACGAGTTGTATGAAATTTTTGACGACCCACAACTCTCAACTTTCATAAAAATCAACAGATTAGGCCCCCATCCACGGTCAAACAAATCGTCAAACCAATTTTCGACAAACAGCGCACACATTTATGCTTTGACATTTTTGGCCATCAACGAGGAAAACTTTCTTCAAACATCCCGAGCGACATTTCATATAATCTACTGTAAACAAAGCGAACTTTACATGGCACACAGGCAAGACTCACACACACATTTAAGCTGTTTGAAGGAAATTAAACCAGACGAATATTTTCTTCAAACAGCGGCCAAATTCGAAAACTTGTATTTTATACACGCACACTTGCAATTTTTTCGATGTTGGCCAGGAATTTGACGATTTGTTTGACCGTGGATGGGGGCCTATTGAGACTAGCCGGCCACGTGATCAGGATGGAGGACAATCGCATCCCAAAACGGCTTATGGCATCAGAAATTTCGGGAAGTAGGCCAGTAGGTAGACCCAGGAGGAGATGGATAGACTTTGTGACGGCTGACGCAAAGTCAATGCTCAACATCCGGAACTGGAGACATGCTGCAAGGGACCGTCAAACTTGGAGAAATGCCCTAGAAGAGGCCAAGGCTCGATTTGGGCTGTAGCGCCATTGGATGGATGGATGGTCACGTTAATGATGCTCCTTGTTCTGTGGTGATGTTCGCTGTTGGGTTCTCGCTGATTGGCTTTTCTTGTTGGCTCGTATTTATTTAAGTTTCAGTAATTATAAGATTTTGTTTTGATTTCCGATTGAGATTTCGCATTTAACACCTTTAATATTTTTTCGCATTTAATTATATTTCATTATTTCTTTATAGATTAGATTTCATCACGTTTAGTTAGATTTAATTAATTCATTATATGATTTCGCTTTGCATTTGAACAGTTTAGTAGTTCATATTTATTTAGGTTTCAGTAATTATAAGATTTCGTTTTGATTTCTGATTGAGATTTCGCATTTAAACACCTTTAGTATTTTTCGCATTTAATTATATTCCATTAATTCTTTATAGATTAGATTTCATCACGTTTAATTAGATTTCATTGACTTTTATATGATTTCCCTTTGCATTTGAACAGTTTAGTTTTCGCCTTTATTTAGTAATTATAAGATTTCCAGTAATTATAAGATTTCGTTTTGACTATTTTTCATCATTTTTTTACGAATTTTTAATTATAAGGACTACAATTTTATTTGAAAAAACATATATTTAGCACTTTAGATTTCACTGAATTGGCACGTAAAATTATATGATTTAGTACTTAAGATTTCACCGAATTAGCACATGTGCATATTTTTAAAAAATATATTGTTTAGCACTTTAGATTTCATCGAATTAGCACGTGTTTATATTTAAAAAATTATATTATTTAGCACTTAAGATTTCACCGAATTAGCACGTGTTTATATCGCCGCGTTTATAGATCACCGTAACGCATTTCCAACGCTTGGACCAATAACCCGTAGCTGTTGCGATGTTCTGCTAATAGGGACAGCAATATTTCTACTGCTGTGCCCCTTAAGGTACCTTTACATTATATGACTTGTCATATGACTTTACTGTCAATGAAGTCAAAGCAAACATAAAATGTCAAATGACATTTGTTTTTGACATGTCATACGACATTCTGTGAAAATATGCTTTGGATTTTGACCAAAATGTCGTATGACATGTCAAAAACAAATAGCATTGTTAGGTTTGACTTCATTGACAGTAAAGTCATATGACAAGTCATATAATGTAAAGGTACCTTTAGTGATAACCTTCAGGACATTGCTTTCTCCTCCTCGGTCCATAAATTACCCGCTGCTGCTGCTTCGGATTGGAGCTTGTAAGTAGGCCATGGAATTTGTCCGCCGAAAGTTGGAGGCAGAAGTTTCCTAGGTCCGATGACTTCCTGAGATATTAGGTGTGTTCGCGTAGTCGCCTGCGGGTTCCATTGGGCGCCAGAAAGCGCCCGAAACCGCCAGATTTCCGTTCTGTTCCGTAGGACTGTTACTGGGTGTTGCATCTTTATGCCTCGTGCACAATGAGAGAGTGGATTTATTTATGTTTCGTCCAGCTCATTCCACTGCCTAATTCTGTATTTCCATCTCAAGTCAAAATTTGAGAACATCAGTTAATGTTGACTCTACTTCAACTTCAACACTCAAATTTCGGAAATTCGGAATAAGCAAGTGACATCTGGTTCTCACACTAATGAACAAGAAGAAGGTTATTTATGTTGCTTATTTTCTATTGAAAAACATAAAATATATTAAAAATAAATAAAATATTGCGGCAAAAGTCTTGAGAGCTTTGCGAGTGCATAATTTGTGAAAATTGAATTAACAAAAATTGAATTTTCGTTTTTTCTCGTTCGGGTTCATTAGATGGCAGCACTTACATATCATATTGTGATGATTATGCGACATCTGTTTGTCGAGAGGATGAATCAACGATTTTCGGTTGTTGTCTGAATTAAGAATTTATGTACTAAACTAACGAGCGATAAACGAAGACAACTTCAAGCTGGTCGAAACTAAAAGAAATATAGAACATACCACAAGGAACCAGAAAACGAAGGTTCCAGAAAGTAGACAAAGGTGGAGCTGCCTATATAAAAGCGCCCGGCAGCCGCTATCGAGTCAGTTTTGATTATAAAGGCGATACAAGTGTTTTAAAGTGAGAACAGTGAAAAGTAGTGAAATAAAAAGCGATAATTAGAATTTAATAGTGCGAAATATTAAATTTAAAGTGATTATAGTGAACTGTAAGAATTGTGTTTGTAGTTTTGGTTTGTGATAAATAAATTATGTATTGTGTGGATTATTAAAAAGTGTATTCCTTAATTAATCCTACGAATCCGTTAAGCCGTAAAAACGTAACAATATTTTTTCCGAAAGAGATACCCTTAGCACCCAATGATACCGTCACCGTCACCATCAAAATTTTCCAGTAAAGTCATGACGGACATTTTCGCCCAATGAATCCATCACAGCCGGTCGAAATTGTGCAACGCCTACTTGAGAAAAGTTTTTACTAATATTATTTGTGATAATATATTATAAAATGGACTTCAGTGTGTTATCTAAAGAACAATTAATTGGTCTAGCTATAGTTTTTAAAAGAAGAGATGAACGTGACAAAAAAAGAAATAAGAGACGTTATTGGGTTCACAAAATATACCAGCAAAGGTCAACTCACGGCTTCTTTGCAACAACTTGGCCAATTACAAAAGAAGATGCAGAGAAGTTTTTCAAATACACTAGGATGGATGCTACCTTATTTTACAGATTGTTAAAGTTAATAAGAAATCGGATAGAAAAGTTTTCAATAAGGGAACCGCTATCCCCAGAATTAAGATTACTTGCGACAATTATGTAATTAAAGAAAAAATGATTTGCTGTTGTTGGTGATTTACTATATTGGATTATGTTTAGGTACCTAGCTCATGGTGGTCCAAGGCTAATGTACTGCACGAATTTTTGACGTGACAACGTCTATTAAATCGGTTTAAGATAGGACGCGCGTGTGAAAATGTCCCGCACACAAAAAAAATCATATCTCCGCCCCCATACATGTTAGGGGGGTGGTTAATGGCTCAAAATTTTCGTTAATTTATCCTCTACACGGGAAAAATACATTCATTCACCTTATTGACGTGACAGCGTCTATTAAATCGGTTTTAGATAGGACGCGCGTGTGAAAATGTCCCGCACACAAAAAAAATTTGCTTCGAAATATATTGTGATGATTATGCGCCATCTGTCGAGAGGATGAATCAACGATTTTCGGTTGTTGTCTGAACTAAGAATTTATGTACTAAACTAACGAGCGATAAGCGAAGACAACTTCAAGCTGGTCGAAACTTAACGAAATAAAAGAACATACCACAAGGAACCAGAAAACGAAGGTTCCAGAAAGTAGACAAAGGTGGAGCTGCCTATATAAAAGCGCCTGGCAGCCGCTATCGAGTCAGTTTTTGATTTGAAAGGCTATAAAAGTGTTCTAAAGTGAAAACAGTGAATAGTGGTGATTTAAAAGTGAACTATAAAGCGATAGATAGAGTTTAATAGTGCGAGTTATTAAATTTAAAGTGATTATAGTGAACTGTAAGAATTGTGTTTGTAATTAAATTGTGTTTCGGTTTGTAATAAATAAATTATTGTGTGGATAATTAAAAAGTGTATTCCTTAATTAATCCTACGAATCCGTTAAGCCGTAAAAACGTAACAATATAATTTATTAATTGAGAAAATAATACAAAACGTAATAACAGACGTTGTCACGTTCAAATTAATAGACGTTGTCACGTTAAAATACGGACGTGATACTTCACATCCAAGCCATTAATTTTTTAGCTTTTTCAAAAAAAAAAGCTTATACAGAGGCTCTGTCCGTCTGTCCGTCTGAAGCCTACTTTCATCTCTGAAAGTACTGCAGCTACAGATTTGGGAAATATCTCAAAATGTAGCTCTTGGTCAAAACACCAAAAACTGAGAAAATGGTCTGGAAATTTCAACCAGAAGTATATTTAACAACAAAAAAGAGATTTCTAATAAAGTCCATATATCGGTAGCCTAGAGGTAAGGCGCTGGAGTAGTTGTAAGGTTTTATATAAAATAAATAAAATAAATATAGTGTCTAAGTTTTTTTTCCAATTTTTCTTAGAATTAAGTTGATATTGATAATCTTTTCCTTTTAGAGATAAAATATAATTATAAAATAGATAAGTTTTAGCCGAAAGGCATAAGCTAATTTAAGACATAGATTAATTTAGAGTTCCTGCTGAGGGCCAGTAAGTTAGATAGATTAGAATAGGCTAGATTAATTAACTTAAGCATTAGTTAAATTTATATTAAGATAGATGTTAAGGTAAATAAAATGCTTATTTAAAAAAAAGGCGCTGGAGTCCTATCCCAGGCGAACCAAGTTCAATCCCCGACCACAAAATGGTGAAATAAATTTTTTTTTACTTCGGTGTAACATGTTTTAATTCTATTTCTCACTAAATTATATTATTTAATAATGATACTCAGGAGAACATAAACATTTATTTAATTAAAAGTGCAAAAAAATCATTTTCTTGAGTTTTTATGGCTCTTCGGCGGCTTTATAAATCATTAAGAAATTTCGCGGAAATAATATAAAGTATTTATTTGTTTATATGCATATTTTATATGCTGTTCATTTTATTATAGTTTATAGTCATGTAGGTGGTGCTGTAGACCAAAACAAAAATTCAATTTTATCGAACTTCGCTGTGGATTTGTCACAATCAACCAGAAGTATAAACAACAAAAAAGAGATTTCTAATAAAGTCCATATATCGGTAGCCTAGAGTTAAGGCGATGGAGTCCTATCCCAGGCGAACCAAGTTCAATCCCCGACCGCAAAATGGTGAAATAATTTTTTTTTATTTCGGTGTAACATGTTTTAATTCTATTTCTCACTAAATTATATTATTTAATAATGATACTCAGGAGAACATAAACATTTATTTAATTAAAAGTGCAAAAAAAATCATTTTCTTGAGTTTTTATGGCTCTTCGGCGGCTTTATAAATCATTAAGAAATTTCGCGGAAATAATATAAAGTATTTATTTGTTTATATGCATATTTTATATGCTGTTCATTTTATTATAGTTTATAGTCATGTAGGTGGTGCTGTAGACCAAAACAAAAATTAAATTTTATCGAACTTCGCTGTGGATTTGTCACAATCAACCAGAAGTATAAACAACAAAAAAGGGATTTCTAATAAAGTCCATATATCGGTAGCCTAGAGTTAAGGCGATGGAGTCCTATCCCAGGCGAACCAAGTTCAATCCCCGACCGCAAAATGGTGAAATAATTTTTTTTTATTTCGGTGTAACATGTTTTAATTCTATTTCTCACTAAATTATATTATTTAATAATGATACTCAGGAGAACATAAACATTTATTTAATTAAAAGTGTAAAAAAATCATTTTCTTGAGTTTTTATGGCTCTTCGGCGGCTTTATAAATCATTAAGAAATTTCGCGGAAATAATATAAATTATTTATTTGTTTATATGCATATTTTATATGCTGTTCATTTTATTATTGTTTATAGTCATGTAGGTGGTGCTGTAGACCAAAACAAAAATTCAATTTGATCGAACTTCGCTGTGGATTTGTCACAAAAAATATGTAAGTATGATTTAAACGAAACATTTGGTAGGTTTAAAACGAAAAGTAGATTTATAATTTTTACCAGGGCATATAAACGCTTACTGAAATGAATGAAAATTTATAAATTTAATTGCACGAACGATGTATTTAAGACCGTCCTTATAGTCCATGAATATAAGGAAGTGATTTTTCTCAGAATTTTTAATATTTTACAAAAATTTTACAAACGATTTGCCCCATATCTAAAAATTTTGCAGCCCTTTGTTTAAAAGCATATTTTTAAGTTTTTATTAACTAAATTTGTATGTATTAGGCATAAAAACTGTTAAAATTAGTTCAACCTAAACATTTCATAGGCACCGAACAAATTACTTTATTGCTGCAAAACTGATAGAAGGTCGGTGTGAGAGTGCGTAGCACGTTGGATCCTCGATCCAGCGGCGCTTAGCGTTGCAGGTTCAAGCTCTGGTCGGGCAGATTGTTTTTCTTTCTCTTTTTCTTCTTTCTGAAATGATTTATTAACATATTAGTCAACCACCGATAGTATCAGCCATGGCCCGAAGGTCTAAGGCGAAGTACCGTCGTCTGCAGACTGTGTAGGGCTGCGAGTTCGATTCCGGCTCGCGGTGCTTTTTTTCGTCATAATAATTTTTTTTAAATTTCCTTCGGGGATTTGTTTCATATGAAACAAGTTTTTGACATGAGTACGTCTCTAAATTTGCTTCCAGAACAAAAACCGATGATAACGAAATTATGGCATATAGTTTTTATTTGCAGCTCAAAAACTATTGTTTATATTGAATAAAGAAATATACCATGACCTGGGTGAAGAATCAAAGAATTTTATTGTTTACATTTGATTTCCTTTTTTTTAAGCTATGATGATTATATTGTAGAGTTTGTTAAATACTTTGTTAAGTTTTAGATTACGCAAAGTCTTACAACTTATAACCTACATAAGCCTTTAACAAAAACTTTTCAAGATTAATTATATATAGCGTTGGTCAGTGTAATACTTATGAATCTCCATGGCCAAACTAAGATACAGCATTATGACAATAATTAAATCAATGCAACGTGAAATAAAAGTTTTAGTTAAGAACGGATTTGGCTTATTTAGCTTATTATAGATTGAGTTATAGCTCACAATTGAATATGTACCATAAGTTTTAATTAGTCGCCGCTTTGAGATTTTATCATCAACGCAGGCTTAGTTTATTATACTACAATAAATCATCATAGCTAAAAAGAGTACTCAAATTCATCAAGAATCGAACCCTGGTCCTTCGCACCCCGATCTAGCGCCTTCCCATTACTCCAAACACTAACTTGTAGGAATGTGGCAATAAACATATTTATTCATGCTTACGTAAAAAGGTACATTCCAATGCAAGATATGTATAATAAAGTTTCGAAGGAAGTAAACAACTGAATTATGACAACAGATTTTCTATTATTTATGAAATGTATTTTGTATATTTTATGGAAATTGATAATCATAGGTAAAACGAAGAGTAATGTAATATTGCCATAGATGGTGTTCACTATTCTTTGTCATAGATGGGGTGCAATTGAAATATATCAATTCTTTCAAATTCTTGGCGGGTGTTGGTCTCATTGCGAGGTGGGGGCACTTGTGTGTGTGTGCACGTGCATATATGCTATGGATAAACAGATGCCTATGTTTTTAGTAGATGTTCTACATTTAAGAAAAGTCAAGTGCGTGCGTGACTTTTTCTTTAAAAATAAAAAAAAAGTTACATTGAAGTGTAAACTAATACAAAAGGTGCGGTAAGCCGAATTTTTAACAATAATACATGTATGTTTAAGTAAAATAATACACCTAATTCTGTTGTGCAAAGTGCTTCACATTAGATTTGCCTCCAATCCAAAGAAAAATGTTTAGATTCGTTTTATATAGTGTTTACATGTGTGATTTTTTTTTCAATTTGACACATTCGAATTATTGGCCTCGATTCCCAGATCCGGCGGGTTGGAAGTGAGTGCGGATCAATCTCCACTTAATATATTGTCATCCAGTCTGAAGTGTTATTCAACAGAAAGAATACCATGAAAAAGCGTAATTAGTGGCTAGTCTCTAGGCACAACATCCCACTAGTTTTAATTGGGGAGACTACCTTCCGAAGAATTATATATGAAACATGCACTGCTCTATGGGATGAGCTATCAAAAGTGTATTTATCCTTTCCAAACGAAGAAGAGTGGAGGAACATTTCAGACAAATTCTACAGTTCTGCTAAACGATATTTTTTTACATTGATGCTAATATTAATTTCTTTACTCATATTTTAACAGGAAATCAAAAATGCCTAATTGCTTAGCCGCAATTGACGGAAAGCATATAAATATAGTATGTCCACGCAAAAGTGGATCACAATTTTACAATTACAAAAGTATAAATGACCTTCTCAACGTTAACATAGATATATAAATTCTTATTTAATTGCAGAAAGGCTCAGTATAGTTTTACTAGCTACGTGCGATTCCGAAAACAGGTTCACTCATGTTGACATTGGAGCATATGGGAGTCAGAGTGACGGTGGCATTTTTGAAGAGAGTATTTTGGGTCAGCAATTGTTAAATAATACTTTACAAATTCCGAACGAAAATTTATTACCTAACAGTATTATTTCATTCCCGTACTACCTCGTTAGCGACGCTGCTTTTCCCCTGAAAAGCAAACTTATGCGACCATACCCACTTTTGACAAATAAAATAGTTGTAAACTACAATAAAAAATTAAAATTTTTCGTTTTGTCGAATTCAATTATTGGAAAGTACAGTGGAAAATTGGAAGTATTCCTGTGCCGCCACCATCAAAAATAGAATCAAATCTATTTTTTCGTCACGAGATGGTGACGTTGCCATTGGGCGAAGTTGCATGAGATTACGTTGAATTTATTTTCACATTTTTGACGGTGGCGGATGTCGTTGGCGTTGACGGTATCATTGGGCGCTAAGCTTTACATTTTCCTTTTTCCCTTTACTTAGGCTGTGTGCGAAACCGGCTAATTCCTTGCTAAACTTCCAGATTTTTTGGAAACTTCCCAGTCTAATTCCAGTACTGTGCGAAACCACACCAGTAGCAACTCCTGCACAAATATTTCAAATATTAAGCAAGAGAGGAAGAAGAATTAGCAAGCTCGAAAATTTACTAAACGAAAACGTACTAGAATTAGCAAGGAATTACCCGGTTTCGCACACAGCCTTAATCCAGCTTTTTGTCAGCATAGAGTGACATTAGTTCGAATTTTTTCTCCATCTGGTTCCTCTGTTCTTTAGACTCTTTGAGCTCTGCTTACGAGAGTTCATGAGCTGCTGCTAACAATTTCCGTTCATGTTTTAACGCGAACACTTCAGCATTGATCACTATAGTTGAACGTTCTTGTAATTCCTTCATATGTATATATCTGCCTTGATCTCCGCTGATGACCGTTCTTGCGCTTCTTTCATCTCCGGCGGATCGGAAGTACGTACTTGAAACTTTGCGATTCTAAAATCCGCAGCAGCGGATATTTTTTTTCCGCACTGTAAAAGTGTGATCCTCAACCAATTTTCCGCGGATTGAAACGACAAATTCGCATAAGAAAACCCAACATCGCGTTTTTCATAATCGCGTGAGCCTTCACTCCGAATTTTTGATTTAATTAAATCCGCGACTGCGAATTTGAGATACGCAAAGTGTCAAATCCGCGCTCACTTTCTATCCGCCGGATCTGGGAATTGAGACCATTAAAATTAATTTAACAATTATTATAAGGCTAAGAACACCGTGGAGCAGACAGGTCCCTCTTTCATTGCTTGAAGGCCCTGGGCCTACTTAGAGTGGAGGCCCACTAAAGGAGACGTAAAATCTTGAAATTTTTAAAAACCACTCTAACATTGATCATTATGATTTTTCTTTAAAATAAATATTATCTGTATTTTTAATTTTCGTATATCTTGAATTTTTTCACTATACTAAACGGTAAGTATTTGTTAATATATACAATATATACATACCTATGTACCACCAAGAGGCCCTCCTTTTGCAGGAGACCCTGGGCACGGGGCGCCCTGCCTTAAAAACGGTCCTGGAGCAGAGAACAAAGCAGCGACGAAAGCGCAGAGCAAAAGCCGCGAAATCAAACAAGTGAATTCCTGTTAAACCGGGCCACACGATCAATTTGTCTGCAGTTGCAATTTGGCATTTTTAATGTCAAAGTTTTACCGACAGGAATTTCATTGAATTGCAATTTCATTCTTGGGAGAAACGTGCAGGAGATAGTTGTTCGTTTTTTGTACTAATTTTCTATAATTTAGTCACTTTGTAATAAAAAAAATAGTTAACAGCCTCAATTTTTACTTTGTAAAAAAATTTATGTTAATTCTCATCCAATTAAATAATCTCGCGTCAAGTAATCACCACTGTTTAGGATTGTTCATTTTCCGCCAATTTGTATTAATAAAAAGCTGGATTTCTTGCATATGCAACCATTGCATTTACAATATGTATCCAATATTGCAACAGGGGCTGCACGATTTTAATGCTGCAATGCCACTGACTGGGATTTGTGATTCCGTAAAATGAGAACTATGCGGCCCTCTCTCACCAAAATTATTCGAGCGGGTATGTGCTTGTTCATCCCTCACTTTACCAAATCTGTGAAGCCTAGGCCGAACAAATGGTTCAATGGGAAATGTATGAACGCAATTAAAGCTAAAGAAGCCGCATATAAAGCACACAAACGTTCGCCTAATGAGCCACTTCGTCGTGAGTACATCAAATTGAGAAACTCCTGTAACTCCAACATCAGGAAAGTCAAATCATCATTTGATGATAGATTGAGAAGTAAGATTCTTAACTCCACTACAGGCAACAACAACTTCTGGTCCTTCGTAACTGCCATCAAGAAGAATTTTACTTCCTCCTCAACACCTCCTTTTATTCACAACATGGAAGTGATAACAGAAAGCAAACCCAAGGTCGACCTATTAGCTTCTCTGTTCGCCGCAAATTCTACCGATGCTGCTATGTCACCCCCCCACTCTCGAGAATACCACCCACTCAATGGACGGAGTTTACTTCAGGACTCGCGAGGTGTTTAGGTGTCTCAAAGAACTCGACGTCAATAAATCCACTGGCCCCGACAAAATCCCCCCTATGGTACTTAAAAAATGTGCCTCACCTTTGGCTAAACCCCTGCGCAAACTTTTTTCCCTGCCTTACTTCTCCGGAGTGTATCCCGACTCTTGGAAACTAGCTCATGTTCAGCCAATCCCAACCTTAAACTACCGCTCAATAGCAATTACTTCTGTTCTCTCCAAAATCATGGGGACAATAATCAATAAAAAGCTGATGAAATATCTAGAATCCAACCAAATTATACACGACAGGCAATACGGCTTCAGACCTAAAAAGTCGACTGGCGATCTGCTTGTGTGTTTAACCGAGCGTATCAACCAAAGCATTCACAGCTTTGGTGAGTCTGGTTTGGTTGCTCTAGATATATCAAAGGCTTTTGACAGAGTATGGCACCCAGCTCTGTTGAATAAACTCCAAGCTATTGGTATACACTTAGTTCTAAGGAACTGGATTAAGAGCTCTCTTTCAGGCCGTTCAATCAAGGTAATATTGGACGGCGTCGAATCCAACCCACATGTCATTTCGGCCGGAGTTCCCCAGGCGTCAATTCTCTCAACCGCACTTTTTCTAATTTTCATTAATGATCTGCTCTCAATCCCCTCCAACCCACTTCACTGCTTCGCTGATGACGGTACTCTGAATTTCTCTTACTCCTTCGACAATATAAGACAAGCACGTGCCAGACCTTGTCTTTACCACCGTCAACTGATGTCGACCTCGATCAACCGGGATATCGAATCGATTCTTCATTGGGGCGAAATGAACCGCGTCGAATTCAACGCCACAAAAACGAAGCACTGTCTGATCTCCAACAAAAATTGTACCGAACTTCCTTCTATCTCAGTGGATAAAGAGAATCTAACGGCTGACTCAACTCTCAACATCCTAGGGGTAACTTTAACGGAGCATCTGCGATGGAATGATCACATATTTCAAATCGCCAAACAAGTCTCCCAATGCCTTGGATTTCTCAAGAGATGCAAGTTCCTCCTCCAGCCAGCCGCATTGACTACAATATACAAATCCTACATTCGGCCGCGCCTCGAATACAACTCGTATATCTGGGCAGGCGCCCCAAAAACCACCTTGGCTTGTATCGACAAGGTGCAAAATCGTGCCCTCAAACTCATGGGTGATGGCCCCTTTCGCGCCTCCATAGACACCTTAAGCCACCGTAGGAATGTAGCAGCCCTCTCCATACTTTATCGCTATTACCATGACGACTGTTTCACTGAAATTCAGGACCTCCTGCCTGCACGGCAAGACAAGACTAGCACGCTCGGCTCACCCCCATACCCTACAGCTCCCCCGTTCACGCACAATACGGTTTGGAAGTTCGTTTATGAATAAAACAACTCGACTGTGGAATAATCTCCCGCAGTCAGTATTTCCGAACTCGTACAACACCTTAGAGTTCAAACCTCTAACCTTTCCTATTCCCCATATAAAAAAAAAATGTCAGTGGTCAAAATATTTAAAAACGTTTTTGACACGTTTGGTAAAAATAGTGTTAAATTCGTTTTTGATATGGCGAAATCATTATCATTTGTAGAGCAGACAAAACTGTTATGTAAACCATCTTTTTTTTTTCTTTAAGTGAAAAGTTCTTATGAAAAATCTAAAACCTCACCATATTTATTTTGTCTATTGTAGTGAGCATTTTTTTTGTTATTTGTACAATTAAAAAAAACGCATGAGTTTCATATAAAGAGAAATAGCCCTTTTTTGACCCACCCTAGTTCTCGTTCCGTTTGTTCCAGCTGTCATAAAAGCAACTGGACTCAAAGCGAACCGCCTAAACAACTTTTCGCTTTGGGGCGCCTCAGAAGGAGAGACAAAGCGAACCGTTTATTCAGGTACTTTGGCTTGACTTGAAGGGACACACATTATGTATGTTCCAGTACTTTTCCTGCAAAAACTTGTTGGGCAAAAACGACTTGAATGGTGGGGTTAATTTTGTCAAAAATCTAGAAAGTAAAGAAACGCTTTTTGTGCAAGTTCTTGTAAATCAAGAGGACGACAACATAAATGTCTTTTTAGAATGTGCGTGCCTCTTATTTTACAATACATACAATAAAATGTCAATTGACTACTTGCAAGAAATCGCAGGACCGAAAACCTTCGGATAATTCCTACACGTGGGAGAGTAAAAATTCCCCCGCTTTTTCTTTCATGAGAAAGTAAAGAGACACAAGTTCGGGCGAATTCTTGCTCCCGCGGGATCGAGTTCGATTCGAGTTCTGGAACAGAGCTATTATTTCAAGTGTCACTTCACTCCCACCAATGTAGTCGATGAGGAGAGAAGTTGGGTGGTATCCACTGACATATAGTAATGGACTGCTAAATGAGCAAAATCCCATACAAAAAAAATGGCACCAAAAACTATTTCTGCCTCGCTCCCACGTTAAATCCCAATGAACTGTAATCGTCAGCGCATGTCAGCGATATAAACATAATTAGAAAAAAATAGCCAGGTATAGTTTTCGTTCTTCTGTCTCACTCTTGAGCTATTTTGAAAAGTTCGTTAAACAGGGGAAATAACCGTCACGGTTTTTGAAGAAATACATTTATTTAATGAAAAAACTGCTAATAAATAAAAATGAGTGATGGAAATTTATTTCCGTTAATTATAACAAACATCTTATCACTTATTTTGTCCTAAATTCGAAGACATTTTTTTTGTTTGTATGAAAAAGGTCTGAATTAGAGGAATCATCTAGCGCTTCCATCAACTGACTTGATAAATATTTTTCCATTTTTTAATTTAGTAGCGTATTTATCAAGTTTAAATAAATTTCACTTTAAAAACTGTCAGGTGAAGTTCTGACAATGCACTTTGAGAATTCTTGCCTGAAAAGTGTTTCACGAGATTTCTTGCTCTGAATTGCGCCAACTTGCTTTATTTATTTTTGACAGCTGCTCTACTGTGAGCTGCCTCGAGCTGCGCTGCCTTTTTTTCGGTCTCAATAAACACAGCTTATATCTCAGTCATTACGTTTACATGATTTACTTGAGTTCCTGACTTGAAATTTACTTGAAACTCAAGTTGCGTTTTCGGTTCATTTACTTGACTTCAAAATGTCTTGAAATTTTCTTGAACTGACACTTGACCTTTCATATTATAACAGAAACTATCTTCAAATTATAATATAAATAACTTTAAAAATATTGCATCAAAAGTATACATTCACTACAGTTTTTATCTTCTTCTTGTTCCAAGGAGAAAATACGCATACAAATTTTCAAGTATTCAAGTAGTGTTTACATGAGCTTTTTCAAGTCAATCAAACAAATTTTTGTGATTTACTTGACTCAAGTATACTTGAAGTCAGGACGAGTTTACATGCATATTTAGTTACTTGAAATCTACTTCAAGTATACTTCAAGTAAGCATGTAAACGTAATGAGTGGTGGTATCTCTCAACATCCCCATTCGTTCTCAAAGTTCGTGCAGAATGTTCCTAGAAACGAAACGTCGAAACCTCCTTTTTTTTACGCCATCTTTTTTTCAGAAAATTTTTAGATCATTGCCTGAGTAAAATTTTCGGGTATTTTGCAGGAAAAGTTTCCGATGGTATTCATGATTAGAACGAACGCAGGAACTGACAGCTGTCTTAAATCTGACAATTTGCTTGTTACCTTCATGCTTTGCAGGAACAGCGTAATCATAATCTTTTGTAATATTTCTTACTGTTGAAAGATTTGCGTGAATTTAATTAAATTTCAGTAGTTCTAATGTTAAGAAATATATAAAGCCAATTTTTCAAATTTCGTTTTATCGCATAATGTACACTGTCTCCAAGGGACCAAGCAAATTGGTTGCGAAAACTAGAAGAGGTACATATTATTATAAATAATTTCAGCAAATGACACTGATTATATTTAAGGGCTGGCCCAAAACTATGAAAAATTCGAAACAATTAAAGAAGTAGGAAAAAAATCCACAGATGTGGCTGTAACAAAAGATTTCAAGTAAGTTGAGGTTAACAGGATTTCGTAATCAATACCGGCACTTACAGTAGAGCAGAATTTTTTTTAAATATCCTATTGGAACTTCTGAAATATGATTACTTTAGTCATTTAGATTAATTTATATACATTTTAAAACTTTTGTTTCAGTGTTCCTCGACCAGTATTCCAGACAATTAAAAAGGGATCTTGTCATATTAAGAATCAGTCGGAGGGCGAAATATTGACTCCACAGCATGAGGAAATTGTAAAATATATAAATGAATGTGAGTGACAAACTTTCTTATTTCTTCATATTCGGCTTTAACAACGTCAAATGATTGTTTTCAAAACATTCGAAAGCACGTTCACGCTGCATACAGGGTTTAAATACATTGTTATTTTCGTTTTGTTTCTAAAAATAAAATTGAAATGTTGACTTCACACAAACTAATGGGCAGTGCGTCAGCACTTTTATTTTCATTTTATGCAGATGTATAGGATAATACATATGTATAATTTAGGAAAGTGTGGTAATTCTTTATAAATGATTAAATATGAACATTATGCAAAATTGAAATTTCTTTCACTAAATACGAGTACCTAGAAAAAGTATTATTGTTGTATTTTGAGGTTGGCTGGTGTACCCTAGCAGGGTATTTTAATAGTCTCGGCCTTGCAACCATATTGACCAGGAATGTTTGATATAATAACTTTATAAGGCCTTAAAAGCTCTCTGAACGTCAATCCCAGGCTGGTGCGCCACCAGAGCAGCAGGGATGCCGTCTTCGTCCAATAGTTAGGAAACTCGCCAGGCGTTTAGAAGGCTATGGTGCCTAATTTCGAAGAAAAACCTAACTAAACATATTGGCCTCGATTCCCAGATCCGGCGGCGCGGAAGTGAGTGCGGATTTGACACTTTGCGATTCTCAACTTCTATGTACTCGGGTTCTAAATCATATTGATCCAAGGAGGATTCCTCTTCAGAATAATATGTGCTGCTGACTTATATACAGGGGGCACTGTTTGTCATTAATCTTCCACAAATCCTCCATTTTGGTGTGCAAAATTTGCTTAAGTGACCAAATCTCTGGCACTTAAAGCATCTAGAGGGGTCATAGACGAACTTGTTTACATTGAAACTTGAGTAAAATAATTTAAACGTTTCATGGATTTCTTTTCGTTCTATGTGTATTTTAATTTTATTTGTCGAGGTTATCGTTGTCTCGCCTTCAATTTTTCTTTTCCAATTTATCCTAAATAAATTTTTTTAAATCTAAATGAGGGTTTGCACTCTTTCAGGGCCGCCAGCAATTCTTCCTCATTTAAATACATACTCATCGATCCTATAAGAGTGGCTACCACTCCTGAAGGTATGAAAACCCTGTATTCCGAACCTAGAGGGCAGTGCATTTTTGGCACTGTTTAACTCAATTTTGCATTTCCTTTGTGCCGATTTTGTAATGGACACAGTGCCTGTTGTAGAGGCGATTAAACTTCTTCCTAAGGAGAGACGATTTATTTATCTCACTTTCTCATCTAGGGTGTATTGTTTTTTGAACAATGACTAGAAAGGGGCAAGCATTTTGTTCAAGATAGCCAGTAGGTACTTCTTTTATCATCTCAGGAATCAATAAGTACAAGATTGGTGTTACCCAGAAGAAGGAGCGAAAGACTAATTATCAAAAATTTAAGTGAGGGGACTAAAATTTGACTTAAGAAACTTCAACGTTTAGTCCTGAGAGTGTAACACAAAAGGAGTGAGAGGAGATAATAGCTTTAGGGGTGAGAAAAAATACAAGCTACAAATTTTTATCATAACCTTGTAAGAGCTTAAGGATGCAATTTCAAGAATTTTGGGGTGCATATGGTCTACCTGAGCTTCAGGATAATCGTTAAGGGCATGAATAGTAAATTCTACGAGTACACGGTGACAAGGACAGGTAGAACTGTAGTGAGGGTCAGTATGTGGGGGACGCTTTGTCCCAAGGTCTTGGGAGTCTTTCAAAACTGTATATTAATGGAGAGTATGGCATCCCCTGTTTACATTGATTACGTTTGCCATATGAAGAGAAAAAAAAACGCGAAACTAAAAAACCGAGGGCCAACTCACTAGAAACAAGGGAAGAAATTTCACAACCTGCTAAACAGAAAACCATTAGAATTTATTAATTATGTTGCAACCGAAGAGGATAATAAAATTAAACAATGCCCACCAATCAATATTGGTCTATTTACAATAAGAGTTCACAATCTACGTCAAAATTTATCAAACAATGAAAAGTTCTGAAAATGCGAAAATCATTAGTGATCAAAGTTAAAACTATTTAAACAAATAATACTAAATAATTTTTTTGTCATAGCTGGCAATTTTGTAACATTGCTGGCCTATGTGTGTCCACGCACGACACGCATTTAAAAAAATCAGTAGGGTTCTTCGACAACCCTTTTCTATCTTCCAATTAGGGAATCTTATCCCGCATCAAAATCTAAATCCCGCAAGTGTGCGGATTGAGGCCAACAATCCCGAGAATTGTGGGAATGCAAAAAACATCAAATTCTAAGTATGTTGCTTAGAATTGGTATGAATAATTTGTTTGAATGACTCAGAAGTTCGTTTGATATACTATTCAATTAGCCGCTAGGGGAATTCCCGCACGCTCATATGCACGTGGGGAATCCCCTGTCGCAGGCGTAGGGTAACTTGACATTTACTTTGTTTCCATGAGCCGAGGCTGTCGGCAGGCTGAATCCAAGGAAATATATACAAGGGAACCAAAAGGAAATGTGGTACGATGAGGGATTTGACAAGCTTGAGTCGAACAGCGGACGATATGTAGGTCCAGAGCTTCAAGAAAATATCTAAGGGTGTTCGCACGAGCATTCAGCAGATCAACGTTAAAATCACCTGCAACAATTATATTCCCATAATGATCAACAGCTTGGTCAGGATTAAAAACATTAGGGGGACAATATACATTGATTAAAACACATTTTCTTACTGGCGCTTACTATGAGTTAATCCAGGGTAAACTCTGTATGGAAGCTCAGTAATTGCACATTAATATTCGTAGACGATTTTGTGTTATTGCTGTATTGCTTAATAGACAAATATTTTCAACTAACGAATTTAAATATTTTGTGGAGCGTAAGGCCTTCCGCACACGAGCCGAAAGATTTGCAATCCCAATTTCAAACTGGTTTCACAATAAACACGCGCACAACTAGTTTGTAATCAAAATGAAACCTTTGTGCACACAGGAGTAGAACTGAGGTTGGTTCAATTGGTCTTCTGTGCCCATGTAGTTTTTAGTCACGAGGTTCTTTCAAAATATCAAGTAGTTCATATGAAGTGCAACTACGCAAATGAAACCGCTTCCAACCGGCAAAAACAGTCCCACGCGAGCAGTTCAGACTAGTTTCAAATCGGTTTCGTTTCTGTCGACCCGTGTATGAATTCCCACTTCCGTACATGAGCAAGATCACGAAACAGTTGCGGGTGCAACTGAACTTACAAATCAGTCGATTCGTGTTCGGAGGGCTTCAAAATATTTTTATTAATACTTTGCATTATTTCTAGTCTTTCTCTATTTAGCCCCGGTTTTTATAACAGGTGATTCTACTGCCCAAATCCCGCGAATCCCGCGGATCCTGCATTACTGATCCCTGATCCCGCAAAAATTATGCGGGAACCCGCACTTGCAGGATTCCGAAGTTCCAATAGTTGAGAGATTTTTTTTATTACTATGAGAAAAAGAAATTAAAGATGCGAAAAAACATGAAAAATTGACATTTTGCTTCAAAAAATCAAAACTCCTATATTTTTTGCATGTGTGGACACCTGCAACCGCGTAAAAGGTCTGTACATATCTTACACAAGTGAAACTTACAACCTTCAAGACACATTAGATGGTCCCACACATATTATTATTACATTTATATCATGAAATAAAAACGGGTTCTTTTAGGTCTGGGGTATCCCTTCACCCCCAGGTCCAGCTAAGGGTTAACAAAAGGATTAAACAACAAAAGAAACAAAACAAATTAAACCTTAAGAAAAAACAAGAAAAATAAGAGACTTGATCATATAATTAAAGCACACACCTTAGGAACACGTTTATCCATGCTGTTAGTACTGTAAATAATTGCAAGAAGTATTTAAGCAAGCATTTAAGTAAGCATTATATAGTTAAGCACAGAAAGGGAATTTGATATAAACTTAAAATCAATAAAGAAAATAGAGAAGCAAAGTCAAGAAGAACAAATTAAAATTTAAAAAATGAAAACTTAAATATTAAAAAATTTTATTAAGCAAAAAAACATCACATTTTATAATAAGTCGACCATTTTACACTATAGTATACGCAAGAAAACACTAATAAAAATGTAGAAACTGATGGTCCGTGAACTGTTCTTGTTGAAGTCCAAAGAGAGAGAGGGAAAAATATTCATTTTCCTGAGTTTAGTAACTCTTGAAAATAGGAAAATTATTTTTTAAGTTGAATTCTTATGAATGTAAGCGCCATTCGCCGTTACTTCGTTGAAATATAATAAATAAATAGGCGCTTCTCATTTAAATTAGTAACAAGTGTCTCTATCTTAAAAGGATTTAAAAGAAAATATATTCTTATTTTTATTATCTGCGCTTTTTTGGAACGTAAACTCTTAAATATAATGACCAAGGTTAGGGCCTTTTCGTAAACGCAAACGTATGCTTTGCAACGATGCAACGAGTTCGTAAACGCATGTGTATGTTCGTCATTCGTTTGGAAACATGGACAACAGATACGCTGCTGTCGGTGCCGCTTTGAAAAATGCGGTTACTTGCCTAGTTTCCTCGGTTCTTCGCGTTGGCCGATTTCGGTCAATTCGGAAGGTTAACCATCCTCCTCCTTTCACTCCCTGGGCTTGGCTTGTTTAGTTGTGCATTATGGCTTGTTTAGTTGTGCATTAATACTTTGTTATTTGTTAATATTATGTTATCACTAGAGTGCGGATTATATGCAACTTTTATATTTTTAATGATAATTCTTTTTTAATTTTGTAAGCACTAATACTTTTGTTTACAGTATCCATTTTTTATAACATATCAAAATATGCTAAATTTTATGCAAAAATATGCAAATGCATATGCAGTAAATATGCAAAAATAATTCAAAATATGCAAAAAATATGCAATACAAAATACAAATTAAAATAATGTTTTAAGAAATGGTTTTTTATTTTTAAGATATATAATTTAAGGCACAATACACAATCATGATTTTTTCGATATTTGTGGATGTAAGGTTATGACATTTGTCAGTTGATATCATTTTATATGCAGAAAAAGATCTTTCTACATCACATGGCGAAATGGGAGCAAATGTGTACCTGTTTGATCTTAGTTGCTTGAAAACTTTATGGTAACCCTTCAGTTATGTTGTCATTTCGTAGCATCATACTAACTTGATGCAAAGCTTTATACCCAAGATTTTTATCTTAAAATTTTTGAAGTTTATCTGTAACCGTTTTGCCAAAACCCCCAGGAATTATTTTAATGTTTTTTTTATAGCATCTTCGACGTATCTAATCGATTCGGTTAATGGTAACCCTCTTGATTCTAATGCAATAATTGTTGTTGGTAAAAACTAAAAATGGGTTTGTAATGACTTCGTGTTCAAACATAATGATTTTTGCCTTTTGGTTCTTATCTATTTTTACCATTTTTACGTTAATGTAATGAAAACTACCAAAAAATAAGCGAAAACTTCTAAATGTTGAACCACTTTGAAAGCAAACACAAAATTATGTATATGTATATCCTTTTGAAACACATTTCGTATTATATTCCGATAAAAATAAATAAATGATGGAGGGGTGGCAAAACATTAGTCGTTTCAATTCATTCGTTACAGGTTTTAAATAGAAAACTCGAAACAGATGACATTAAACAACTTCTGTGTTGACCCTAGAATTTCAGATATAATTCACATGAAAATTTGAATGACTCTAAGTTTTTAAACTAATTTCAAGCAATAATACGATGGCACAAAACAGTAAAAATATACAAATATGCATAAAATATGGAAATATGCAAATTGTATGCAAATATGTAAAATATGCAAAATAAAATTATTATATTTAAGTTCTAAATACCATAAAACAACCTTCTTAATAGTACAGAACAATACAATAATACAGAACAGTATAAATAAGAAATATGCAATTGCATATAATCCGCTCTCTAGTTATAGTATTTTTTCACTTATAGTAGGGGTTTCAAGTTTTCTTTGTCAAAATTTGTTATTTCATTATTAGTTGTTTTGTTGGAACTGTACAAACAACATCGTATATAGTTTTTATCTTAAATACAATTCAACTCAGAACTTTTCTTTTAAATTCTGGAGAGTAACATTTTTTGGTCGTTCGAGCCAGATAGGCCACGCGCAGAAGAATGAAGCGCTAAAAGAGAACGAACATGGAAGATATATTAAAAAAGGTAAAAAGCATCTCAATCAGAATAAAGAACTTTATCCGAAACACCGAAAAGACGGCCAAAAGCTCGGATTCAATTGGACAAAAGATATTGGTCTTGACCATCATGATGAATTGTTGGAGAAGGCAACGGAAGAACAGAGAAAAAAGTTCCTTATTTGAGCCGTTTATTTTGAAAGTGGGGTAAGTCCATTTTTCAAAAAAAATGAAGGTAAATGAAGGTGAATTTTTTATGTGTAAACACGTTATGGTCAAAAAAATTCAGAATCCTAGTAATAAAGGAGATGGAAGTTTTAGCTCTTAACAGTGTTGTAAGTATGTGAAAGTGGTGCAAGTCCATCTTAGATTGAGCATATATTTTTAACCATACGGCAAAATTTATCTCCGGTGGCTGTATGGTGAAGCAAATCCTTGATATTGGTAGTCGCCAATTGTACAATATTTCATAAATAATAATAGAGATATCTCAATATTGTGTTTTGATAATAACGCCAAGCAGGAAATTTTAGTAATCATGGAAACAATTGGGGGCCTCGGTAGTCTAGGGTTAAGGCGCCTGATTGCTGTCTTAGAGGTCCCGGGTTCGAATCCCGGCCAGCCCCATGGTCCTTCGCCTTTTCCACTTTCCCACCTACATAGCCTTCCCTAGTCCTTCCCCGCTCCACCAAGCGCATGCCATTGGTTGGTTGACGAGATTCAACTCATTTCATGAGGCATAACACTCCAGCGACTTGTTCTCGATGCCCCGATGTCAGAGTCGCGAAATGGTTGCGAGTAGGTGAAATAAAAATATCGCGGCTAGGTTGTGTCAATTCCTTCCTCTCTTCTCTCTATCTTCCGGCTAGAGCTGCTATTCGACAGTGTATACGGAAAAAATAGATTGTCGACAGTACAAAGGGACTTCCCATAAGCCTCTAGTCTGTCACATAAAAAAATATAAAAACCATAAACACTTCCAATAATTCCAATAAATCGGAAGTAGCACATTAAACAAACATAACTTCGATCTCGGGATCTGTGAAAATCATGAGAATTTTTGCTGTTTTGTGCACAGCTACATAGACAATAGAATCGTTACACGAAAAAATGCAGAGCAGTCGGTTTTTCGTGAAATAATATGAGATTTAGAATGACGCCACACAGCTTACTGTCATATACTTTTATTTGATATCCACACCGAGGACCTTGTACAGAAAAGGGTAAACTGTATTTTGTGTTGGCCGAAATTTTGAATTTGGAATGACGCACTATGACACAGCTAATAGTATTCTAATTGTCATATCCTTTCATTTGATACCCATATACCAAGCGCGTTGTAATAAATGTTATCCCTCCTTTTGTGTTGGCCGCCATTTTGAATTTGGAAAGCTAATCGTAGTTTACTTGACAAAACATTTCATTTGATACCCATATTGAGTGGATTGTAAAGAAAAGAGTAGTCAGCCGTTTTCTGTTGACCGCCATTTTGAATTTTCAAATTTTGACCACAGATTCGTCATTTGTGCTCATAAAAACCCCTCAGTACCGATTTTAAATAGAATCGGTACACAATTGCAAAATTCGGCCGCCATCTTAGAACCGCCATCCTGATTTTTTACAAATTGGTCAGATTGCATTGTCACGCAAACTATGCATATGGGAAAAATTAGAAGTTGATCGGTTATATGGAAGTGGGTTCAAATCAAGTTGCAAGATCTGTTTACAAAGAACAAACAAACGTACAAACATACATTTATACAGGGAAAGCTAAAGCTAATACATACATATATACATCCATACATTCATACATATGTACATACATTCAGGTGAAAATAATGTAAAGCGGATAAAAAGGCTGATACAACTGAGATATTATACACTTAATTTTAAAAGTGAGGCTTGGGTATGAAAAAACCTTTATTTTCTTGTAGCCAGCACTATAAGCACTATTGGATAATCCTTACTAATATTATAAATGCGAAAGTAACTCTGTCTGTCTGTCTGTATGTTACGCTTTCACGCCTAAACCGCTGGACCGATTTAGATGAAATTTGCAACAGACATAGTCTAGACCTTGGAGACGGACATAGGCTATTTTTTTTTTGGAGAAAAAAGGGTTGAAGGGGATGAAATGGGGTTCAATAAGTTGTAAGGGGATTTATTTTCTTTACTTTTTTTGTATTGTATAAAAAGTAACTGACTGAAAGACAACGCACAACCTAAACCGCTAGAGCTGAAACTTTTGACAGTGCATCCCTAGCGATTGTTCGAAATTCATCCCCTAAGGGGGTGAAATAGGGTCAACTCAAAACTGCTGGAGCTATAGGGCTGAAATTTTGACAGTGCATCCCTTTAATGACGTGGACATCCACTAAAAAGCGATTTTTCGAAATTCATCCCCTAAGGGGGTGAAATGGGTTTTTTTCCAAACCGCTAAAGCTACAAGGCTGTAATTTTGACAGTGCATCCCTATAATGGCGTGGACAACCACTATAGTGCGATTTTTCGAAATTCATTCCCTAAGGGGGTGAAATGGGGTTTTTCCAAACCGCTATAGATATAGGGCTGAAATATTGACAGTGCATCCCTATAATGGCGTGGACATCCACTATAGAGCGACTTTTCGAAATTCTTCCCCTAAGGGGGTGAAATAGGGTTTACCCAAACTGCTAAAGCTATAGGGCTGTAATTTTGACAGTGCATCCTTATATGGGCGTGGTCTTCCACTATTAAAGCGATTTTTCGAAATTCATCCCCTAAGGGAGTGAAATGGGGTTTACCCAAACCGCTGGAGCTATAGGGCTGAAATTTTGACAGTGCATCCCTATAGTGATGTGGACATCCGCTAAGAAGCGATTTTTCGGAATTCATCCCCTAAGGGGGTGAAATGGAGTTTTTCCAAACCGCTAAATTTATAAGACTGAAATTTTGACAGTGCATCCCTATAATGGCGTGGACATCCACTATAAAGCGATTTTTCGAAATTCATCCCCTAAGTGGGTGAAATGGGGTTTTTCCTAACCGCTATAGATATAGGGCTGAAATTTTGACAGTGCATCCCTATAATGGCATGGACATCCACTATAGAGCGATTTTTCGAAATTCATCCCCTAAGGGGGTGAAATAGGGTGTTTACCCAAACCGCTAAAGCTATAGGGCTGTAATTTTGACAGTGCATCCCTATAATGGCGTGGTCTTCCACTATTAAAGCGATTTTTCGAAATTCATCCCCTAAGGGAGTGAAATGGGGTTTACCCAAACCGCTGGAGCTATAGGGCTGAAATTTTGACAGTGCATCCCTATAATGATGTGGACATCCACTAAGAAGCGATTTTTCGAAATTCATCCCCTAAGTGGGTGAAATGGGATTAACCCACACCGCTGAAGCTTAAGGGCTTTAATTTTGACCGTGCATCCCTATAATGACGTGGGCATCAACTTAGGAGCGATTTTTTGAAATTTATCCCCTAAGGGGGTTAAATGGGGTTAACCCAAACCGCTGGAGCTGAAGGGCTTTAATTTTGACAGTGCATCTCTATAATGACGTGGACATTCACTAAGAAGCAATTTTTCGAAATTCATCCCCTAACGCAGTGAAATGGGGGACATAAACATGCCAATCTCTGTTTCAAAACTTGCAGATTTGTTGAGCAGAGGTGATATACGCAGCAATTTGTTTACCATATTTATTAAAAAAATGCACTATAATAAACCCTTTTAGGGATAATGACAGCTGACTTTTTTGTTTGTTTTTTTTTTAAGGAAAACATTGCACATAATAAACAGTTTTTATTTAAAAGCGTTGCAAGGCACGCGGGTTTTATGCTAGTAAACTTATATTATCTAAGAACACAAAAAGCAAGAAAGTTGTTTATTAGGGGCTACCAATATTTTTAATTTTTTTGAAATGCAAATGCTTAAATATCTCGAAACAACAAAAAGTTGACTTCCCCCACTTTCAAAATAAACGGCTCATTTAGTTAACGATGTTTTTTCTGATATCGATTGCATGTATATAGTGCTGCGTAAAAAATTAAGACCACCTACATTTTATCATGAAACTTTTACTTTCGATGCCTACAGTTTTTCAATGATATGTTGGGATAAATAAATGAAACACTCAAATTGTACCTAAATCTAGTGTCTATTTTCTGCAATAATTTCATTAAAATAAAACAATATAAATATAAATTATAAATGCACTGTAATTATCTGCAAAATGCACTGCAAAATGAATGCTGGACCGGTTAGAACAGGACAACTTCAGGAAGCAAACAAATTGTGAAAAGACGTGTTGGAAGTTCTTTCCTCAAGTTAGTTAAAGAAAATCGAGCCCTGCTCTTTCGGCAGATCTCCATTACGCAAGCGTCTGCTGGTCACATTTGACGAATCCTTTGCGCAAAAGGATAGTTTGATCGGACCACAATAAAAAAACTTCACATGCAGACCTGCCCGAGCAAGAGTTTTGTGGCGTAGAAGGTAACGCCCACAGGAATTGGAATCCGCAAGACTGGAACGATTTTTTTTTCACAGATGAAAATGAAGCCAAGCCAAAGCCAAGTGAATGTGGTCTTAATTTTTTACGCAGCACTGTAGATGGATTGTTATGACTACATGAGGAATACACAAAACCCATTGCCAACTCAACAAGCAATAAAACTCCCGAAGATTAATAATAATAATAATAATTTATTATCGGACAGTACACAAGATTTACATCTTTTAGAGTACATACAAAGTAACATTAACAGAGAGGATTAATAAAAAAAAACTTAAAATTAAGGATTTGAGTGAGATTAATATCTCACTATTTTCAGGATTTTATCTTGATTCATATAAATCATTATAATTTACAATGACCATGTTTACGCGAGGCCTCTAAAACTGTTTACAACAACCTTAACACTGATTTTCATACGCGTAAACGCCCGTTAATACTGCTTTCGTTAGTGGTGTTAAGCTTAAATAAATGTGTTAAGGTAACAACTTTATTAAAGAAAACTGAGTTAAGTAGTAGGCGTAAACAGTTGTTTGACAGTTTTAGTAAAAACATTAAGGAAACTGTGATTTTAAATTAAACGAAAGGAACGTTTATTAAAGCTGCAGAACTTGCCTACGATGGTTTATGAGGATTAATACTTCTCGATTTATGTCCATTTAATGATAAAATTTAATTAAACTTCTTCCAATCTATTTATTTATTTATTTGACTGTCAGCTTGACAGTTTATATTAGATCTAAGTAGGTACTTTAAAAACTGATATCTGCTGGTGGAAAAATTTTAACGCGCGTAAACGTTTTTAAAACTACTACGGATAGCAGTGACATGAACCAAAATATTTGCGCGTAAACGCTTTTAAAATTACTACTGATAACGATGTTATAAGCTTAAATATCTTCGCGTAAACATGGTCAATAAGTGCTCCCTAAGGACATTCAAAAGCTTCATTATTTAAAGTCGTCAGTCAAAGATGGCCCTGCTAAACTGATTCAAAATTTCCTGATCGCAAATAATAATTGTGAATCGGCATGGAATATTTTAATAACTCGCTACAAAAATAAACGCTTTTTTTATGTGATAGACTAGAGGCTTAGGGAAAGCCCCTTTGTACTGCTCGACAATCTAATTTTTTTATTCGTATAGCATGTCGAACAGCAGGTCTAGCCGGACGATAGAGAGTAGAAAAAGAGAGAGAGAATTAGGAAGGAACTGCCACAACCTAGCTGCGATATTTTGTTCCACCTACTTCCAACCATTTCGCGACTCTGGCATCGAGGCATTTGAGAAACAACTTTCTTTTTTTTTTAAATTTTATTTGTTCATTATAATAAGATTTATAGGCTATGCTTAAACCTACTTTCTCTATCTAACTTAACTAACTTACTGGTCCTCCACGGACACTCTATTTAACTTAATAAATTAATTAATTTTGCCTTTCGGCCTCTTTATATATTTAATTACTACAAAGCTTAACTCTAAAATTAAAGCTAAGAAAATTGTAAAAAAAAAGAAAAACTTAGCTAATTTAACCTATTTTATAAAACTAAACTTAAATAATAAGACTTACAACTACCTAATCTAATCTACACATTTAAATCCTACGAACTAGTCCAGTCGGGCGACAGCCATCAGAGTCTCAGGCGACAGAAACTGATACCTCTCGCCCGACAGCGCACATTACCCCTATTCGACTAAACCTAACCTTAAAACTACCTATCTATCTTAAAACTAAACTTATTACAATGGTAATTCTATATCTATCCCTATTTCCCCTACTGGGATCCTAATCCTACTTAGGCTAACGCCTGCATTCACACCATGCATACACTCATTCGCACATTAACACGCTTTATTTACTTCGTACTGGCCCTGGAGGCCTCCTCCCTATCTGAAGGGAGGACTCGCGTGCTGAATCGCAGGAGCTCTGCATTCAGTCCATCGGCTCGTTCGTGCAACGCACGTTTATCCCCCGCCCGACGATAAACGTGGTATATTAAAGGTACTCCCTCTCTGTCTTGTATCAGTCCTAATGAATCTAGCCATGGGAATGGTTCGGGTGGTACATATCCTGTCCGTCTTGTCGTGTCATAGTAGCTTGGTTTGGGGTAGTAAGCCCCAAAAATGAGAGGATTGGAGCTCTCTGCCGCTCTCACAACATAATTTCGGATCAATCTGATTATGAAATTGTCTATCCTCATGGTTGCTGCTTTTCCGTACAGGATGTCAATTTTTTGAAGTTTGACTCAGGCTTTCTATACATGCTTAAGCATGGCCTTAGGCATTGTCTTTCGAACTCTCTCAACTTCTCCATATATGATGGGGATATGTTCCACCATACGGGGCAGCCGTAGGTGAGTACCGGTCTGGCTAAGGTCTTGTAGCCATTAACCTTTACTCGTGAGTTAAGGTGTTTACTAAAAAAGAGCCTCTTCGTCATTTGGAAAGCCTTACGGGTTTTGGTTATAGCAGCACGTATATGACTCTCGTAATATATGTACTGATCCAGCCAAATCTCTAGGTACTTAACCTCGGTTTTCTTCTCTAGCGTTTGTCCCGCATGGCTCCGAATATGAAACGATCGCCAGTTCCTCCTAACATCGCGTGGAGCTTTATTAAGAGGGGTCCTAAAGAGAATCGTTTCGCATTTTCCATGATTGATTTTCAATTTCCAATCATCAGCATATCGCTCTATTTTATCGAAATCATGTTGCAGTCGCGTCTGGATTACGTCAATCTTCGGTCCTGTCCTGTATATAATAAGGTCGTCCGTGAAAGCCAGGGCATTCGGAAGAAATCCAACGATATCACTTATGTAGATGTTAAAGAGTAGCGGCGAATTCACTGCTCCTTGTTGCAACCTGTTTTTAATTTCTAAGACCTGTGAGGTAAGGTTCCCACTTTTAAAGAGAAACTTTTTCCCCGTTATCATGCCGTAAATTATGCGAAGCAGAGAATCGTTCATCCCATACCTGGTTCGCTTTAGTAGTAGTCATTCAACCCATACAGAGTCAAAGGCCTTCTCCAAGTCAACCAGGCATGCTCCCGTACACTGTCTCTTGGCAAAGTTCCAGTGTATATCGGACACCAATTTTGCGCAAGCATGGATAGTGCCATGTTCCGCTCGAAATCCGAACTGGTTGTCCGGAATTATTTTATTTTCCTCAACCAACTTGTCAGCGAACGATTAATTACAACTTCAAATATTTTGCTGATGTTTGGAAGTAAGCTTATTGACCGGAGATTAGCTGGGTTTGATCTATTGTTTCTTTTAGGTATAGGATATACCACAGCCGTTTTCCAGTTTTCTGGAAAATAGGCATTGTTCAAGCAATTGTTGAACAGCGTGGTGTATATGTCGATCGCACACGGAGGTAGGTGCTTCAGAACCACATTCGGGATGCCATCGATCCCTGACGATTTCTTATTGTTCAGCATTTGAAAGATTTGCAGAAGTTCATCCTTCTTCACGAATATTGAGTATCCGGTGACGCTTGGGATGTTGTTCGCTGGGCAATCTTCATTGAATTCAACTAAATGTCGATTCTCAGATCTCCATACTCTGATTTCGTTCTGAAGGTTGAAGTGATTCAACAGAGCTTGATTATCCAGGTCGAAATTCGGCCGAACACTAGTGTTTACCGAGTAGACTTCTTGACAGAATGCCCCCACCAAATCTACTCTGTCCTGCTCATCTTCCACATGATAACACTCGTCATCGTCTCGGTAAAGCGTATCCGGATCTAGGCCTGCCTTTCGCATCAACTCCTCACTGTCGGAATTCCTAGGTAATCGCAACTTCTCCAGTCGATTGTGCGTTTTCCTCCTAAAGATTTTGTTTATCTGCGGAAACATGCCTGGACCAGTGGGTTTTATGAACCGGATGTTATTGCTCCAATACAGATTTATGGCCTTGGAGTAATTCTCCTTGATTAATTGTTGGAGGTTTCGGATCATCGACTTTACTGTTGCGATCTCTGGATTCCGCCGGTCCTGGATTGGCGGTGTATTGACTTGAGTCTCGAGAGCAGCATATTTTTGTCTTTGCAGATTGTCAATCGTTGAGTTTCTGTAGCAGTCAGTGCAGTTGCGTCTTTTAACTTTAAGTATGGCCCGGTCCATTGTTTGCAAAATGATTCGGTCCATATTTTTCAGTATACCGTCGATTTCGTCTTTAGTCAGGGTTCTGTCTGTCGGCGGTGCTAGCCCTTCCGTCTGTATGGTGCGGGAAATCGTGCTGGAGAAACGTGGTCAGTGTGCCCTATGGTAAGCATCAGTGGCGATTCCTCTTTGGAAGCAAAGGAAGCACTGCTTCCCTTGATCAAATAGGCAACTTCATAAAAATAAATCTAAATATATCAAGATTAAAATCTCAATATCCTCCTCTGGAAACCCTAAGGATGCAATGTACAGATTTCTTTTACATAAAAAAAAAAATCTAATTTATCATACTACTGTCAACAAAGAGTAAAGCCTTAGTCACAATACGAGCGGTGAGCGGCAGAGTGGCAAATACTAAAGTGCCTCTCGCCGCTCTTATCGTGGCCGAGGCACAACATGGGGAAGCTGTAATATCGTCAGCTTCTTTGCCACAGAAAATCAATGTAAAAACTCCAACACATTCAAATGAATTGAACTCACACTCAATCAAAGGTTTGCGTAGGTTCAATACCCTCAGAAGCTGAGCTCAACGCAGCTTCTTCGGGACCGAACAGCGGGAAGTGACAGGACGAGGATAGAGAAATTTTCTGTATCCACCGTTTCTCTTTGTTTCCTTGGTTTCGTTTTCTGGTAATTTACTCTGGCTTCGAGCAATGTTAAATCTGCTCTTAAAATTTTGTTTTTGACTCTTCTTAAAATATGAATTTTCGTTTATTTTATATTGAGTCAAGAAAAAATAGATCGAAGATAGCTGAAGTTTCTCTTTATCTATTGTGGGGTGGTAGGCGGTATATATTGAATATAAGCTGATAACTTTGTAGCTTCCGTTATATTTTTTACATTCTCTTTAATGATGATCCCTTTAGAGAATATTTTTATGAATTATATTTTCGAGTACGGGTTGCCTGAAGTTTTTTTTTGCAAGAAGAATGTAATAATGGTTGGTGGGTAGTATAGGGGGTGTATGCGAGGTATGCAGGGTTATCATTTTTTAGAGTTTTAGCAAAATTATCGATTTGTATGAAAAATTAAATGATATCAAATTAGTAGTTGCCGTTTTTCAACGGTTTTTTGACGCTTTAATTTATCAACAGAATCTGAAAAAAGGCGCAAAATTCCCTCTAGAAACGAAACTATTTCGAAAAAATTGACGAAAAAGTGCACGTTTTAGATTCCATTTTTTTCACTTTTTGTCAAGCTTAACAATTTTTCTTGCTAAAGCTAAAAATGCTTATAAGAAAGAAACTCATACGAAGTGATGCACAAAAATTATTGGGCAATCAATTTTCAAATTTGAAGTCAATTTTTCGGACATACATATGTAAATAAGATATTTTGACTTGAAATTTTAACCAGTTATTGTTCAAGTCAAAAGTACATATTATAAAGTACAATTTCTGAAAAATCCATGAAAGTTTACTGAAAAAATCCGAAGTTATAGCTAAAAAAACTAAAATTTAGCAGATTTTTAAGTTTTTTTATCTACAGATAAAATTTCATATTGTAACCTCTGATATTATAGCGAACAGCCTTTATTTTCATAACAATTCCTAATGTTTTGTTTATTTGATTCCACTATATGTTATTTTTCAGTTTTTTTTACTTAAAGGCTTCGATACTTGGACTTTTATCGTTCGCCTTGCGCATTGCTTCCCTTATCCTGAACTTTACGAACCGCCGCTGGTAAGCATAGGGGTGCACTGTAGCATATTGTTCCAGCTCTTTCACTGTGATTGAGAGTCCGTAGTGGTCGCTGTCGTAAGGAACCGTTTGTATGCAGTTGATATTCTCGTCATTTGTTCGGCCGTTGTCTAGACGTGAGTCAAGAAAGCACAGATCCAGATATGAACCACCTCTGCGGTACGATGGCATATCTGTAGCAAGTAGTGAAACCTTCTGCGGGATTCTGTTGTCCTCCAGCCATCTTTGTAGCTGGTTACCTCTTGTGTTGGCTGTTTGATTTCCCCATGCTCCGTGTTTGGCATTTAAGTCTCCGGCCAATAAGTAATAATTTTCTTCCGCTCCCAGGTCTAGTATGTGAAAGAGTTGTTCCAACTCGTTGACGAAACGTTCTGCTTGAGGGGCTGCAGGTGCGTAGGCCGCGATCACATACATCCTTCGTCCACTTTGGAGAGGGATATATGTATACGATACAGGCTTCCAGCACTCGAAAACGTTCAATGTCTCTGTTTTGTTTGACCCGAAACTTTATTCCTTTCCTGATAAGGATAGCCGTTCCGCCGCCCTGGACGGCCCCAGGACGATCCCGTCTGACTACCTCGTAGTCCTTGTACTCCAGTTTGTGTTTCCCTGATAACTTAGTTTCGCTGACAAGGAGCACATCGGGAGCTTCGTGTTGCAACAACGAGAGGAGGTTCGCCCTTCTCTCGATCCTAATGATTGAATTGGCATTTATTACCACAATTTTGATGGAGTTCTCTTGTAGTACTGGCATTATGCGCTTACGAGTCTGCGTGGAAAAGCACGGAATAAACCAGGTCCAGTCTGGCACTGTGCTCATTTACCTGCCTTTGAATGTTGGCCAACTGTCCCTGGATAGACAGCAAGATTGCCTTTAACTCGCTGTCCACCGAGGGTGTGGCCTGTGCTACTTTAGGAGCTTGTTGTGCCTGTGCTCCCATTGCCGCTTGGGCAAAGGATACATTTGGCCGTACTATGTTTTGGAACATGGCCATTTTCTGCCTTTTCTGTTCCTCAATTAAATTTTTTCTCGCTTGTATAGGTTTTTTTAGCTCAGCGTATTTTGGGCATCCCCGATAATTAGCGGGGTGTCCTTTTGAGCGGCAGAGCACGCAGTATAGCTTAGTCATGTCGTCCACCCGCTCTTTGCCCAGTGGGCATTCCCCTGGCTTGTGGTCTTTATCGCACTTTGTGCACGTAAATGCCATTCGGCAGATAGGCGCTGCGTGCCCGAACCTTTGGCACCTCATGCACTGAAGGACGCCATCTTTTTTGGTTACTTTTTCCCATCTCACTATGAGATGACCAACATTCCTTATTGATTTAAGGGCGTCTAGTCGGCTCTCTGGGGATAGCTAAACTAAAAAGAAAGGGAGTGTCTTTTTAGCTGCGCGTGAACGTGGTGTTGCAAATGGCTTCACCGTTAAAAAATTTAAATTTTCTTCTCTTTTAGCAGAGTAAGAATTTCTTCGGGATCCATACCGGGATCCAGGCCCTTCAGGAGGACGTTTATTTTTTTATCCGCTTTTGCTGTGTAGAAGAAATATCTGTCTCCGTTCGCTCAAGCACACTTTTCATTTTTTTTTAAATCGTCCATTTTCACACACATAAGGGAATGGTGTCCGTTAGACTGTCTCTAACGGAATACCCTTCCCTCCCAATCACTCTTAAAGCTAAAGCTAATGTGTCTGAGACACTTTGATTAAATATATTGATTGGGGGTATCTTTTCTTTTCTTATCTTCCCTATGAAACTGGTTTTCGTTGTTCTTGGTGTTGTTGACGTTGTTGTTGTTTATGCTGCTGATTTTTTCGCAGCTTCTTCAAATGAAGTTTTTGCGGCCACTTTTTGTGGAGGAGGCTGTTTGCTGCAGTTTTTTGCCATCACTGTATTGATGAGTTCTGCGAGCGCTTTCTCATCTTCCTCATTTGTCATCAGGGGAGCGAAGGAGTTTCCTACTCCAGTATATGACGGATGTTGCTGTTTGTCTGTAGATGACACACTCTCGCAAGAGCTCTCGTCGCCACCGCTACAGTTATCCTCCGTTGCTGCAGCTCAGCTGGCGATATTTTTGTTTTTCTCGGAGTTACAAGTTTTTTTGTTTTTTTTTTCTTTTTTTAATTGTGAATGCAATCACTGCACTATTTGAGGGCCGGGGGTCCATGTTATGGCCCGCTCCCCAGCGTTCGTTTAGCTTTTTGTTGCTTGGAATATGGGCACTGTACTTTAAAAATATCAAATTATTTTAAACGTCTATAGCGAATGGCACTATTTTATAGGCGCGGTACTGCGGTAATTTTTATTTAAATACTTGCTAAATACAAAAAAATAGTTTTTTCTTATAGAGTTTTCGTCCTCGCTGTGTGGCAGTCCGATCTAGACCATTTGAGAAACAACTCGCTGGAGTGTTATGCCTCCTAAAACGAGTTGAATCTCATCAGCCAACCAATGACATGCGCTTGGTGGAGCTGGGAAGGCTATGACAGGAGGAATCAAGAATGTAAAGAGGGGAGAAGAAAGAAGGAAAGTTATGTGGGTGGGAAAGTGGAAAAGGCGAAGGACCGTGGGGCTGGCCGGGATTTGAACCCGGGACCTCTGGGATAGTAGTCAGGTGCCTTACCCCTCGACTACCGAGGCCCCTTGTTAGTAAATGTCAATTTAGATTCATTGATCACCCTAACACCTATGTCTACGGATTCTTTGTGCAACCGGCATAACAATTTCCTCGCTACCAAACTCGATACTATAACGAGAAACGTTCTTAGCCAACTCGCCAACTTTTGTGTCATTATAAGGCCTTTCATACACGAGGGATCATGGAGCTTTGCTCAAGTTTCCTGAAGATACACGGAGCCATAGCAAAGGAAGCAGCTTTTGTGTTGCTACGCAATAATTATTAAGTATTAGTGAGATGTCAAATTTTTGATTCTGGTCGGCTGTTTATTTAAATCAGTTCATTTACTTATAATCAATAATTAGTTTCATAATGAAAATAGTAAAATTATCATGGATGAAAATAGTGCGTTTGTTGTGTTGATTTTGGAGTGTTTGAAAGTTTATTATTATTAACACCATAGCAACGTATTAATATCTTATTTGTGTGAGTACGTGCTTTCTGCGTGAAACTCTCCACTTACGCACGCCTCCTTTGCCCAAAATAAGCTTTTGCTCCGGAACCATGATCCCTCGTGTATGAATGGCCTAATAATCTCTAGAAGATCGAGTTCAAATATTGAGTGCCCTGAGATCAAACTTTCTTACTCCAGTCGAGAAGAAATATGAAACAAAGTCAAGACAAGTGAAGCCCAATTATGTCAATTATATGACCTCAATAGTAGTTGTCATGGAAAACATTTGATGATATTCTGCCCAGTATTCAAGAAAAAACCCATTCAAGGGCGTCGAGCATTCGTCTGCACTGTCTGAAACCTAACCATGAGATAATCAATTGTCCGCATAATCAATTGAAGCATCATACTCGGAACTGTGCTTCCGAAATAAAAACGTCTACTCTGCTGCTATCCGTATACCAGGATCAAAGCGGCGGGAACGAATTTGTTGATTCCCCATTCTACCAAATCTGTGAAGCCTAAGCCCAACAGATGGTTTAATCGGGAGTGTATGAATTAAAGAAGCCGCTTTCCGAGCGTACAAGAGTTTCCCGAGTGAATGGCTTCGTTTAGAGTACATACAACTAAGAAACTGAAACTGATATGTTACACCCTGTTTCCGAGTTTCCGATTCAATGGACAGGGTATTCTTCAGTACTCGCGAGGTGTACAGGTGGCTCAAGGAGCTGGATGCCAACAAATCCACTGGACCCGATAATATACCCCCCTATCGTCTTAAAACAATGCGCCTCTATTTTTGTCCTTTCTTCTCCGGAGTCTAGTTTATCCAGACTCTTGGAAACTTGCCCATGTTCAACCCATACCGAAAAATCAAGGTAGAATCGGCATCCTACCCGATCCTTGCGGGGATCCCCAGGGGTAAATTTTATCCTATTTCTTATTTTTATAAATGGCCTACTTTCAATCCTAATCCAACCCACTTCTCATTCTAGAGTGGGGAAGCAAGAATCGTGTCGAATTCAACCCCACGAAAACCAAGTACTGTCTTATTTCAAAGAAACACTTCAACACCTCTCCATCCATTACCGTGGGTAAAGTTGAACTAATGGCCGACCCCTTCTTGCTCATCTTAGGCGTGACATTAGCCCACAACTTGAGATCGAATGACCACATATTTCAAATGGCCAAGCAAGCATCCCAGTGCTTGGGATTTCTTAAGAGGTGAAAGTTCCTCCTCCAACCATCGGCCCGTGATGTTATTTATAAATCCTACGCCTTCAAAATTCAAAATGGCAGTCAATATGGCGGACCGAAATTCATTTCATGGAAAAAGGTTCACTTTTTTGAAAATCTGACCGCAGATTCGTAATCAGCCGCCATAAAAACTCCTTAATGCAAGTTTTGGTGAAAATTGTTGACGTTTCAACTATATCCAGGTCAAAGGATTCAATAAATATCGTAAAAAATTACTGATTATAAACAAATACTCCTAACTTTCGAAATCCTTAAGATCCCATCGAGCTTTTTGATCGAGGTGTTAGAGTGACTTCTCCCGAACATTTTGACACTAAAAACGTCCATTTTCGTGATAGGGTATTTGAGAAATTGAGTTTTAAAGTTTTTTTTACTATATTTTGACCTTTTGACCTTGAATTCGAAAATATCTTTATGTTTTTCAGCAAATTTGCTACTGGTGGTTTCTAAACAACCCCTCTGACCAGAAAACATGTAAAACCTATCAAAAACGTCGACCCCAACGAAAGATATAGAGCCAAAATCGAGAAAGAAATTCAAAATTCTTAAAAATCCCTAAAAATTTGTTGTCTGTAAAGAGGGTTTACGGACGATAGTTTAACGTGACAACGTCATGAGAAAACATTGATGAAATGATTGCATACTTTTATGAATAAAATTGAATCATTTATATTAAATTATCATTATTTTGTATGGATACAAAAAGGAGTGAAATGAAATATGTATTCATTTTGATTGATAAATTAGCTTTTATTTGCACTAATGAATTCAAATATGTTTATTACTTTAATGAACAGATTATTTACAAGTAACAATGTGTAGTAACAAATTCATTTACAGCTTTTATACATGTCTGATATTTAACTTCTTGCAATCTGTGTTATTCTGTTAAGGATAGGTCGATGATAGGAAAAGTATGAAATGAATGGGAGTGTTTAAAGTGTAATGTGCCTTGAAAAAGTCAAATCGAGGGTTGTTCCTCTCAGCGTTGTTGACTTAGTAACATCTGATGTGCATTCGAGATTGTACATATCCTTCATGAATTTGAGGGATGTATCATCATTTTTCACGTTTGTGTTGAAGTCGCCACAAAGGAGAATTGGTACAGTGGTATCAACTTGCATGATCGGATGCACATACTGCCTGTTATGCACGTACGGAAAGAGTGCTTGGTGCAGCAATACACTAATGTTTAAGACACTTGCTCCAGGATGAATATACAATTTTAAACGTTGTATCAGCAGTGAAGCATGTAATTTCAGCCAAGCAGACCTCGCCTGTGTTTCTGATGAGACGAGTTGTGTCCGACAATTCAACGTGGAGAACTTAACTTAATTTTCGATAGATTGCCACTCCACCAGCTGCGTTTGTATCAGAATCCGATCGATTATTCTGCCTGGTTATACATTCATAATTACTGATTGGAAATGGATCAAAATTGTCACGCATCCACGTTTCAGTCAATACCAAATAATCCCATCTTGGTATGACGGGATCCGTTTCAATATCGGCGAAGTGCGCAGACAAACTCTGAACATTAAAGTTTGTCACTACAGTTTGCCCAGCGTTGTTACCGTCATCACAAAATTTCACTGCTGTCGAAGTGATTGTTTGAAGGGCGTGTCCACGGAGTCGAATGTATTCGTTACGGACATCTCGCGTAGTGTGTGAGTCGTTCCCATCCCGTCCGTGTTTGCAGATAAAAGGCGCATCTTTTCCCGTGATGATGTGCAAGCCGTCTATATTCGTTACCCGACTCAGCGCCACGTACACCAACTGTTGTGGTTGCTCCGAGGAGTATTTATATACAATAACAGTAAACGTCCCACCTTGCGACTTGTGAATGGTAATAGCACAAGCAGGAACGCAAGGAAACTGTTTTCGTTTGCATTTCACAGTTTTCGTCAGTGTAATGTTCATTGGCACCCAGTTAGGAGACAGCGTGTTTGGCTTGCTTTGCTTATTGTTGACTATTTGACAAATTTGATCTAATTAAATATTGACAATTTTAATCAAATTTTTAAGATTACTACAATCAAATTTTTAAAATTACTACGGGACAATGAGTCATCATTTTTCGTGCATGCAGCCGGCGTTCATCGTTTTAATAGACGTTGTCACGTCAAAAACGCATTTAATTTTTATTGTCAATAGATTGATGAAAAAATTCTAAATTTTTTTTTGACGTGACAACGTCTATTAAAACGATGAACGCCGGCTGCATGCACGAAAAATGATGACTCATTGTCCCGTTATGTCCCGTAGTAATTTTAAATATTTGATTGTAGTAATCTTAAAAATTTGATTAAAATTGTCAATATTTAATTAGATTAAATTTGTCAAATTGTCAACATTAAGCAAAGCAAGCCACACACTCTGTCTCCTAACTGGGTGCCGGTGTATAAGAAAATAGTGAACATTAGACTGACGAAAACTGTGAGATGCAAACGAAAACAGTCTCCTTGCGTTCCTGCTTGTGCTAGTACCATTCACAAGTCGCAAGGTGGGACGTTTACTGTTATTGTTTATAAATACTCCTCGGAGCAACCACAACAGTTGGTGTACGTGGCGCTGAGTCGGGTAACGAATATAGACGGCTTGCACATCATCACGGAAAAAGATGCGCCGCGAGATGTCCGTAACGAATACATTCGACTCCGTGGACACGCCCTTCAAACAATCACTTCCGAAAGCAGTGAAATTTTGAGATGACGGTAACAACGCTGGGCAAACTGTAGTGACAAACCTTAATGTTCAGAGTTTGTCTGCGCACTTCGCCGATATTGAAACGGATCCCGTCATACCAAGATCGGATTATTTGGTATTGACTGAACCGTGGATGCGTGACAATTTTGATCCAGTTCCAATCAATAATTATGAATGTATAACCAGGCAGAATAATCGATCGGATTCTGATACAAACGCAGCTGGTGGAGTCGCAATCTATCGAAAATTAAGTTAAGTTCTCCACGTTGAATTGTCGGACACAACTCGTCTCATCAGAAACACAGGCGAGGTCTGCTTGGCTGAAATTACATGCTTCACTGCTGATACAACGTTTAAAATTGTACTTGGCGCAGTGTATATTCATCCTGTCTCAAACATTAATGTATTGCTGCAAGTGTCTCAAACATTAATGTATTGCTGCACCAAGCACTCTTTCCGTACGTGCATAACAGGCAGTATGTGCATCCGATCATGCAAGTTGATACCAATGTACCAATTCTCAGCGCCGTAGCGAGGGTCTCGGGGGCCCTTGTGCAAGATTTCGTAAGGGGCCCTTGAAAATGAATTTCTAAAAAAAAGTGATTTCGAAGCAAATTTCATGTGGGCGTCAAGCGTTGAGCGTCAAGTGTTTTCAATGCATCAGAAAGAGAGCGACTATATTTCTTTCTCTGTCTGTTGCATTGTAAAAACTTAACGCTTGACGCTCCCATGAAATCTCTACTTAAAGGTCTTATTCATAGGGGCGTCAAGCGTCGAGCGTCAAGTTTTGTACTTGTTTTTACGAAACAGAAAGAGAAAGATATATTTCTGCACTTGTCTGTTGCATTGTAAAAAACTTTACGCCCAATGCCTGACGCTCATCCCATGAAATCGCTACTTAATGCATGTAAATAATAAAATCATAAGCTCTCTAACAAAGCAGCGTTCATTAAAAAAAGGGTTCTCGAAAACATTAGATACTAATAAGAGCGTTTTAGAAAAAAAAAGTTTCCCAGGGGCCCTTTCCATAAAAAAGTAGATCCAATTTTATACAATGTTACAAAAACGTTATCGAAGATCTTTTCTAGCTCATACTTTAAAACGAATTCTAAAAAAAAAAATCTTCGGGGGCCCCTCAGGGCACATGCCTAGTTACGGCGCTGCCAATTCTCCTTTGTGGCGACTTCAACACAAACGTGAAAAATGATGATACATCCCTCAAATTCATGAAGGATATGTACAATCTCGAATGCACATCAGATGTTACTAAGTCAACAACGCTGAGAGGAACAACCCTCGATTTGACTTTTTCAAGGCACATTACACTTGAAACACTCCCATTCATTTCATACTTTTCCTATCATCGACCTATCCTTAACAGAATAACACAGATTGCAAGAAGTTAAATATCAGACATGTATAAAAGCTGTAAATGAATTTGTTACTACACATTGTTACTTGTAAATAATCTGTTCATTAAAGTAATAAACATATTTGAATTCATTAGTGCAAATAAAAGCTAATTTATCGATCAAAATGAATATTTCATTTCACTCCTTTTTGTATCCATACAAAATAATGATAATTTAATATAAATGATTCAATTTTATTCATAAAAGTATGCAATCATTTCATCAGTGTTTTCTCATGACGTTGTCACGTTAAACTATCGTCCGTAAACCCTCTTTACAGGCAACAAATTTTTTTGTAGCCTTAAATAGTTTCCCAAAGTCCCTGAAAAATTTCAACCAAAACGGAGGGGGGTGGAAAAATTTTGTCCGATTTGACGTGGAATGTCCCAATAGCAGCATATAAAGAGACGTTTGGGCTTTATAAGTATACATTGGCTATATTTATTTTTTCTAATATTCATATATATATATAACTGAGTAATTTTGCGTTCCCCTGCCTGAGGAAGTTCTACTTACGCCTCGTAGACATCATCTAATTGACGAACTAATAGTTTTAACGCGTCTATTATACTTTCCGTCCTGGGTCTCACTAAGCAGCTTAAAAGTAAATAATTTTATATGTTTTTCGAAATATCGCACCTTTTAATCGAACTGGAAATTCAAGTGAACAAGAAATTGTCTTTGAAGAACAATATGCACCCTCTGAAAGGAGGTGGGTCAAAATTGCCCCAGGCCCGGCACAAAAGAAAAGTACCTCAGATTATCGGCTATAATAAGTATTGAATTTCTGTATAGTTGTTATATCCCGTATCTGTGGCTAAGGTGTTAATAATACTATTTCTTTTTATTCGGGCGAAATGGCTAATTAACCCTTTATTTTTATAACGGCACCACATATCTTCATGAATAAGGTATCAGTGCACGCAGAATACTGCCACCTATCTAAAATTGTAAAAACGACGGTACCACAGTACCAACTTCCAGAGTTATGAGTCGTCAAAGTCAAAGTTTTGTTTTTTTTAACAAAAATGTCACTTTCAACCACCTTTTTCTCCAAAATATTCATAGTCAACTAATGTTTTTTTTCCCAGAATAAGAAAGCTTGGAGTTTTTCCTATGAATAATGTCCAGACAATTTTTATGCTACGGCCTTTACTTTCGAAGTTATAAGCAATTTTAATACTAAAATTGGAGTTATTTCGTACTTTTTTAGTACTCTTTTTCCTAAGCTTATGTCGAAAAGAACTAAGTGAAAAAAAGTCAAAGTCAAAATTGCTTGCAATTTCCGCAAATAAGGCGACGGCCAAGAATAAAAAATACTCTAGGCTCTATGAATGGAATGCATTCTTGCAAACAAGAATTACTACTTTTCATCTTGGATCTGCTAAAATAAGACTGCCCCTTCAATTAAAGAAAGATTTCGAATGCCGCTAAAAAACCTAAAAACAACTCCTATAATTAAAAATGATTCCTTTTTTTATTTAAAATCCTAATCAAATATTTAAAGTCTCTTAAAAACACAAAAAACAATAAACAAATTAATTCTAATAAAATATAAATATAAATAAAACATTGTAAAAATATATTACTTATAATAAGTACTTAAATAATTATCATTAATTTTTAAATTATTACTGAGTGATAAATAAAAGTTTCAAATCTAATAAGAAAAAAAATCGAATAAGAATACTCGTCATTATATTCCTCCAGAGGCACACAATTTAAAATTGCACCAGAATATCTCGTAACAAAAAAATCTACTTATCGTCACCCTTATGCCAGAAACGCGAAAGTGTAAATCTGCAGTTTTGAGTTATTGCTAGATAAATGTTCAAACTGTCTCTAAAAGACTGTCTCTATCAAATTTTTTTTTACGCGTCCAATCTTTTTTTAATATAGCTATAGGTATAATAAACCCACATTCGTACTTCTGGCATGGCATCTCTTTGTACCATTTTGTATTACAAAACCCTATTAGCGCGAGAGTGAAAAATTTTCACTTTCGCGTCTCTGGCATAAGGGTGACGATGTGTATTAATTTGTTAGAGAGGAAGGTAACAAACAAAACAAAGCATTTAAAGAGGGATTCTCGCCACGAGATTTTTTTTTCTCATTTCGCTAATTAACCTCTTGGAACAAAATTTAAAAGTGCTCCAACAGCGCCCTACAGTTTATATCAAGCACAATAAATAACAATACGCAATACAGAGGCACCGGAGCAATTTTTTCCTTCGTGTGAGTTGACATGGTCCATTTTACAAAATTTTCAAAAAGTGCTCCAGCGTAGTGAAAATGAAATTATTTTGTGTTTCGTCTCGCTCATTCTGTGTTTACATCTCATGTTCAAATTTGAGAGAATCAGTTGAATGAGAGATTTTTCTCACACGTGGTGGATTTTATTTCTAAAATTTTTACTTTTGACTCTCTTCCTTCATTTTTTGAGTAAAACCATTGAATTCAGCAGAAATTATATCATACCAGCATAAAACCCGCGTGCCTTGCAACGCCTTTAAATAAAAACTGTTTATTATGTGCAATGTTTTCCTTCAAAAAAAAAAAACAAACAAAAAAGTCAGCTGTTATTATCCCTAAAAGGGTTTATTATAGTGCATTTTTTTAATAAATATGGTAAACAAATTGCTGCCTATATCACCTCTGCTCAACAAATCTGCAAGTTTTGAAGAAGAGATTGGCATGTTTATGTCATCAAGAGAAGTGACATTTTTGGTTTTGACGAACGTTCGTTAAGTTTGTTCGCCTATTTACGTGGGTGCAAGAAATTATGAAGCAATCAAATGAATATTAAATAAAGTGAATTTCGAGTCATTCATTTCTACGTGATTATAGGGATGCACTGTCAAAATTTCAGCCCTTCAGCTTCAGAGCTTTGGGTTAATCCCATTTCACCCCCTTAGGGGATGAATTTCGAGTAATCGCCTCTTAGTGGATGTCCACGTCATTATAGGGATTCACTGTCGAAATTTCAGCCCTATAGCTCCAGTAGTTTGGTAACCCCATTTCACTGCGTTAGGGGATGAATTTCGAAAAATTGCTTCTTAGTGAATGTCCACGTCATTATAGAGATGCACTGTCAAAATTAAAGCCCTTCAGCTCCAGCGGTTTGAGTTAAAACCATTTAACCCCCTTAGGGGATAAATTTCAAAAAATCGCTCCTAAGTGGATGTCCACGTCATTATAGGGATGCACGGTCAAAATTAAAGCCCTTCAGCTTCAGCGGTGTGGGTTAACCCCATTTCACCCCCTTAGGGGATGAGTTTCGAGAAATCGCTTCTTAGTAGATGTCCACGTCATTAAAGGGATGCACTGTCAAAATTTCTGCCCTATAGCTCCAGCGGTTTGGGTTAACCCTGTTTAACCCCCTTAGGGGATGAATTCCGAAATATCGCTTTATAGTGGATGTCCACGCCATTAAAGGGATGCACTGTCAAAATTTCAGCCCTATAGCTCCAGCGGTTTGGGTAAACCCCATTCCCCCCCCACCCCCCCCCCCCCCCCCCCCTTAGGGGACGAATTTCGAAAAATCGCTTTTTAGTGGATGCCCACATCATTATAGGGATGCACTGTCAAAAATTCAGGCCTATAGCTCCAGCGGTTTGGGTAAATCCCATTTCACTCCCTTAGGGGATGAATTTCGAAAAATCGCTTTAATAGTGGATGACCACGCCATTATAGGGATGCACTGTCAAAATTACAGCCCTATAGCTTTAGCGGTTTGGAAAAAACCCATTTCACCCCCTTAGGGGATGAATTTCGAAAAATCGCTTTTTAGTGGATGTCCACGTCATTAAAGGGATTTACTGTCAAAATTTCATCCTTATAGCTCCAGCGGTTTTGAGTTGACCCTATTTCACCCCCTTAGGGGATGAATTTCGAAAAATCGCTAGGGATGCACTGTCCCTTACAACTTGTTGAACCCCATTTCACCCCCTTCAACCCTTTTTTCTCCAAAAAAATGTAGCCTATGTCCGTGTCCAAGGTCTAAACTATGTCTGTTGCAAATTTCATCAAAATCGGTCCAGCGGTTTAGGCGTGAAAGCGTAACATACAGACAGACAGAGTTACTTTCGCATTTATAATATTAGTAAGGATAATTATATCTCGAAGCAAAAATCTCGGGTAAGTTTCTTTGTGAGGGGTTGTCAAATTTCCCCGCTTTTTCTTGCATGAGATACTAGGATAAAATGTGTGTAATATCTTAAGAATTTGTGTAACTTCATGCGATTTCAATTATTATTATTTTTGTTTTCGAATATTTAAAAAAAATTGAACCTAATTATCTGAACTAACGTCCCGCCCAATGGCGCCCGGTGCGAGTGCACCACTCGCACCTATGAATGCGCCGCCCCTGATCTCATCAGCACTAAGGTAAAAGTTTCCATAGTCGGTGTGGGGCAGTGCGATGCGGAAGTTGCAGAATCATCTGTCACCTGCACTTCGTCGCTCATTGAACAAAATAAGAATTACCAAGTGAAAGCTTTTGCTTTCTTCTTATTCCATCATGAGAGAATACTTGACATTGAATCACTTGAAGCCAGCGAATGAACAATATAATTTTAACACTAACTGTTACTACTTGCCGCACCATCCAGTATTAAAGCCCAGCAGTACATCAACATTGAAGTTTTCTCCTTCTTTAGGGAGGCCTTTGAATAGAGAAGACGAGGAAGTGCAATTTATTACACACGGGGAAGCATTTTGGCAACACTAATGCATAGCATTCTTTACGTATTTGTGTCAATCCCGGACAGTGGCTTTGTTATATTTATTCAAAAACCGGGAGGGATATCGTTTCTCAGCAACCATCTCGGTGAGAACGCTTCACTTGGCTAAATGTTTGAAGCAGACCCTTCGCAAAACCTGAACAAATTTCACTACGCCTATGTCCGAGATAGACAATGTATTTTGTTGTTGTGGTTAAAGTGAATGTATTTTGTTGTTGTGGTTAAAGTGGAGGGAGAGAATTAGAGAGAAAATTTCTTGATCCCAAGTGCTTCCCTCAAATCCGTGTACATGTACGCTATTTTCGGTTCCTTATCTTCTCTATTCAAAGAGGGAGGCATGAATTATAATCACTATTGTTATATAATTTATCAGTTTTTATTTTTATTAATTTATTCGGTTTTTACAATTCTGAGTAAACACAATTTTAAACAATTTTATTTTAACTATATTTTATATTACTATACTATAACATTAACTTTATTTTAGCTATAAGGCGACTTAATTACGCGTTTGTTATAAACATCTAAGAGTGACTGACTTTTTGTAATACAATTTTTTTTAGGCAATTATCAATTATTTTAATTGCCTACTTCAGTCTTTTTTCTCACCTGTCTTTTTTACAAAGTCAGGTAGCTAAACGTAAAGTATTTAGTGCGTCAGAGTTTGTTGTCCCTACATACTCCCCTTCCAGCGTAGCGACTACCGTAAAGTCTTCTACCGCTTTAGCTCGTTTTCATCATTGCGGTCACAAACAAACGCTGGCTTCAGCTTGTCGATTGATATGGCTTTGTTTGAGCCGTTCAAACTGACGATAAATTGCTTGCGTAATCTTTTGATTACTGGGTATGGCCCTTCATAGGGAGATTCGAAAGGTGTTATCCCTTGCCATTAATACCGCTTTCAGCTGTCTGTGTAACCTTTCCACCATCTTATTTACTTGTGGATGGTAAGCGGTTGTCCTTATTCGGTGTGTACCGATCAGTCTGGCAACTTCATTGAATAGCTTCGACTCGAATTGCGTACCTTGATCAGTTGTGATTTCTAAAGGTGCGCCGAAACGTGGAACATATTCAGTAACAAAGTGCTTTGCCACCGTTGCCGCTGAAATATCCCTCATTGGCCATCTAGTGAATCGATCTACTATTGTAAGGATGTATGAATATCCTCTAGATGGCGGCAATGGTCCCACTATATCCATATGGATATGCTCGAATCGTTGATTCGGAAGTTTGAAAGCTTCATGCTGAGACTTGGTGTGTCTCGACACTCGATTTTTGGCAACCAAGGCAAGAACGAGACCAATTATTGCAGTCTTTGTTTATTGCTGGCCAGAAGTATTTACTTGAAACCGCTCGTCGCGTAGCACGAATACCTGGATGCGACAAGTTATGTTCCGAATCGAACGCGAACTTGCGTAACGCAGCTGGTATGTAAGGACGCGGAATACCCGTACTAAGTTCACACCATACCTGTTGTTTTGTAAATGGGATTGGCGTGAGTATTAGTTTTACTTTAGAGCCTTTGCTGGGGAACTCTTGTAGGTTTTGCAACTCTTTGTCATCTTTTTGCACTTGATATAATGTTGGCAAGTCAAAGGTGACGGAGTCGACGTTGTCGGTTGTGAGGGAGCGGGACAAATAGTTTGCGACAACGTTTTGTTTACCGGATACATGACGGATGTCTGAAGTAAATTGTGAAATCAGGTCCAAATGTCTGGTCTGTCGTGGGGATCGCTCGGTTTTCGTGTGAAGTGCGCGTACTAATGGTTTGTGGTCCGTATAGACCACGAAACTGCGTCCTTCGACGAAATAGCGGAAATGTTTGATAGCTGCATAGATGGCGAGTAATTCGCGATCGAATGCAGAATATTTTTGCTCCGCTGGTGACAACTTTTTTGAGTAAAAAGCTAAAGGTTGCCACCGCTGACCGTTAAATTGTTCCAATACTCCTCCAATTGCGAAATCGGAAGCGTCAGTAGTTAAACTATACCTGGCATTATCGAGTGGGTGGTTCAGCAATGTTGCCTCTGCCATTGCTTTCTTAATCTTGAGAAATGCCTCTTCGCATGCTTCAGGCCAAGGGAATGCTTTGTCTTTCATGGCACGAGTACAATTGAGAAGATATCTCACGTACTCGTTTATTGGTACCGACATTTCAGCTAAGTTAGGGATAAATCGGTGATAAAAATTCACCATTCCTAAAAATTTCTAAATTTGCTTGACTGAATTCGGTGTCGCGAGGTCCACGATAGCCTTAACCCTATCCGCTGATGGTAGTATTCCATCTCTTGTGATATTGTGGCTAAGGAAGTTGATTTCACGTACACCGAAAACGCATTTTTCTAATTTAATTGTCAAGCCAAAGTTATCTAGGCGTTCAAAGAGCTGGCTTAGGTGGGCCTGGTGTTCCTCCTCTGTTTTACTTGCGATAAGAATATCATCTAAGTAGACAAAGATGAAGTCCAGATCCCTCGTAACTTCATTAATAAACCTTTGAAAAGTTTGAGCAGCATTACGTAATCCGAATGGTATGCGGGTGAACTCGTATAAACCAAACGGCGTAATTATCGCAGTCTTACTAACATCTTCTGGAGCGACTGTTATCTGGTGATAAGCACGTACCAAATCCACCTTTGAGAAGATTGTGCATCCGTGTAAATTCACGGAAAAAGTCTGTATGTGCGGGATAGGATAGCTATCCGGCACCGTGACTGCATTAAGTCGACGGTAGTCACCGCACGGTCTCCAATCATGTGAATCCCGTTTAGGAACCAGATGAAGTGGAGATGCTGCGGGTGACGAAGATGGCCGACATATACCAATTTGAACCATATGCTCAAATTCCATTTTTGTTACCTTAAGCTTCTCCGGATGGAGTCGCCTAGCAGTAACGAATGGTAATTGTCCATTTATAACAATGTGAAGTTGCACATTGTGTTTAACCGGTAGGTTGAAGTTAGGAGGTTTTGTTAACGAAGGATACTTCATTAACAGCTCTTTATAAACACCAATCAATTTGTATTGTTTGGACTCGGGTTGATAGTCGACTGTGGAACACACATTAATCCTAAGATTGTTTTGTGAGTCCACTAAATGTCGATATTTAAAATCGACTGACAGCTCGAACTTCGTTAAGAAGTCAGCACCGAGTATAGCCTTTGTAATTTCTGCTATTATAAAATTATGAACAAATCTTCGGTGTAGACCGAGATGCAGCTCAAGTAATTTCGTGCCGAAAGTGCGGATTACTGTTCCGTTGGCCGCTCGCAAAAGAAGATTTGGACATCCATTGTGTCCTGGAAATGACATTGCTGGAACAAGAGAAACGTCCGCGCCAGTATCAATTAAGAAATCGATATGATTGTTTGAATCGCGGACGAAGAGTCGATATGAGCGCCGTCCTATATGCCCACTCGACATTGGTGCGATCCCCTGACCGCTTAGTTTTTTGTATTTAAATTTTCAGATTTGTTGTAGTTGCAAGGGGGTTTGCATTTGGTGGCTCTTGCACCATGGGTTTTATGGTACCAACAAATCGTTCCCTCCTGCTTATTTGTTCTCGCAGGCGATTCGGCGAAAGTCACTCTTTTACCTTGTTTCGACCTGTCTCTCCGGCTCGGGGTACGGCTACGACTTCGCTGCTGAATTGCTCTTGAGTCCCGGCGCATACCCAAGACTAGTCGCTTCAAGTCGTCCATGTCCCGTTGAAGCGACTCTATCGTCGGTTGTTGCCGAGGTCTTGACTCACGAGGTCGTGCAGCTTGGACAACAGATGCGTAGGACGTACCGGAATGCGGGAGCACTTCCCACACGTTGTCAGCTTGCTTTACCTGTTCTTCAAAGGTTTTGTCTTTTACCCCCGCCAGTGTGACTTGTATAGCCTGCGGAAGCCTGCGCTCCCACAGCCTAGCTACGAGGTCTGCCGACATCGCCGTACTAGAACCTGCCAATGCTTTTAGGGAACGAAGAAATTCTGAGGGTTTCCTGTCCCCAGGTTCTTGCATGGATAATAATTGTTCCAAGCGCCTGGCTTCGGATAAACCATATTTTTCTAGGAGGACTGTTTTGACCTCAACCCATTTTGCATCTTTACCCTGACTAAGGATGTGCATGACTGATCTTACTGCATCTTTCGGTAACATCGGTATAACATGAAGTAGCTTAGTGGAGTCTGCCCTGATTCCTGCCATACCGAATTGTGCTTCTGTTTGGCAAAACCATGCTGCCGGGTCATCCAACCAGAAGTTGGACAAAGTTATGTTTCGTGCTGTAACCGCACCTGTTTCAGATGGTTCTACCATGTCTGCATCCAAATCCAAATTTAACAGATCATCTACTGATAAGTCCTTGTCGTTCATATTATATGCTTTTAATTAATTGAAAGAGGACCCAAAACGAAATTAATATACGCCCTTATCGCATCACACTTTTCAGAAAAAAAACTAACTAATTTATCATTCAATTGCCACAGAAACGAAAAACAAAGTAAACAATACGTTATTATATGTAATGTAATAAAAAAAATCAAGGTTATGAAAATCAAATTAGAAAAACTAGGAGCTAATTTTTATTTCTAGATCCAAATAAAATAGGTATAATCGATCCAGAAAATCTAGACCACTTCTTTATAGCTCCAATTGTAGCTCCACAGCATACAGGTCCGTAATAATTTCTTTCGACACCTTCTTCTACACAATAAAAATTCTTAAATATAAACTTATCTCTTTTCTCTTCTTAATTTCCTTCCTATTCAGCGTCGGGGTCACCAATGAAGTTTTCTCCTTCTTTAGGGAGGCATGAATTATAATCACTATTGTTATATAATTTATTCCGTTTTTATTTTTATTAATTTATTCGGTTTTTACAATTCTGAGTAAACGCAATTTTAAACAATTTTATTTTAACTATATTTTATATTACTATACTATAACATTAACTTTATTTTAGCTATAAGGCGACTTAATTACGCTTTTGTTATAAACATCTAAGAGTGACTGACTTTTTGTAATACATTTTTTTTAGGCAATTATCAATTATTTTAATTGCCTACTTCAGACTTTTTTCTTACCTGTCTTTCTTACAAAGCCAGGTAGCTAAACGTAAAGTATTTAGGGAGTGCGTCAGAGTTTGTTGTCCCTACAACATAATTACGAGTAGTTTTCAATGCATCGCAACGAACAACATCAGGCCATTCATTAAATGACATCCTTCATTGTGAGCCCAAGGTACTAAATGATATTTTCGAAATACTTATGAGATAACGATTTTTCCCAGATATTGAAAAAATGTATCGTTAGATCTGGGTAGATAGATACTGAATACCAAAGGATAGGGTGGTGAGACAATAGTGATGAACCTATTTCATGTTAACGATTACGTTCCGTAACCTTTGGCACAGCTAGTGTTCATATCTCGTTTGCCATAAACTTATGCCGATGACGATCAAAAAACTCAATCTGATGCTGCAATGATGTTTAAAATGCATTTTTGTGTTGATGATGTACTTTTTACAGCTTATGATAAAGATACTGCAATACAACATCGTGACGAACTATGGCATCTATTAAGCCTAGGGAATTTAAATCTAAGAAAATGGCTAGCAAATAATCAATACTTGAGTCTATATCTCCTGATGATTTCGATGCATGCAATGTGGATAAAATTAGACATAGGTTGGAATCCCATCATAGATACTTTTTACTTTCGTTTACACATTGCTGCGTCTAACCAAATTACCAAGCGCACAGTTTTATCAGATTCCAATCGACTTTACGACCCTTTAGGTTGGCTATCTCCGATTACAATTACTTAAAATTTATTTCTGTAAAAATTATGGTACGGAAACTGACTTGGGATGAGCCTTTCCCTGATGAATTGGTTGAGATTTGGAATCAATATATGGAAAATTTATTGAAAATAAATAAAATTTCTATAGATAAATGGGTAGGCACTACAAATAGCAGCCTGGGAATAGAATTGCACGGGTTTAGCGATGCATTATTTCTTTCTTACTGTGCTTTTTTTTTTTTTTTTTTTTTTTTTATGTGGCAGCGCTAAGCTCAGGAGTCACCCTTTGTACTACTAGTCCGTCATGTCATTTGTCACGTCATGGTGCAATGTCTAGCAGTAAGCTTAGTACGGGGGAGGGATGAGGGGGGGGGCATAGGTTAAGGATTAAAAGGTACGGGGGGGTATTGAAGAAGGTGGTGATGAACCCTGCGTTTGAACTCTTGGATGTTGTAGGAGTTCGGAAATACTGACTGCGAGAGGTTATTCCACAGCCGAGTTGTTCTGTTAACAAACGAATTCATATCTTGTTGAGTGCGTGAAAAGGGTAGTTGCAGGTGAAGGGAATGAGATGAGTGGGCTAATCTGGTGTTGCGGGTATAAGATTGCCGTGGAGGCAGGAGAGCGTTTAACTCGGAGGAACAGTCACTGTGGTAGTAGCGATAAAATTTTGTCAGTGCTGCTACATTCCTACGGTGGCTCAGGGGGTCGATGGTGGAGCAGGCGGTGTCGTCATCAATTAACTTGAGCGCCCTTTTTTGCACCTTATCTAACCATGCCAAGGTGGTTATTGGGGCGCCGCCCCAAACGAGGGAGTTATATTCGAGAAGAGGTCGAATGTAGGATTTATAAATAACAGCACGGGCCGATGGCTGGAGGAGGAACTTGCACCTCTTAAGAAATCCCAAGCACTGAGATCCTTGTTTGGCGATTTGGAATATGTGGTCATTCCATCGCAAGTCTTTGGCTAATGTCACGCCTAAGATGTGTAGGGATGGGTCGGCCTTTAGTACCACGTCATCTGTAGCGGTCGCTACGCATTAATTTTGTTGTTATCTTATTGCGAGTTTAATTTTCTAATTTAAATACGTGTACTTACAATTTTGGAGTACAGTGTGCGTTACGTCATTTTCACTACTACTTTGGAAATACACTCTAGGGAAACCACAATCACGTACGCTTACACTGTACAAGTATTAAATGTATTCAAACATAGATACACTGATTCATTGACATGAAAAATAAAAAATAGAAATGTATTAGTTTTACGTTAATAGTCTAACTGAATAGTCTTATTATATTGTGTTCATTGTCAGTATACCTTAATTATCGTAGTATAAGTTTTCATTGATGAAATAAAAAAAACTTTCGGTTATATAATTTAACCGCCGTTTTAAAATAAAGTCGTTAAATTTAAAACTTAAATAAATGTTTAAAAAAAATAAGAGAATCCGGGAAAATCGTAATAAAAGAATAAATTAAATAAAAAACATAATTTATTTATCCTAACTGCAAATTTTTATGAAGTTGAGAGGAATTTCGTTATACTCTAAAAGCGCATTCAGGAGTCGCTCCTCCCACTTCATCTGGTGACCCCGAAACGAAGAAAGAAGTTTTTCCTACAATTTTAAAAAAGAAGATTGAGGAATTACAAAAAGAAGAGGATTTTAATTCAAAAATAAAATAGAAAATTCATAAGAAGAAAGAAGAAAGAATAAAAGAACAATTTTAAGAAGAAGGGTTTTAAAAAAAAGAAGAAAGAATACACGTAAGAGAGGAGAAGAAAGAAGATTCAATAAAACTTTTAAGGGAAGTTAAGTTCATTTTAAATTAATAATTTTCACCATTTTTAATTTCTTTTAAAAAAAACAAAACACAAAAATTTTCTTTTAAAATACAAAACTTTTCCTGGTAGTAGTGAATTTCTGATTTAATTTCTCTTCTTTAATTGATTTATATGATCTTTTCTTTTAAAAGTCGAAATTTTCCTTATTTAACGGTCGGTTTTAAAGTTTGAGTCCTCCGTCAACGCTATCGTCCGCGAAATTAATTTATAAGAAGTTCCGCGAATTTTAAGTGAATCGAAACTCTTTTCTTTGATTTTAAAAGAATTTCGTGTTACGTTAGTGCCTATATAGTGTGAAAATAATGAGTGTGCAAAATTCGGGGGATACTTTTAGTGAAATCAACGCTTCTGCCGTTAAACTACCCTCCTTTTGGTCACCGTGTCCAGAAGCATGGTTTGTTTTGGCGGAAAGCCAATTTCATTCTAAGCGAGTTAGGCTGGATGATACGAAATACGAGCATGTCATCCAGGCGCTTCCCTTAGAAATAATTATGAATGTTTTGGATTTCATTCAAAACCCACCTCAGGAAGGCAAGTACGAGGCCTTTAAATCGACCTTGATTCAACGCTTCACGGAATCTGAAGAGAATAAGTTGGAGCAACTCTTATCCAACTCGGAGATGGGAGACAGGAAACCGTCAGACTTCTACAGATCAATGGACATTTTGGCTGGAACATCAACACATTTAGGGAAAGAATTAATCAAGAAGTTATGGATGCGGAAACTGCCTTCGGATATAAATATTGCTCTAATGGCATCTGGAAAGCAGAATATTCAAGATTTGATTTTGTTAGCAGGCAAGATTTTCGAAGCATCTAAATTTAAATTCATTTCGGCAATCGGTAACAATTCGGCAAATCCTTTCCTGAACAAAGAAGATTTCAGCATAAATAGCCTTGATGTTAAAAAGAAAATAACCTTACTGGAGAATAAAATTGAAGATTTAGCAAATTTAATCAAGAGACTTACTATTAATAATAAAAATAATAATTTTCAACACGGATTTAGATCAAGAAGTAGAAGTCGTTCAAATAGCAGACATAAAGAAAATAATAAGCCTTTTTGCTGGTTTCACTTTAAATTTGGAGATAATGCCAAAAGATGTGTTAAACCATGTAGTTATAAGAATTCAAAAAACTAAGTATCCCTTCAGCGTGTTGTAAAAATGTTATTCCAAGAAAGTCATGTAGACTATTTGTTTTTGATAAAGAAAATAAATTTAAATTTCTGATAGATACAGGAGCTGAATTATCTGTTGTTCCTAACGTTTATTTTGGCAAATACAAGAAAGATCCTAATTTTATTCTTTCAGCAGCTAATGGTTCGACGATAAACACATATGGAAATAAACTGTTGAAAATCGATTTCGGATTAAGAAGAGATTTAACATTTCCATTTATAGTAGCTAGTGTCAATAAACCTATAATTGGTGCAGATTTCCTTACGCAATTTAATTTATTGGTTGATCTTAAAAGGAAACGTTTAATCGACGGCGATACTGAGTTGAGTGTTAACGGAATTATGATTAAGGCAGACAGTCCATCACCCAGGCATTGTTCCTTTGACAGTGGATACGGCAAAATACTATCAAAATTTCCCTCACTAACCCAACCACCTCGTTATGACTTACCAGTACTACACAACATAGTACACTCTGTCCAAACAAAAGGTCAGTTACCTTTTTCCAGACCTAGAAGACTTGACAACAATAAATTCAAAATAGCAAAATTGGAATTTGACCATATGATTAAGTTAGGTTTATGTAGACCATCCTCTTCCTCAGCTTCTTCCGCTTTACATATGGTACCGAAAAAGAACTGTTCAGACTGGCGACCTTGTGGTGATTATAGAAGACTTAATGCAATAACAATCCCAGATAGGTACCCAATTCCACACATCCAAAATTTCACGTTGAATTTGAATGGGTGCACGGTATTTTCAAAAATTGATTTGGTTAGAGCATATCACCATATACCTATGGCAGAGGAAGATATTTTCAAGACAGCTATTACTACACCTTTCGGTTTATTCGAATTTACTCGAATGCCCTTCGGTCTTAGGAACGCTGCCCAAACTTTTCAACGTTTTATGGATCAAGTACTAAACGGACTAGAATTTATTTTCGTTTACATTGATGACATTCTTGTAGCAAGCAAGGACGAAGAAGAGCACAAAGCTCATTTGGAAAAAGTTTTTGGAAGACTTGAAAAATTTGGAATCAACATTAATCCAGGGAAATGTCTTTTTGGTGTTCATACATTGGAATTTTTAAGCCACAAAATTACAAAGGACGGAATACTTCCATCAGAAGACAGAGTTAAATTAATTAGAAATTTTCCGTCACCCAAATCGGTAAAAGAGGCACAACAGTTTGTAGGAATGATAAACTACTTCCATAGATTCATTCCTCGACTAGCAGAAATTTTAAGTCCAATTCATAGTCATTTAGCTAAAGAGCTTAAAAAAGGTAAGAAAGTGAAGAATTTAGAGTGGACAAAGGAATGCGAGGACGCTTTTGTCAAAGCTAAGAACGCATTTACTTCAGCAACTCTATTAGTTCATCCCTCTGAGAACGCGATTTTTAGTTTAACAGTTGATGCATCGAACGTGGCTGTAGGAGCAATGCTGGAGCAAACAGGCAAGAATGGGCCTGAACCACTAGCATTTTATTCGAAAAAATTAAGCGCCGCGGAATCGAAATATTCAACCTTCGATAGAGAACTTTTAGCCATATATTTGGCAATTAAACATTTTAGACATTTTCTGGAAGGTCGTGAGTTTACAATTTTCACAGACCACAAGCCGCTAACTTCGGCAATATGGACAAAAGCTGAAAGAAGTCCAAGACAGGCGAGACAGTTGGATTACATTACGCAATTTACGTCGGATATTAGATATATCAAAGGAAAAGCTAACGTAGTAGCGGATACATTATCCCGAGTAGAGACAGGTAGTAAGGATTGTGACGCGATTAAAGAAAAGAAAATAGATTTAGAAATTATTGCAGAAGAACAGAAAGATGATTTAGAATTAAAGTATTTAATGGAAGATTCTGGTAGAAATTCAAGAATAATATTAATAGAAAAAGATGTACCTGCAACAAGTAATAAAATTTGGCTAGAATGTTCAACGGGTAGAGACAGACCGTTCATTCCAAAAACTCTACGAAGAGAAGTTTTTAACATTGTACATAATTTAGCACACCCAGGTATTCGAAGTACAAGAAGGCTGGTAACAGGAAAATATTTTTGGCCTAGGATGAACAGCGAAATTAATTTATGGGCGAAAACATGCATAGAATGCCAGAAAGCCAAGATTTATAGACATACTAAATCCCCAGTCGAAAAATTTAAGGCGCCAACAGGAAGGTTCGAACACATTCATATAGACATAGTTGGACCACTCCAGCCAGCAGAAGGATTCACGTATTTATTAACGATCGTGGACCGTTTCACCAGGTGGCCCGAAGTCTATCCTCTTAAAAATATCACTGCACAGATGGTAGTTAGAACATTGTACGAACAGTATTTTCCAAGATTCGGAATTCCATTGACGGTTACCACTGACCAAGGAGGTCAGTTTGAAGGAAAAATGTTTGAGGAATTCTCGAAGCTCTTGGGTACACATAGGATCAGAACAACGGCATATCATCCGCAAGCGAATGGAATGGTAGAGAGGCTTCACAGACAACTTAAAGAATCATTGAGAGCCAAGATGAATAACCCGAACTGGTTACTGCATTTACCAGCTATTTTGCTGGGTATGCGAACTACAATAAAAGAAGACCTAAAGTGTAGTCCAGCAGAGTTAGTATACGGTCAAGCGCTAAGAATCCCAGGAGAGTTCTTCATAAGAGACACAGAGATTGTATCAGACCCAACAGATTTTGTGGCAATGCTAAGAAACCATATGAGAAATATTGTTCCAACGGACTCTCGTGAACAAAAGAAAGATTTCTTTGTGCCAAAGGGATTAAGGGACTGCGAATTTGTTTTCCTGAGGACGGATAGGGTGAGAAGTTCATTGCAAAATCCATATGAAGGACCGTATAGAGTGATCAAAAGGGGAGAAAAAAATTTTTCGATAGATGTTAACGGGAAGGTAGTAAAAGTATCTATTGATAGACTAAAACCGGCACACATAGAAAGAAACGAAGACAGTAATAAGCCGGTAACACGTAGTTCGAAGAAAAGAGTTCGGTTTCGATTGTAAAGTAAGTTTTCAATCATGATTTTAATATTTTTTTTTTATAGACGCTAACGCTGAAGGGGGAGTTATGTAGCGGTCGCTACGCATTAATTTTGTTGTTATCTTATTGCGAGTTTAATTTTCTAATTTAAATACGTGTACTTACAATTTTGGAGTACAGTGTGCGTTACGTCATTTTCACTACTACTTTGGAAATACACTCTAGGGAAACCACAATCACGTACGCTTACACTGTACAAGTATTAAATGTATTCAAACATAGATACACTGATTCATTGACATGAACATAACCTTCTATATAGAAAGCCATGCTCATGCCAAGTTAGTGGTCCGGGTGCCATATACGTTTACTGTCAAATTGTATGCGAAAGTGGATATTTGAATTGTTTTTTGTTTGTTTGTTTAGTGAAATAATTATGCTAAAAGAAAGTTATTCACCCAATATGCCTGAAAACAATTATATTAAAACGTTGGCATAGAAGTGATAACTAAAAATTATGAATTTTAGTGCGATTTTGGTGTTTTTTTAGTGTCTTGCAGTGTGCCTACAGTGATAATTGAATACCAGTGATTTTAAAGGGATTAATATCCTCATTATAGTGTTTTTATTAAAAATTTAAATGTAGGAAAATGTGAAAGAAAGTGCTAAAGTTATTGTTTTAATTACTATTTAAAGGCAAAATCTGCAATGGCTTTATATCCAAGATAAAAGCTTTATAAATGCACTGAATATGCTCCAATAACTTTAGCACTTAATTGTTTTTAGGCTTATTGGGTGAATAACTTTCTTTTAACATAATTATTTCACTAACAAACAAACAAAAAATAATTCGAATATCCACTTTAGCATACAATTTGATAGCAAACGAATATGGCACCCGGACCACTAAATTGCTCACATGTGTCTGTGGACTTGGCATGAGCATGGCTTTCTATATAGAAGGTTATGACATGAAAAATAAAAAATAGAAATGTATTAGTTTTACGTTAATAGTCTAACTGAATAGTCTTATTATATTGTGTTCATTGTCAGTATACCTTAATTATCGTAGTATAAGTTTTCATTGATGAAATAAAAAAAACTTTCGGTTATATAATTTAACCGCCGTTTTAAAATAAAGTCGTTAAATTTAAAACTTAAATAAATGTTTAAAAAAAATAAGAGAATCCGGGAAAATCGTAATAAAAGAATAAATTAAATAAAAAACATAATTTATTTATCCTAACTGCAAATTTTTATGAAGTTGAGAGGAATAATTTCGTTATACTCTAAAAGCGCATTCAGGAGTCGCTCCTCCCACTTCACATCCACTTTCAAGGATGGTGAGGTGTTGAACTTCTTTTTGGAGATAAGACAGTACTTGGTTTTGTCGGAGTTGAATTCAACACGATTCTTCTTTCCCCACTCTAGAATCAGCTTAATGTCATTTATAATCGACTTGGACATTAGTTCGCGATCATCAAGACAGGATCTGGCATGAGTCTGTCTTGTATCGACGCTGTACGAGTAACGTAGAGTACCGTCGTCAGCGAAGCTGAGGAGTGGGTTGGAGGGGATTGAAAGAAGGTCATTTATAAATATGAGAAATAGGGCCGGTGATAAAATTGACCCTTGGGGGACCCCCGCAGAGATCGGGTGGGATGCGGATTTGACGCCATCCAATACTACTTTGATTGAACGGCCAAAAAGGAAACTCTCAATCCACTTCTGTAGAAGTGAGTCAACTCCAATAGCTTTGAGTTTAGCTAACAGGGCTGTGTGCCAAACTCTATCGAAAGCCTTGGAGATATCCAGAGCAACCAGACTAGACTCACCGGATTCATGCAGACTACGGCTGAGGTGTTCTGTAAGACAGACTAAAAGATCGCCAGTGGATCTTTTTTGTCGGAAGCCATACTGTCTGTCGTTTATGAGTAGGTTGGATTCTAGATATCCCATAAGCTTTTTGTGCTGCAGTATATATTCGGATAATACATGAATTCGACAATATTCGAACTATGCTGCTTGCAGTAAAGACGAAGGTAAGCCCTTTAAAAACAGTGACTTTACCACGTCTTGAGTTGTGTGGTGCTGGGTTATTGCCAGAGTTACTGCCATCAATTCAACAAATGCACATGCACTTGGACAGATTCAGTGGTTACGAGAACTTCGATCAAAATGGAAAGTGTACTTTGCTAATAGAAACGCTTTTGTTCATGAAAAGCTTCTAGGGGCTGTGTGGCATCTTGTATCATCCTGCTGATTGTATTACAAGACTAAACGTGCTCGAAGTTAAAGATAAGAAGTTGTGGTTACATCGAAACTCAACTTACTGGCGAAACCACTTGGATGTGAAAACACTGTCGCTGGAGGAGATTCGTCTAAATCCATTACCACCTCTTCGATAAAAGGTCCCTATCATGAGCTATTATACAGATATTCAAATTTCTGTAGATGAATCAGGGTTGCTAAGGCTTGGTGGATTGATAAATGCATTCCTACCCACCGAAAAGGAGTCCTATAATTCTACCAAACAGTAGTAGATTCACAGAGTTGCTTGTTCTACACTCGCATTCAGCAACACTTCATAGTGGCACTCAATTGACTCTGAACTATATTCGCAATGAATATTTGATACTAGGACGAGTAAAGTTATCTTAAGTCAACAATGGATCAACTTTTCTCAATAAGGCAAATCCTCCGAAAATGCTTAGAGTACAACATTGACGTGTACCACATTTTCATCGACTTTAAACAAGCATACGACAGCATCGACAGGGAGCAAATGTATGCAACCATCCTGTACCTCAACATCCCCCTAAAGATAATAAAAGTAACAAAAATGACAATGGAAAATACAAGGTGTGCAGTCAGAATACAAAGAGAATTGACGGAGTCCTTCCCAGTCAAGCAAGGCTTAAAGCAGGGCGATGGGCTGGCACCCATGCTATTTAATCTGTGCCTAGAAGGAGAAATTCGCAAGGTGAACATTGATGCGGACGCAACCCTGCTTAACGGACGATATTAAGTGACTTGCAGGATCACTGTCACATCTTAGAGAAATATTCACAGAATTAGACGATGGAGCAAAGCATATAATGCAGAGAAGAGAAAGATTCTAATTCAGTCAAGGGTGGAAAGAAGAAGAAGAAACCAAAATACCACCTGGGGGGAATATAACTTTGAACGGGTAAACCAATTTAACTACCTGGGGTCCACAGTCAGCGAGAACAACGATGAAACGATAGACGTAGAAAGAAAAATAAACGCCGCGAATAGAACATACTTCTCACTACTGCCAGTCATAAAATCTAGAGACATCCACAGAAAAACAAAAATAAGAATCTACAAAACCATCATACGTACAGTAGCTACGTATGGATGTAAAGCATGGAGTATCTGCCAGAAATCCGCAGACAAGATGGATATATTTGGGAGGAAGGTTCACCGAAGGATATACGGCCCAATCAATGAAGACAAGGCATGGAGAATACGGTACAATCACGAATTGTACGACAAAGAGTGTAAACTTTTGACCCATGCCAAGCTACTACGTTTACGTTGGGCCGGTCATGTCTAATGAATGGATGACTCGAGGATACCAAAAAAGCCCTGTACCTACTACCAGATGGCAGAAGACCAGTTGGCAAACCACGGTCAAGGTGGGAAGGCAATATTAAGGCCGATGCAGCAAAACTGCTCAACACAAGCAGCTGGAGAAGCTGCGGAGCAGAGAGACGTCTGAAGGAAGAATCTGATGGAGGCCAAGGCTCGAATTGAGCTGTAGAGCCATCGAAGAAGAAGAAGGTTGCTTGGAATAGCATTGACATTCTAGTTTTTTCAAAACTCATGTGCGCACACGAAATATTTCAAGCTTCGTATTATTTCGTGTGCGCAGCGCACATGAGTCGAAAAATGAGTTTTGAGTCGATCGTCTGCGCACGCGAGTGTGTGTTTCTGAACTCTGATTAAAAGTCTGGCCAATCATTCCAGTCACAGAAGCGAGTCCTACTTCACGTGCATTATCACAATTTATTTTTTCATCACCGACGGCTCCACTTGCAATAGTCAGTATCTTTTTAACTTCAGGGAAAGAATCATGTGATGAAAACCGGCCAAGAAATTTTTGAATGGCTTCAATATCTCTTTTTACCCGTCGTTTTTACTATCTACGTGCTGATCTGTTGTGTCTATTTTAACATTAGCAAGATCCTGCAGCCACAAACTCATTTACTAAAGACGATATCTTGCGTACTTCTTCCTCGAGCAACGCCTAGATTCGTTTGATTGGTTTCATCAGCGCTTGCTCAATGATCATATCTATTCAAGTTTTACAACTTTTTAGTAGAATGTTAAACGTTCGTGAAGAATGTTTTTGTAAATCTACTAAAAATACCAGGTTCAATCAAATTTTTCAATTCCAGCATGTCCTAAAGATATAAATCTATCAGAACTAAGCCGAAGTTGAATTACAACCAACTTTTTAACTGTTCACGATAAAACTCACTACCTAGAAAACTATCCGAAATACACCGATTTTAACTTACCCAATGTTAAATGGGTATCTTGCGATGATGACGATAACTACCTTCCTGAAAACAACCTTTATTCTAGGGAATCCACCTTTCTGAATTCCTTATTTGCATGCTGTTTGTGCCAAATGAGCGGTGTGAATAATATTTTAGGAAGGCGCACAGTGGGAAATTTGTTCTAGACTAGATGGACAAAAATTCAAAAAGCAAAGTTTATCAATACCCGCAAAATAACTGTAAAAATATTCTTCAACATTTCGTTCTTTTCTATCTTTGTTAGCAAAGACCAGAACGTAGCTGAAACTAGTCAAATTCCCACCCGATTGTCACCATAGCCATCAGACAGATGCGTTAATGTGTTGTCATCGGACGTGCCATTTTGTTTTTATAACTTTTTTGTGAAAAGTTTTTGCAGTGATTATTGTTAATAAGGGTTAGTTCTTTCGCTTGGTACTACTTTCATAATGTTGCTTGAATGTAAGTGTATCATAAGCAAGACATTGTTGACTAGTTATTTTTACGAACTTTGAACATTATAAAATTTATAAGTACCGCTAAGTACCGCTATGTCTCTTCGTATAGCACAACTGATTGAGGGTACGTTCACAAAAAAACAGTTATCCCAAATGATCACTTTGTAAAATCTTACATTTTTTCTTTTACACAGTACTATGGAGGCTAACAAAATCGAAGTAACCAAAAATGAACTATTTTTAGTGTCAAAACAAGATAATTTCTTTAGTTGATCTCAAATTAAGTGTAAAGAAAGATTATGTGATTATATTTATGGGCGATTTAATCTTAGTGTACAACTGAAGACATTGACAAAAGTTTAAATACATATTACTGTGAAAGGCTTTGTGTCGAAATTAATTAATAAATGGAAAACTAGCAGGTAAATACTTGACAGATTCGTGCAGAAGAACTCTGAGTAGTTGAATTCTACGGTCAACCTACCGATGTTTACTAATTTCTCTCAGTCAGGACCAAGTACTCGTACTTCCCTAAAGCGTGGAAGACCGCACAAATTGTTTACAGAAGGCTCCGAAAAAAAAGAAGAGACGCAATGTTAGTTCTCTTGTGAATAAGATAGACCACGAGAAACTTGCTTTTGCCGCACAAAAAAAGTTTAATTAAGACCAATGTGGTAAAGCTCGTTATGACTTCAACTCCGAGAAGTTTGAAAAAAATACAAAATGCTGCAACTGCATCATGTACAGCGTTTTTGTCATACACAACCGAAGAAGCTCTCGCTCTCATTATGACGCTGGCCTAAGTAAAGAGAACTATCTTACAATTCAAACGGGAGCAAAGAATAAGGGGGAAAACATATATCCACCTTATTATCCTTATTATATGATAGCTGAAGCCAAGAAAAATTGTTATTTTGAAAAAAGTTATCCTCTTTCCTGAGGGAGGTCATACAAATGTTAGCGACCCAAAAAACCTATATATACCAATTGCTCACGCTCCTACTTGGAAATTTCTCAGTTTTCCATATTTTAGTCCGCCATATTGAATCCGCCATTTTGAATATTTCGATTTTCTGACCCCAATTTTGTAATTAGCGACCAAAAAAACGTATACGAGGTGTGGCAATTAGGTAATGAGACTGATTATATTGCCGCGATTGTGGTAACCCTGCGACCTTGAAATTCCCTTTCCCTTCTCTCGGCATCCTTCCCCTCTCCATTGATATATTTGCCATCGCTCTAGCTTGTTTAGTTCGCCTGTTGAGTAAACGTGTGTTCGTTGTGCTCGTCACGAAAATGGAAAAACGAAATCAAGAACACCGCTTCGCGATAAAATTTTGCGTCAAATTGGGCGAAACAGCTTCGGAAACGTACGCTAAAATTGTAAAAGTGCATGGTGATAGTGCTCTTAGTCGTGCCCAGGTGTTTCGATGGCATAAAGGGTTTAAGGAGGGGCGTGAAAGCGTGGAAGACGAGGCGCGGAGCGGGAGACCAGTCGAGGTGCGGACTGATATGAATGCGCAGCGTGTGCGCGCCCTGATCCGTGGAGATCGGCGTTTAACAGTTCGAATGTTGGCGTCGGAACTGGGTATGAACCGTGAAACAGACAAATTTTAACCGACGATTTAGGGATGAGAAAGTTGTGCGCGAAGATGGTTCCAAGGAACCTTTCCAAGCAGCAAAAGCAGCATCGAATGACCGTCGCAGAAGACTGTTTGGAACAAGTGGAAAACGATCCCATGATGCTTGATCGAGTTATTACAGGCGATGAGAGCTGGTTTTTTCAATACGACCCGGAAACCAAACGCCAAAGCTCACAATGGTTGTCTCCGGACGCCCCCCGCCCGAGAAAAGCTCGCATGAGCAAGTCGAAGGTGAAAACGATGAAGATTGCCTTTTTTGATTGCCGTGGAATCGTTCACAAAGAATTTCTTCCACCGGGGCAAACCGTAAATCAAGTCTACTATCGCCAAGTACTCGAAAGATTGCGAACACGAGTCAAGGGTGCGCTCAGACATCGCTCGTAACTGGATCCTTCATCACGACAACGCGCCGTGCCACACCGCCCTCAGCGTGTCCCAGTATTTGGCCTCTAAAGGGATCGCCGTGTTGCAACAACCGCCTTATTCGCCCGATATGTCACCCTGTGACTTTTTTTGTTCCCTAGAACAAAATCGGTGGTCAAAGGAACCCACTTTGAGTCAATTTTGAGTCAATTGAGGACATCCAGGCGTCCGTGACGAGGGAACTCGCGGACATCCCAGTCGAAGCGTTCCAGAAATGTTACGATGGAAAACGCGCTGGAATCGTTGTATAGCTGCCCAAGGGGACTACTTTGAAGGGGATGGCAGAGTTGTAGAATAATTTTGAAATATACGGTTTTTATGGAATCAGTCTCATTACTTAGTTGTCACACCTCGTACATTCCAATTGTTTAGGCTCCTACCCACCATCGTGAATTTTATCCACCTAAACTGGCATTTTTTCCGAGTGTGAGGCGGTTAGATATTGTATTCGATTCAGACAACATGAATGTTGAGCCTAGCGCCTAGTCGCCTGTCGATAATTATCACCCTCCTCTCCTACTGAGCTATTTTTCTGCTTTTAACAATAAACTAATCCCGGAGGAGTCAACCCTTAGCTTTAAAAAAGCCAACCTTGAAGAACTCTCATCCAAGCTCACTTCGGTCGATATCAATTTCTTGATCTCATCTAATGAGTTGGATGTTGATGTAGCAAGATTTTACCCCATCCTGTATGTATGCATATAAACTGTATGGTGATCTCAGAGCATTCTTTCAATTTTTCAACACTAAGAAAAAAGTTCCCCTTACCCTTTCGCCATGCAATTCCAGAACTCTCTTAGCTCCAATTCATCCGAGATTTGTGACAAGTTCTTCCTCAAATCTTTCTCGTCCCCTGCCTTCCAACCAGATGAAGACAATTCTCGACATATGCAATCCAAACGGTTCAAAACTTATCCCTGTCTATAACCAGGGAAGATATCTCGAAACATATCAATGAACCTCCACAAGATTTTACTTCCGGCCCGGATGGCATCCCTCCTGCTGTTCTGTTCAGGGGCCCTACTGTCTACTCTGTTTATTTCAAAAATCCCTAAATACAGGCCGCTTCACAACCGAACCGATGAAAGAACTCTTATTTAATATCCGTCAAAAAAAATGTAAGAACGAAATATCTAATTATAGACCAATTGCGAAGTTATCGTCTATACCAAAACTCTTCGAATCTATTATTTATTCTGCTATCGCCCCTATCTGCAAGAGACTTATCTTAACAAACCAACATAGATTTCTTGCAGCTCGTGCCACCACTAGTTTACTGGAGTCCACTTCACACACAGTTCGAGGCTTTGTCCCTAGCTGCCAAACTGACTGTGTTTACACAGACTTCAGTAAGGCTTTCGACAAGCTCTCTCACTCTATTATAGTTGTGGTATGGTTCCAGTCGTACTTAGCCAACAGAATCTACCAGGTTCTATTCCGCGGAGTCAAATCTAAAAACATCGAAGCGTCCTCTGGTGTCCCGCAAGGTAGTCATCTTGACCCTCTGCTTTTTATTTTATCAATTGACGACATTGTTCCAGAGTAAAAAATCACTAAAACTGCAAAAAAAATTGTAGGTTTATGAAATTTCGAATGGTGGGAGTTTAGCAATAGGAGAAAAGGTAACCGTTAAGTTCCGGGCCGTAAATCACGAGAAAATCCGATTGAAAAGGATTTTCCGACGCTTTCCCGGCCGTAACTCAGGGGAAAACGTCGAAATTGGAAAAATGTTAAGAGGACAAAATTAAAGCTAAGTAAATTATCAACAAAAAAGGTTATTTAAGCTTTTCCCGGAAAACCTCACGTTTGGTCGGAAAATGGAGGGCAAAGAAAAACTAGTGGGATGTTGTGCCTAGAGACTAGCCACTAATTACGCTTTTTCATGATATTCTTTCTGTTGAATAACACTTCAGACTGGATGACAATATACATATTAAGTGGAGATTGTGAAGATTCACGAAAACAATCCAACAACTACAACACATACAAATACAACTACATATAATATTGTTAAAAATTCGGCTTACCGCACCTTTTGTTAACCGACTTCAAAAAACGAGGTGGTTACTCAATTCGACGTGTAGGTATTTTGTAGTCCTGTTCACGCATAACTTTGTAACCCAATGACTTTTTTGCCTTTTTTTTGGTTCATTTGAAGGGGGAGTTTCCCACGGTGGTCCCGGTTCGGTTCGAAGTTAGGCATAAAAAACTGTTAAAATTAGTTTAACCTAAACATTTCATAGGCACCGAACAAATTACTTTATTGTTGTAAATCCGGCAGCAGGCCGATGGTGGAGCGGGTAGAGCGTCGGAACCTCGGTTCAGCGGCGTGTAGCGTTGAAGGTTCGAGCCTGGTCGGGCCACTGACATATAGTAATGGACTGCTAAATAAGCAAAATCCCATACAAAAAAGTGGCACCAAAAACTATTGCTGACTCGCTCCCACGTTAAATTCCAATGAACTATAATCGTCAGCGCATATCAGCGATGTAAACATAATAAGAAAAAAATAGACAGGTATAGTTTTCGTTCTTCTGCCTCACTCTTGAGCTATTTTAAAAAGTCCGTTAAACAGGGAAAATAAATGTCACAGTTTTGGAATAAATACATTTATTTAATGAAAAAACTGCTAATAAATAGAAATGAGTGATGGAAATTAATTTCTATTAATTATAACAGACATCTTATCACTTATTTTCGCCTAAATTCGAAGAAAAATTTTTTGTTTACATGAAAAAGGTTTTCTATTTCTGGAGAAAAATGGTGCCATTCGGCATTGTCAATCAGCAGTCCATTACTATATGGGTGATTGTCATGAAATGGGAGTTTTTGAGATTTGAACAAAAATTTGTGAACAAAAAAAAAGTGCTGAAAAAAAATTTTCTCATGTGTTTTCAACATTATTTTGAAGTACTTTCTGTATATTTCCACATAAATACACACGAGGTATAGACAGTGAGAAGTTTATATCGAAAAGCCGAAATTATATGGCTTCGGAGGCGACAATTACGGTAGCGACATTTCATCGAAAAATCCGTCGCTTTCATGATCAATGAGAGCAAACAATTTTTCCGAAAATTTGCTTGCTCTACAAATGCAAACAAATATACCGAACCGAGTTAAAAGAGATTTGCAACACATATCACAACGAAAACACACATTACGGAGGCGACAGTTTTTTTTTCTTCGATAATTTTCTTGAGGGTTGCTCTCTTGTTTATAAATTGTTCACAGTCTAAACGTCCGGCGAGGATAAACATTCATAAAGAAACTTGTGACGATTCGTTTTCACTACTTAGTGCCACTTGACAACCAATTTGTCGTTGCGTGTGCGCTATTCTTATAGTTTTTATTGAAATTTGCAACAAACAACAGTCAGAATGTAAACACTGACATCTAACTAAGCAGGTATCCGCCCGCGTAATACATACCGGTGATCAGTTTCGGAACACTGCTGCTATCGTTTGAGACCCTAGGCGCGCGGCAATAATGCACTGTTTTTCCGTAAACGTAGTGCCGTGACGTAAAAGTGGAAAATGGACAGGTTACGGAGGCGACATTTTCGGTGGTCGAAGGGCCGCCATTTTGTTCAAGAGTGCTTGCCGCGGGAGGCGATGAAGGAGAGAATGTTTTATTACTGGATGGAGATTTTCACCCCAGAAAAAATTTGTTTGAGGCGTTATAGCTAGAGAACAACGGCCAGCCAGCCACTACCCCCATTTCATGACAATCACCCATATGTCAGTGGGTCGGGCAACATTTTTGTTTTCTTTTTCTCTTTTTCTTCTTTCTGAAATGATTTATTAGCATATTAGTCAACCACCGGTAGTGTCTGCCATGGCGCAAGGGCTACGGAAAAATCCTCCTGGAGTCTCGTTTGTACTCTTATCAAGAGCAGACAGACTGTGCGTTGAGACTAGAGGTCGCGAAAAAGTCGGTGTTTTTTAAGAATTACGGTTCAATTCCAGTGCATTATATAAAGTTTTTATAAAAAAAGTGTTAAATAGATTTCCTTTTTTCCTTTTTTAAATTTTAAAGAAAATAACTTTTGAGACGAAACAATTAGAGAAATAGAGGACAAAAGTCCTAGTGTAGAGCATGTACACGGAAGTGTCATGTCTCAAAAAAATAATATAAAAAGTGCCGCCGGCGCTAGTGATAATGACACAATAACAGTGATAACAAACCAGAAAAACCAGGACCAAGAAGGCCATAAAGTTACAAGTGATAGTGACAAAACTAATAAAGAACGGCGCCCTGTAAACAAAAGACGCCGAAAAATCAAAATCGTGCCGAATTTACTGCAGCGAACGAAAGGCAACAACAACGCCCAGAAAAAAAGTCCCACAGCGTCTGGGTCTGGAACAACGGCCACTTGCACCGTTGTGATGACTGATTCCGACGAAGAGTCATCATCCTACGATTCTGTCCCAGGCAAATATAAAGGCCTGGGCAACAGCTTCAAAGAACTGGCCACAGACAATAATGAGGATGAAGTTAGGCTAGAAAAAATGATTGAGGAGCTAAAGGAAAAAAATTTTCCCAGGCTCCCAAAACCAAAAGCAGCAACAACTCAGCAACGGCAAAGCCTGAAGCAGCAAGCCCCGCAGCAACAACAACAAAAGCAATACCAACAGCAGCCCCAGCAACAGCAGCAGCAGCAACAGCAGCAGCAACAGCAGCAGCAGAAACAACATCAAAAAAAAGAGAAAATCCCGCCGATCAACATCTTCCACCAGCAACCAATGGACACAATAAGGTTAGCGAAGCAGGTGCTTAAGCACACTAACTTTTTTATAAAAAGGCTTAGTGGGATTAAGCACTGCTTAGTTTTAAATAGTTTAGGAGATTTTAATAAAATGAAAACAATATTAGAAAGAGCGAATACGCAATTTTTTACTTTCACTGCAAAAAGTGAAAAATTGCAAAGCGTCCTCTTAAAAGGTCTCGATCCCGACTCTGACACCCAGGAGCTCTTGAATGAACTCCAATCTCTCGAAGTCGAGAATTTAAAATTTGCCGCGGTAAAAAAATTCAGCACGACTTACTCGCGCCAAACTGAGAGGCAGCTCCCCATATTCTTGGTACAACTGACTCCCGAAAGCCGGTTGGATAACCTAAAAAAGATTAGGTATCTCAACTTTCATGTGGTAAGTTGGGAAAAAATAAATAAAAAAGCAGACATCCTGCAATGTATGCGCTGCCAAAGGTTTGGACATGCCGCAGCTAACTGCCAAATGGCTTTTAGATGCGTCAAATGTGAGAAAACCCACAATCAAGGCGAATGTCCTCTGGGGAGGGAAAAAGTCGAGGATAAAAACAAGTTGTTCTGTGTGCTCTGCAGATCTAATGGACATCCTGCTAATTATAGAGGATGCCCTAAATATGCAGAGTTCAAGCAACGTATTAAGGCGCGTAAAGAACAAATACAGGCCCAACAAGACCGTAAGGGGCAAATGTTTAAAAATTTAGTTGTACCTGGTATGTCCTTCGCCCAAATGGCGGCTGGAGCCCAGACAACCAAACAGCAAGCCCCAAAAGCTGCGCCTGCAGCAAGCTCTGGGGACAGCGAGCTGAAAGCGGTTCTCCTATCAATTCAAGGGCAAATCGCTCAGCTACAAAAACAACTAAACGAGCAAAACGCCCGTTTAGACTTAGTATATTCCTTCTTTACGACAGAAACCATCTCTGGGTAAGCTGTTTAATGGCTTTACGCAGGGAGGACACGATCAAGGCCATTGCGGTGAATGTCAATTCGTTGATAAGAAAGGAGAGAAGGGCGAATTTACTGACCCTTTTGCAAAACGAAAATCCTGATGTGCTTCTTGCTAGTGAAACCAAACTAAGCGAGAAGCACAAAGTGGATTACAAAGATTATGTGGTAATTAGGAGAGATAGACCTAATGCCACACAAGCTGGGGGCCTACTAGTACTAGTAAAGACCACCCTTAAACACAAGATCATGTATAGCAGGGACATCGCAAAGTTTCGGGTGTTAGAAGCGTGCGTTATATACCTCCCTCTGTCTAGTGGCAGAAGGCTGTATATAATTGCCGCGTACGCACCCCAAACCTCCCAATCCAGACTATTTATAGAGGAAATGAGCTCTCTTTTTCAAACTCTCCACCTGGAGTCGGAGCAAAATTTTTACTTATTGGCCGGAGATTTAAACGCACGCCACGAAGCATGGGGAAATCAAACGGCTAACATCAGGGGCAACCAACTGAATGACTGGTTGGCTCAGAACAGAATTCAGCGAAAAGTAAATCTTTACGCTACGGACATGCCATCATACCCAAATGGCGGTTCTTTTCTGGATATATGTTTGTTAGACTCTCGGATGGCCGTACTAGGGGTAAACACAAACGTGACAAACTGTCTAACGACAGTGCCGTACGACAGCGACCACCAAGGACTGGAAATAACAGTACAAGTCCCTGACGACTCCATGGAACTCCTCGAATATTGCGAAGTGCATCCTTTTGCCTACCAGAAGATGCACTGGCCAAAGTTCGAGAAGGCTATGGAGAGGGCAATACAGAATAACGGACTATTACCTCCCACAACTAGGAATTTGACCAACAATGAGATTGATGCATATCTGAAAGATATGGACAACCTCATTGTTCAGACTATGGACAAAACCATACCACGGACAAAGAAAAAGAACAGTACAGACTGTTACAAAAACGCTACAATCGACGCACTACAAAAACATAAAAGTAGAATATTGACGAGACTGAAATCCCTACACCGCCAGTTCCAAGATAGACAGAGTCCGGAGATCGCAACTCTTAAATCGGTTATGAAAAATCTCCAACAACTCCTCAAACAACAATTCTCACAGTCTGTGAATCTGTACTGGAGCAAAAAGATTCGTGCTATTCAAACTAATAGCGCGAGCATGTTCCCACAGATAAATAAAATCTTTAGGAGTAAAACACATAACCGGTTGGACAAGCTGCGTATCCCCAAGACCCTGGCTAACCAGGAACTACTGAGGTCTGCGAACATAGATCCCGAAGAAACCAGTATTGTAGACGATAATTATTGTATAGAGGACGAGCAGGAGAAAGTGGATTTAGTGGGGGCCTACTATCAAAGAATTTATTCGGTGAACACTTGTGTTCGGCCGAATTTTGACCTCGAAAATAGGGCCCTGCTGAACCATTTCAGAATAACTAATGAGATCGAGGCCTGGAAATCCGAGAACCGAAGAATCATCGAGTTCAGTGAAGACTGCCCAGCGAACAATATTCCTGAGGCACAAGCAAGCCCTCTTCTCATTACGAAAACTGATCTCCTGCTAACATTCCGCCGTCTAAACAATAAGAAGTCGTCTGGGGTGGATGGTGTTCCAAACATCGTATTAAAACATTTGCCCCTGATGGCTATAGACATATACACCATTCTGTTTAATAATGCGATAAACAATGCCCATTTTCCAGAACACTGGAAAACGGCAGTGGTGTACCCAATACCCAAAAAGGGTAAAGATAAAAGTAACCCTGCTAATCTTCGGTCAATAAGTCTGCTTCCGAATATCAGTAAGGTTTTTGAATCAGTAATTAATAGATCATTGTCCAAATGGGTTGAGGAAAAGAATATAATTCCCGATAACCAATTCGGTTTCAGGGCGGGACATGACACCATTCATGCCGCGTCGAAATTGGTATCAGACATACACTGGAACTTAATGAAAGGCCAGTGTACCGGAGCATGCTTGATCGACTATGAGAAGGCGTTCGATACAGTGTGGATCGAGGGCCTTCTCTACAAATTAGCCAGATACGGGATGTCCGGACCTCTGCTATACTTGATCTATAATATGATTTCCAAGAAGAAGTTCATCGTTAAAAGTGGGAACTTCACATCAGGAAAGGTATTTGATATTAAAAACGGTTTGCAACAGGGCGCAGTGAACTCGCCGCTCTTGTTTAATATCTTTACGAGTGACCTAATTAGTTCACTCCGCTTCGCATTAGCGTATGCGGATGACCTGATTGTGTACAGGACGGGGCCGAAGATTGGAGTGATCCAGACGCTCCTGCAACGTGACTTCGAAACCATCGAGCGCTACAGTGATGATTGGAAGTTGAAGATCAACTTTGGCAAATGCGAATCGATCCTTTTCCGGACTCCTCTACGCAGAGCTTCGTACGATGTGCAGAGGAACTGGAAAACATTCCGAATTTGGAACTACGCGGGACAGGCGTTAGAACACAAATCGGAAGTGAAATACCTTGGGCTTTGGCTGGATCAATACTTATATTTCAATAGAAATGTAAGTGTTGCTCTGGACAAGGCAAACAAGGCGTTTCACATGACTAAAAGGCTTTTTTATAGCAGACACCTAAGCTCACGGGTAAAGGTGATCTGCTACCAAGCCTTGGTCAGACCGATTTTAACTTATGGCTGCCCAGTGTGGTTCAACATATCCCCTTTTTATATGGAAAAGCTTCGGGTTTTCGAAAGACAATGCTTAAGGGCGTGCTTAAGGTTGTACCGAACACCCGAATCTGGCTTCACGAAGTTTCACGCCAACAATGTTCTTTACGATAAGGCATTTGTTAATAGGATCGACAACTTCATAATCAAGTTGATTCGAAGACACATTGCAAGAGCGACGGAGAGCGAAAATCCTCTTATTCGGGGAGCGTTCTACCCGAACGCTGAATATCACAGAGCTGCTTGTGACCGCGGCTTTATCCCTCCAGAGGCATTTGTCTTTCTAGATAGAAAAAGATTGGTCCAAGATGGTTCGGGGGTGCCTCTCTTTTACCACCTACATCGTTCTGCGACAGATAAACGCTACAGATTTAGCAATGAAGATATGGAAGTTCAGGAGCTCCTGAGGTTCAGTACTCGAATCTCGGGGAGAGACAGACGAGACGCCTCCACTGCAAGTACTCTGTACTGGTGGCTGGAGGATACTTAAATATTGCGTATTCGCCCTTAAAACTATAGATATAGACTAGTTTAGCTTGTAATCTAGTTTTTAACGATTAGCTTAGGGCTTAGATAGGATTAGTTATAGTTTTTACTTAGTAATAGATCTAGTTTTAAGTAAGCTTAAGTGCGAGCTGCCACGAGCTTTTGTTAGTTTTGTTTGTCTGTTCTTGTTGTTGTTTGTCTGTTCTTTGTTTGTTTTGTTAGTTTTGCTAACACGAGCCCGTGGAAGCTCGTCGCCTGGACGGAGTACATCCGAGGCAGGTCCTCCGCTGTACCCCGTCCGGATAGTTTTGTGTTTAGGTTAATTAGCTTGTAAGTAAGTGGTGCGAGCTTTCACGGACTTGAGCTCTAGCATCACTCGATTCTGTGGAAGCCCGTCGCCTGGACGGGGATCACCTGAAACGATTTTATCGTCTCCGCTGCCCCCGCCCAGATAGTGCTAGATCTAAGTCATAGAATTAAGTAGTTGTAAGGCTTTATATAAAATAAATATAGTGTCTAAGTTTTTTTCCAATTTTTCTTAGAATTAAGTTGATACTGATAATGTTTTCCTTTTAGAGATAAAATATAATTATAAAATAGATAAGTTTTAGCCGAAAGGCATAAGCTATTTTAAGACATAGATTAATTTAGAGTGCCTGCTGAGGGCCAGTAAGTTAGATAGATTAGAATAGGCTAGATTAATTAACTTAAGCATTAGTTAAATTTATATTAGATAGATGTTAAGGTAAATAAAATGCTTATTTAAAAAAAAAAAAAAAAAACGGAAAAATCCTTCGTCTGTGGGGCTGCGGGTTCGATTCTTCGGCCCGCGGTGCTTTTTTTCGTCATAATAATTTATTTTTTATAATTTCCTTCGGGGAATTTTGTTTCATTTTTTTATGGCATATAGTGTAGTATAGTATAAACTATTGTATATTAAATAAAGAAATACACCATGACGTGGGCGAAGAATCAAAAAATTTTATTGTTTACATTTGATTTCTCCGATATCAATGGCAATTAAGCTTATATTTCCTAGATTTGTATGTGTGTGCAGTGTAAACAAATCTTGCAACTTGATTTTGACCCACTTCCATATAAGCGATCAGCTGCAAATTTTACACATGCGTATAATGACGAGTATAGTACAGTAGATAAACAATTTCTTTTAATTTTCCCCAGAGAATTTTGTTTCATATTAAATAAGTTTTCTTTAAATTTGTCCGAAAATATGCAAAGACTTTACTGCAAAAACTATTTAGCTGCTGTTTCGATTTTTTTCAATGGCGCAGCGTCGGTTATACTTCTCAGAATGGATTTAAAAAGAAGAATCATTCTCGCGATACGTACGCTGCGTCGTCGATTAAACGATACTACGGCAGCGTGTTATACTTATCGTAAAGCTAGGTTTATACGCAACGATTTAGTTTTTTAAATTGTCTGGCGCAAGTCGAATTGTGTAAATTAGCTGAGTGCAAAAGACGAGTGAAAATTGCCTCCATTAGTTATTGCTCATTATATTTATACTTATCTACGCGTTATATTATGTTACATTGATTGTGATAAGGTCGGAGGAGCAAGTGGTCGAACATCACCGAGATACATATATTTGGTACAATCCAAACATTTTAAATTGTCCAAGCCAAACAGTTGAGTTCACACACAACGATCTATTTGTGCCGTGTAGACCTACCTTAATAATTTTTTTTACATTGCCCCCGAAAAAAATGAATGGACTAAAAAGTACGATATAAAAAAAAAAAATTTAAAAACCGCCTTCAGAAAAAAAACCAATCCCGCGATGCACAAAAAAGGATGAAATAATTATTTGTAATTCTTAACAACATTAATCCAATCAGAATGGATCTAGAAAGAAGAATCACTTTTGAAGACGGTGCCAGGTAGTAGTTGACTTTGATTGCACTAACTCTTGCTTGGGGAATTGTTTTCATTTCTTTGTTAGGCTTATGCCCTTAATACATCACTCACAGATGTTAGCACCGTCTTCCAAAGTGATTCTTCTTTTTAAATCCATTCTGAGAAGTATAACACGCCGCCGCGACATTGAAAAAAATCGAAACAGCAGCTAAATAGTAAAGTCTTTGCATATTTTCGGACAAAAACTTATTTAATATGAAACAAAATTCTCCGGGGAGAATTAAAAGAAATAGCTTATCTACTGTACTATACTCGTCATTATGCGCATGTGTAAAATTTGCAGCTGATCGCTTATATGGAAGTGGGTCAAAATCAAGTTGCAAGATTTGTTTACACTGCACACACATACAAATCTAGGAAATATAAGCTTAATTGCCATTGATATCGGAGAAATCAAATGTAAACAATAAAATTTTTTGATTCTTCGCCCACGTCATGGTGTATTTCTTTATTTAATATAAACAATAGTTTATACTATACTACACTAGCCGTGTTTTTTTTAATGAACTATATAGTTCTTTCCCATACAAATCTGAAAACCCAGGTTTTATCGGGGTTTCTATCGAGGTTTTTTGGGAAATTTCTTAATTTTCTTATTGCATACGTTCGGGTGTTGGCATGTTGTTTCGGGGATTGGCATGTTGCATACTTTCGGGGGTCGGAAAGAGGTAATTTAAAAATAAAAATTGTTGTCTGTAAAGAGGGTTTACGGACGATAGTTTAACGTGACAACGTCATGAGAAAACATTGATGAAATGATTGCATACTTTTATGAATAAAATTGAATCATTTATATTAAACTAGCAAAAACCCGCGTGCGTTGCAACGCCTTTCAATAAAATAAGATTATGAGGACACAGTCTGCGATAGGAAAAAGCTATAGTGAAAAAAGAACAAATCTGGGAAAATTGATTTCGGGAGATGACCGCCATGGACCAAATGATATATTGAGTATATACTATATTGCCTCTGGTGTTCTACTTATCATACTCTTTCATTTGATACCCATGTCGAAGGGGTTGTGAAGAAAATATTAATCCGCACTCTTGAGATGGCCGCTATGGACCAAACGATATATTGAGTATACTATATTGCATATGGTGTTCTACTTATCATACTCTCATTTGATACCCATCTCAAAGGGGTTGTGAAGAAAATGATAATCCGCCCTCTTGAGATGGCCGCTATGGACCAAGCGATATATTGAGTATACTATATTGCTTATATTGTTCTACTTATCATACTCTTTCATTTGATACCCATCTAGAAGGAGTTGTGAAGAAAATGGTAAACCGCCCTTTTGAGATGGCTGCCATGGACCAAATTATAAATTGAGTATACTATATTGCTTATGGTGTTCTACTTTTCATAGCCTTTCATTTGATACCCATGTCTCGGGTGTTGTGAAGAAAATGGCAATCCGCCCTCTTGAGATGGCCGCCATGAATCTAAAGACATAGTCTATGGCATTCTTCTTATAATGCCCTTTCATTTGATACCAATGTCGAGGGGGTAGTGAAGAAAATGATCATCCTCCCTCTTGAGATGACCGCCATGGACCAAACGATATATTGAGTATACTATATTGCTTATGGTGTTCTACTTATCATACCCTTTCATTTGAAATCCATATCGAGAGGTGTGAAGATAATGGTAATCCAACCTCTGGAGATGGCCGCTATGGACCAAACGATATATTGAGTATACTATATTGCTTATGTGTTCTACTTATCATACTCTCTCATTTGATACCCATCTCGAAGGGGTTGTGAAGAAAATGGTAAACCGCCCGCTTGAGATGATCGCCATGGACCAAACGATATATTGAGTATACTTTATTGCCTATGGTGTTCTACTTATCATACTCTTTCATTCGATATCCATGTCGAAGGTGTTGTGAAGAAAATGGTAATCCGCATTCTTGAGGTGGCCGCTATGGACCAAGCGACATATTGAGTATACTATATTGCTTATATTGTTCTACTTATCATACTCTTTCATTGGATACCCATTTCGAATGGGTTGTGAAGAAAATGGTCATCTGCTCTCTTGTGATGACTGCCATGGACCAAACGATATATTGAGTATACTATATTGCTTTTGGTGTTCTACTTACCATAACCTTTCATTTGATATCCATGTCGAGGGGTTGTAAAGAAAATGGTAATCGCCCTCTTGAGATGGCTGCTATGGACCAAACGCCTGCTTTTCTGTTGAAATTTTTTTGCTATAAACCTCACGGAGCCCGAGACCTTTCCAACGAATGCAAAACCGTGGAAATCGGATCATGCGTTCTCTAATTATAGCGTCTGGAAGGAAAACCCGACTTCTTTTTATATTATAGATAATAACAGTAAACGTCCCACCTTGCGACTTGTGAATGGTAATAGCACAAGCAGGAACGCAAGGAAACTGTTTTCGTTTGCATTTCACAGTTTTCGTCAGTGTAATGTTCACTATTTTCTTAACACCGGCACCCAGTTAGGAGACAGAGTGTTTGGCTTGCTTTGCTTATTGTTGACAATTTGACAAATTTAATCTAATTAATATTGACAATTTTAATCAAATTTTTAAGATTACTACGATCAAATTTTTAAAATTACTTCGGGAGATAACGGGACATAACGGGACATAACGGGACAATGAGTCATCATTTTTCGTGCATGCAGCCGGCGTTCATCGTTTTAATAGACGTTGTCACGTCAAAAACAACAGGAAAGTGATGAGAGCAAATTTATAACAAATAATTAATTTTTTAGAAGCAGATTTATTATTTTCTAGCGAGGAGTTCGTGTAACAGTGCAAAAAATAACACTTAACTTCCGTTTTATTTTGAAATTTTTAAACATCGAAGTAGGCGCTACATGAAATTTCCCTTGTCGTTTTAGCTTTTTTTTTTAATGAACTCGATGAAAGAACCATATAGTTCATTAAAAAAACACGGCTACTATATGCCATAAAAAAATGAAACAAAATTCCCCGAAGGAAATTATAAAAAATAAATTATTATGACGAAAAGAAAGCACCGCGGGCCGAAGAATCGAACCCGCAGCCCCACAGGCGAAGGATTTTTCCGTAGCCCTTGCGCCATGGCAGACACTACCGGTGGTTGACTAATATGCTAATAAATCAAATTCAGAAAGAAGAAAAAGAGAAAAAGAAAACAAAAATGCTGCCCGACCAGGCTCGAACCTTCAACGCTACACGCCGCTGAACCGAGGATCCGACGCTCTACCCGCTCCACCATCGGCCTGCTGCCGGATTTACAACAATAAAATAATTTGTTCGGTGCCTATGAAATGTTTAGGTTAAACTAATTTTAACAGTTTTTTATGCCTAACTTCGAACTCCTTTATCAGAATTTCGAAAAAATTTAACGGGACCACCGTGGGAAACTCCCCCTTCAAATGAACCAAAAAAAAGGCAAAAAAGTCATTGGGTTACAAAGTTATGCGTGAACAGGACTACAAAATACCTACACGTCGAATTGAGTAACCACCTCGTTTTTTGAAGTCGGTTAACAAAAGGTGCGGTAAGCCGAATTTTTAACAATATTATATGTAGTTGTATTTGTATGTGTTGTAGTTGTTGGATTGTTTTCGTGAATCTTCACAATCTCCACTTAATATGTATATTGTCATCCAGTCTGAAGTGTTATTCAACAGAAAGAATATCATGAAAAAGCGTAATTAGTGGCTAGTCTCTAGGCACAACATCCCACTAGTTTAAGTTATGATGATTTTGGTAGTGTTTGTTAAATACTTTGTTAAGTTTTAGATTACGCAAAGTCTCACAACTTATAACCTACATAAGCCTTTAAAAAAACTTTGCAAGATTAATTATATATAGCGTTGGTCAGTGTAATACTTATGAATCTCCATGGCCAATGACAAAATTAAATCAATGCAACGTGAAATAAAAGTTTTAGTTAAAAACGGATTTGGCTTATTTAGCTTATTATAGATTGAGTTATAGCTCACAATTGAATATGTCCCAAAGGTTTTAATTAGTCGCCGCTTTGAGATTTTATCATCAACGCAGGCTTAGTTTATTATACTACAATAAATCATCATAACTAAAAAAGCTAAAAAAAAGTATTTAAAAAATTCATCAAGAATCCAACCCTGGTCCTTTCCCACCCCGATCTAGCGCCTTCCCATTACTCCAAACACTAACTTTTAGTAATGTGGCAATAAACCTATTTATTCATGCTTTCATAAAAAGGTACATTCCAATGCAAGATATGTATAAACTTTAGAAGGAAGTAAACAACTGATTTATGACAACAGATTTTCTATTATTTATGAAATGTATTTTGTATATTTTATGGAAATTGATAATCATAGGTAAAACGAAGAGTAATTTAATATTGCCATAGATGGTGTTCACTATTCTTTGTCATAGATGGGGTGCAATTAAAATATATCAATTCTCTCAAATTCTTGGCGGGCAATTATTGTATAATTCTTTCAGCAGCATCTCCATGAAAGATGCGTTAGTTTTTCGAGTTATTTGTTTGAATATTTTCGCAATTCTTCACAATCTTCACTTAATATATTGTCATCCAGTCTGAAGTGTTATACAATAGAAGGAATATCAAGAAAAAGCGTAATTAGTGGCTAGTCTCTAGGCACAACATCCCACTTTTGTTTTGTTATTCTGAAGAGATACATACAAATTTAGTTAATAAAAACTTAAAAATATGCTTTTAAACAAAGGGCTGCAAAATTTTTTAGATATGGGGCAAATCGTTTGTAAAATTTTTATAAAATATTAAAAATTCTGAGAAAAATCACTTCCTTATATTCATGGACTATAAGGACGGTCTTAAATACATCGTTCGTGCAATTAAATTTATAAATTTTCATTCATTTCAGTAAGCGTTTATATGCCCTGGTAAAAATTAGATATCTACTTTTCGTTTTAAACCTACCAAATGTTTCGTTTAAATCATACATATTTTTTTGTGACAAATCCACAGCGAAGTTCGATAAAATTAAATTTTTGTTTTGATCTACAGCACCACCTACATGACTATAAACAATAATAAAATTAACAACATATAAAATATGCATATAAACAAATAAATAATTTATATTATTTCCGCGAAATTTCTTAATGATTTATAAAGCCGCCGAAGAGCCATAAAACCTCAAGAAAATGATTTTTTTGCACTTTTAATTAAATAAATGTTTATGTTCTCCTGAGTATCATTATTAAATAATATAATTTAGTGAGAAATAGAATTAAAACATGTTACACCGAAGTAAAAAAAAATTTTTATTTCACCATTTTGCGGTCGGGGATCGAACTTGGTTCGCCTGGGATTGGACTCCAGCGCCTTACCTCTAGGCTACCGATATATGGATTTTATTAGAAATCTCTTTTTGTTGTTAAATATACTTTTGTTGTTAAATATACTTCTGGTTGAAATTTCCAGACCATTTTCTCAGTTTTTGGTCTTTTGACCAAGAGCTACATTTTGAGATATTTCCCAAGTCTGTACCTGCAGTACTTTCAGAGATGAAAGTAGGCTTCAGACGGACAGACGGACAGAGCCTCTGTATAAGCTTTTTTTTTTTTGAAAAAGCTAAAATTATTAAAAATTATTTCGTATATATATTGTTTTCTTTATGCAGAGTGTCCCACCTAAAGTTACAAAGTGGCAAGTTGTAGATAGGCTTTTGGATAGACGAACAAAATATCATATGGGAGGGGGCTGAAATCGTAACGGTTTAGCCACTAGAGCATTTTGAAATTTTTTTGATAGAGGTTTACATATCACCCTGCATTTTGGTAACCCGATGATCTACTTCCATGAATTAGGTAGCAGTATACCCAGAATACTCCCACCTATCTAAAACTGTAAAAGCGAAGGTTCTACATTACCAACTTCCAGAGTTATGAGTCAAAATTTAGTTTTTTTACAGAAAAACTATTTCGAATATACATATACAGTATGTCAAGAATGGCTTTACACAATGAAAATAAATAAAAATTTTCAACTTTATTAGCTAGAAAACATAATTTTTTATTTTATGACCGACATTTCTTGGATTTGTTTTAATTATATGCAGCATTTACAAAGATATAAGAAAAAAACCCAAATTCATTGGAAAAACAAAGAAAAATACAACGAAATCAAAAACATCTTGTAAGAGTTAATATTTAAATGAATAACCAAAATGTTTTTAATGATATTATTTTATTTAATGTAATCCTTGTAAAGCCTGAGAGAAATCGCAGTGAGACCGTTGGGACCTGGGGTGCCACTTAGTGCTCACTTGGAGTTCTGTATGTGACTGACTAACATCATTCTAGCACCCGGTATTTATACAATTTGGTTACCTGGGTAACGAATAAACAAGGAACCTTATATTATACAATATTTCAAATGACAATTAACTACAGTGGAAAAGTTACAACAAGTGTTTACAGTTAACAAGTATTTACAGTTAAACATTATGTTACAATCTCAAATGTTTTAGTGTCAAGTAACTCTTTTCACAACTTTTTTCCCTTATTGTGCACATGGAAGGTACTTTACCATGATATGTGATCCACATTGTGATTTTCTATGATTTTTTTATTTAGTTGGTGATAAGTTTTTGTTGTAAACTCCGCGCCACTTGATTAGGTTCAACTAATATTTTCATGAAAAACGCAAATGAGCTTAACCTACTTTCATTCATTCATTTCATCATTGCGCTCCTTTAATCCCTCATGGGACATAGGGCGGAAACAGTTGCCCTCCAGCGGACTCTGTTTTGCGCGACAGCTCTCAGCTCCGACCAGGATCTCCCAGTTGTTGCGGCTTCTGCTAGTAGGGTTCTCCTCCACGTTGTTCTAGGTCGTCCTACTCGACGGGATCCTTGCGGATTCCAGTCAAGGGCCTGTTTGGCTAGATTTTCGTTTTCGCGTCGCAAGGTGTGGCCTACCCAATTCCATTTCCTTCGCCTGATTTGGTCGTCTATCCTTTCTTGGCCGGCACGGCGCCATAGTTCTTCGTTTGAAATTCTATCGACGAAGGCATCTGTTGATGAAGACTTGTAGGCGCCCTGTTATGAATTGGGTGACTTTCCATGTTTCGCAACCGTACAAAAGTACTGCCTTCACGTTGGAGTTGAACAGCCGCAATTTGGTGTTAGTTGAGATATCCGTTGATCTCCATATGCGGAACAGGCATGCATATGCGCCTCGTGCTTTATTTATTCTGGAACTGACATCTTCTTCTGCACCGCCATTTTCGGTAATAATACTACCGAGGTAGCAGAATTTATTTACCAGTTCCACGTCACGGTTATTCAGCGCTGTTCGTTCAATGGTGTTTGCATTTATCCGCATTTCTTTAGTTTTAGTCGGATTTAGCCTTAAACCTGCTGGACTACTTTCTGTTGCCAAATTGTTAATCATGTTTTTGAGGTCCTGGTGTCTGTGGGCCAGCAAACAGATATCATCTGCGTAGTCGAGATCCTTAAGGCGGTCTAACAAACCCCATTGTATGCCGCCTGTTCTACTATCTAGAGCGCCGACAAGGATGTCATTTATTACTATAAGAAATAGTAAAGGCGAGAGTAGGCATCCTTGTCGTACTCCTGAGCTCACCTCGAAGCTGTCGGATAATTTTCCATTATGGAGAACTCTGCATTTGGAATTGTTATATAGGGCTTTTATCAATTCTATTATTTTATCAGGCAGTCCACGTCGCCGTAGTGCCTGCCATATAAAGCTCCTATTGACCGAGTCGAACGCTTTCTCATAATCTACGAAAGCAAGGTAAAGGGGGGATCGGAATTCAGTAGACTGCTCCACTATAATTCGTAAGGTGTTGATATGATCAATACATGAGCGGCCCTTCCTGAATCCGGTCTGCTGCCTCCTAAGCGTTCGGTCTACTGCCTCACTTATCCTAGATAGTAATATGTGGGACAAAATTTTGCCCACAGTAGATAGTAAATAGATGCCTCTCCAGTTGTCGCATATTGTTAGGTCCCCCTTTTTTGGTATTTTGACTATGATACCTTCCGTCCAATCCTCCGGAAAGGTACAGGTGTTCCATGCTATTTGTAGGATTGGCTGAAGCGCATCTGCTATGAGGCTTGAGTCGGCTTTCAACAATTCTGGCGGGATGCCATCTTTTCCAGCTGCTTTACCATTGGCCATCGCATGAATTGCGGTTACTATTTCCGTCTTGGATGGGGCCCGGGTGGTGATTCGAATTGGCTGTGCATTGTTGCTGGTTTCCTGAGGTTCCTGTGTAAATGAACCATTCAGGGCGGCGAAGAAGTAATCTCTCCATCTTTGGAGCTGCTCCTCGTCGCTGCACAGCAGCCTTCCATCCGCACTCTTAACGGCATGCTTTTTAGTAGAGTGCTTTCCCGAGAGCTGTTTAGTGATTTGGTACAGCACCTTACTGTTGCCTGTGTTTGCCGCGTTTTCCGCTTTTTCTGCGAGCTCATTTATCTGCTGCCTTTTATCACGCCGGACACTTCTCTTTACTTCCCGGTGTAATTGGGAGTATTCCCGTTCAAGTTGGTAACGTCTTTCGGGGTCGCTTGTAGAGTTTACGTTATTTTTTTAGGGCTCTCCTGCGTTCTATTTTTTGCCAGGTTTCTTTGGACATAACCGATGCTCGATTCCGCAGCCGTCAATATTGCGCCCTTTGTCCTACTCCACAGCTCTTCAATATTTGTGTCGTCAGAAACGTTGTGCTGGTTTAATATTTGCTGTAGGTTTCCAGCAAATTCCCGCTTTTTAACGCTCTCCCGCAGAAGATCTACGTTGAACCGTCTACGGTTTATAGCATCGCGTTGTACGTTTCTGATTGCGGCGATTTTAAGGCGAATAGTTGCTACAACCAAATGGTGGTCGCTTCCAGTGTCTGCTCCCCTGAAACTCCTGACATCCTCAAGGATAGTTCTCCATCTGCGGCTTACGGCCACATGATCTATCTGATTTCTCGTCCTACCATCGGGCGATACCCAGGTCTCTTTGTGTATCTTCTTGTGACAAAAGTAAGATCCACCTACCATGAGTTGGTGGGAGCTACAGAAGTCAACGAAAAGCTCACCATTGTTATTGGTAACTTGGCTTAGACCTTGATTTCCAATTGTTTGTTCAAGGCCGGTGTTGTCACGGCCGATCTGTGCGTTTAAGTCACCCATTAATACAATGATGTCTCCCCTTGGAATAGAGCGAAAAACCTCATTCAGCCGCAAATAGAACTCGTCTTTGATGTCATCTTCAGCGTCCTCAGTTGGAGCATAGCATTGGACTACCGTAGTACTTCTTAGTCTGGTACGCAGGCGCACGGTAATAATCCTCTCAGAAACTGGTGACCAGCTAATGAGGCTGGACCTGGCTTCTTTGGTGAGTATTATACCAACGCCACTCCTACGGCTTTCAGTTTCGTTTCTGCCAGAATATAAAAAGGACTCACCATTTTGGCAGATATGTTCCCCCGCATCGGGCCATCTGGTCCCATGATCTTGATTTTATATCGATTCATCTCGTTGAGGACTTCATTCAGCCGTCCCTCAGCCAGCAGTGTTCTCACATTCCATGATCCGATTCGTGTCCTTGTTCGAAAAGCAAAGGTCGTCGTCGTGTTGTCCATCCGGTTCCGAGGCATTGTTTGCCGATTCGTAGCAATGGTGTTTTTTATGGGAGCGGGTTGCTAACCCTCAGCCCAACCGACTTAAAACTCTGTTTTGTGGCGCAGAGAGTTCGCCATTCGCCCGTCTCCCGTTAGCTCCTTCCGAAGAAGTACCCCAGGGGGCACCGCGGGGAGGTGGGATTAGGACTTGCTAACAGGTCTGCTAGGTGTTTGTCTGCAGTGACTTTTCTCGGGTTTTGGCAGAGGTGGCAAATCGGGTACCACCACTTTCCGAGGTCTTTGTTAGCCGTTTGCCCCTCAGCCCGAGCAGGGACTACTTTAGAGAAAAGCAATTAACAGAAACGGAGGTCCCATCTTTCCGGTTTTACCCATTATTGAAAATAAAAATAATAAGGAATAATTTTGTATCTATGCAAATATATTAGTTTATTTAACTGAACCTAATCAAGTGTCGCACCTCAACTACCCCTCAGATCTCGACCAGAACTCTTGCGAGGGAGCTTGAGGAAGAGTGTGGTATCGCTGTTTCCCATGAAACAGTTCGGCAGACTATATCAAAGAACAAATACTCATCAAGAGTAGCACGTAAAAACCAATGCTTTCTGCAGCAAATATAGAGAAGCGTTTTTCCTTTGCCACCATGAATATTTCTCAACCGGCGGACTATTGGGATGACGTCATATTCTGCGATGAGACCAAAATCATGTTGTTTTACAATGATGGACCGACTAGAGTGTGGCGAAAGCCACTAACATCTTTAGAACAACGGAAAAACGTCCATCATGATTTGGGGGTGCATCTCTAGCAAAGGAGTGGGGGAATTAGCGTTTATAGAGACCACAATGGATGCACAACAATATCTAAATATTCTCAAGGTCCATTTAGTAAACAGTGCGCAAAAATTTTGGTTCATCAGAGACGGAAAACCGCGATTCAAATTTTACCAAGACAACGACCCGAAGCACAAGTCATATATGGTGCGTACATGGCTCCTTTATAATTGCGGTAAAGTTATGGGCACACCTGCCCAAAGTCCGGACCTCAACCCTATAGAGAATTTGTGGGTTCATTTAAAGAAAAAAGTCGCTAAACGACAATCCACAAATAAAATAGCACTCAAAAACGCAATATTGGAAGAATGGGGAAAAATACCCAACAATTATGACATTAGAAAATTGATTCATTCAATGAAAAACCGATTAAAATGTGTGCTAGACGCAAAGGGTGCGCATACTAAATATTGATGTTAGTAAATAATATATTTCTTATATTTTTCCAGCTGTGAAAAGAGTTATTTGACACTTAAAAAATTGAGTTGTATTTGTTTTCGTTGTATTTTTTTTCTTTGTTTTTCCTTTGTTAATGATGTACATATATAATTAAAACAAATCCAAGAAATGTCGATCATAAAATAAAAAATTATGTTTTCTAACTAATAAAGATGAAAATTTTTATTTATTTGTGATGTGTAAAGTCATTCTTGACATACTGTATATTGAAAAAATATACAAAGTTCCTATATTTATTTCCATTTATTCTTAATTGCTGGATGTCTCGGGGTCTGGTTCAGCGGAGCTGTTCACTTCACCTTCATTTTCTTCGTCTAATGGTGCATCCACACTCAGAGGCGGCGATTCTATAGGTGCAAATGGTGCACTTGCACCGGACGCAATTTCAGAAATTAAGAATTTAAAAAAAATATAAAACTTGGAAAAAAATGGAAATTATTCTCACGCGTGCAAGAAATTACACAAATTTACCCAATATATTTTCTAGTACTTTGTCATCCGAGGTTTAAAAATATGTGTACCCCATCGTCCTCTCCTACTCTCTTCTCAGATATGATGCTTGGTTGGATGGATGTTGACCTATGTTAAACTTCCTTGGAATCCTTTTTATGTTATACGCATTATGATGGTGCATTATTGCATTATTACAGTGCGTTATTTCTCCCATCCAGCAAGTGTTTGTGCCCCTTTAAATAGTCCTTCACTGGGTTCAAAAACGAACAGCTTATGGGGCGCAATATGACATAGTGCACCAGGCGCAAGAAATCGAAGCGCCGGCCCCGTCCACACTACGCGGACTTTGTTGGTCATACGCGCTTTTGTCCCTTTTTTAAATTCTTTTATTTAACTTACACTGTTTGTCGTCAAATCTTGGAAGTTAAATTTGACCCACTTCCCGGTTTCGGATAGAGCTGAAATTTTGCATACACGTTTAGTTTGGATGACAATGCAATCTGGCCATTTTGTAAAAATATCAAGATGGCGGTTCCAAAATGGCGCCCGATTTTTGAAATTGTGCCACTGTTTGTCGTCAAATCTTGGAAGTTAAATTTGACCCACTTCCCGGTTTCGGATAGAGCTGAAATTTTGCATATACGTTTAGTTTGGATGACAATGCAATCTGGCCATTTTGTAAAAATATCAAGATGGCGGTTCCAAAATGGCGCCCGATTTTTGAAATTGTGCTCCGCGGCCCTCTGACATGGGTATCAAATGAAAGGATATGACAGGTAGAACACAATAAGCTATGTGGCGTCATTCTAAATTCAAAATGGCGGCCAACACTTACACTGTTTGTCGTCAAATCTTGGAAGTTAAATTTGACCCACTTCCCGGTTACGGATAGAGCTGAAATTTTGCATACACGTTTAGTTTGGATGACAATGCAATCTGGCCATTTTGTAAAAATATCAAGATGGCGGTTCCAAAATGGCGCCCGATTTTTGAAATTGTGCTCCGCGGCCCTCTGACATGGGTATCAAATGAAAGGATATGACAGGTAGAACACAATAAGCTATGTGGCGTCATTCCAAATTCAAAATGGCGGCCAACACTAAATTGCGGAAAGCTTATAATAGACTAAAAAGTAGAAAATATAACCGATCAACTTCCAATTTTGCACACACTCGTAGTTCGGGTGGTGAATGTGTATGAATGATGAGATGAATAGTTGAGTTAAGGGTGAGTTGATAATAAAGAAGCAATACACGTTACAAAAAATCACAAACAAACGCAGAGATGCTGCTGTCAACTAAATTCAACTACTCAAATACTGAACTCATGTCCGTATGCATAATTTCAATTAAACCCAGGTAGCAGAGCTGAGTCAAGTTCAGTCAACCTTAACCCAACTCGACTCCCGTTTACATGTAGTTAGACTTGGGTTCAACTTGAGTTCAACTCATCATGTATAAGTACTAAACGCAATCTGACCTTTTTGTAAAAAAATCAAGAAGACGGTTCCGAGATGGCGGCCGTTTTTGCAATTATGTTCCACCGAGCCCACGACATGGATATCAAATAAATACAGTAAACTGTGTGACGTAATTTTAAATCTAATAGAATTGCCAATACATATAATAAACTAAAAAGTAGAAAATAAAATAAATGGTTAAAAAAAATTTTTAAAAAAATTCTTTTCATTAATTAAAAAATGTACTGAAAAGTAAAAAATAAAAAATATTTTAAAGAAAGCGTGAAATTTCAATTTTAATGAAAAAGTTAATTAAAAGAATGGCGCATTTTTCATCAAAAATTGAAAATATAACTGTAAATCGCGTGAGATTTACAATAACCCTCAATTTTTTGCTTTGTTAATTTCAAATTCTAACAAAATTTTTTGATGAAAAATGCGCCATTCTTTTAATTAACTTTTTCATTAAAATTGAAATTACACGCTTTCTTTAAAATATTTTTTATTTTTTACTTTTCAGTACATTTTTTAGTTAATGAAAAGAATTTTTTTAAAAATTTTTTTAACCATTTATTTTTTTCATATAGAGTTTAATGGCTTTTTTGTGATATTTTTAATGGCAAAGGCAGTACGACCAAACTGTACGGAAAAAAGAAGAAATCTTTAGGAGCTGTACTATATAGAGGATTGCAAACTTCTGCAAGCAGACCTAAACACCTTCTATTGTTGGTGTTCCAACAACAACCTGGTGCTTAATATAAGTAAATGAGAAATCATGACTTTTTGTAGGAAACGTGGTGTGATAACTTCTAACTATACTTTTTTCGACAACAAGGTCTTCCGCGCTAACTCTGTAACCGATCTAGTGGTTAGGTTAGAAAGTAAGTTGGATTTCTCCACCCACATTAATTATATCTCCTCCAAGGGTAATTCAGTCCTGGGATTTATAAAAGGAATTCCAACAACCATTTCACTAAACACTTGTACGTATCTTTAGTTAGGCCTTTGCTTGAATACGCCTATCAGGTATGGTCTCCTTACTACTCCTCCCAAGTTGGTAGAATCGTAGCCACCTCCCGTGGGATGACCCAGTTACTCTTTCGCGTAATGAAAGCGGACTTAAATTACTCAACCTAAGCACTCTCCATAAGCGTCGCGAGGTCGGCTGATGAATGGCAAGATGGATTCAGGTTTCTTAAGAAGCCGCACGTCATTCAGACTGAATAACCACAGCCTGAGAAGTGACCCTCTCTTGCACATTTATTCCTCTAATGCCACTATGATATTTTCGAACTGATTAATTGCATGCCTATAAACACTAACAGAAATGGAGTTTTTTTTAGCTTGCTAGCTAGTGAAGTTGTTCTTAAACGACTCTTCTTAATGTGACGTGACTCCCTGCGTGCCCCTCTCCTTGTGTTTTTGCATGCTTCTCTGTTAGATATTTTGTGCTCTTATATGGTGTTTAATATTTTATGTCTTAGCTGAGCCACTTAACAGTGGTAAATGTTTCTCAGTCCAGCTAAGAAGTGCACCATCTGTGCTAGAAGGGTAACTGTGTTATTGTGTATAGAAGTATTTCAAAGTTTGGTGCATCAGAAATTCCAAAAAATATACTGAGAGCTGCTTTTTATTTTTTAGGGGTGTAAACTACCCCTATTCGAAGGTCATTGTAGAATTGTAGATTCAAGCGTTTAATCGATAGAAATTATCATTGCATCATAAATTACCAGTTGCAACCCTTTGGAAAATAACCCTTATAAAAACAACCCACCCCTACGGATTAAAATTTGATTTAAAAAACTATGGGTGTCGAATTTCATATATTTCATACATAAAAATTCACAACTCAATAGAAAATAAAAACATCATAGGCAATAGAGATAAGCACAATAAATTCCAATGCACAGTAATTTAAATCCATTTCCACAGTAACTCAAATCCATTTCTTGCACTTGTTCAGAAAATATTTGTTATCTCGTTAAGAAAATGCATTATAGACAAAATTATTTCAATGTAAAATTCGTCGCTTGACGATATTTGATTCTTTGGTATTTCATGTGTTTCTCATGAGAAAATAATTCTGATGATTCGGTTGTTTGGCTTAGTTACATTATGTATGATAAAACTTAGTATTTAAGTCATGATGAGAAAAATAAATAGTCAGTCAGATATTGTCGCTGATTCTCACAACAATTAAAAGGCTTTTTTATTTCGTCGTCCTTACCAAGTGCGCCTACTTGGAACCAGTGAAGTAGTATCAAGCACTGCTTACACTCCAACTGCAATCGCTTACGGGTACAAGAGCCCTAAGCTAATTCAAACCAAAAGAAAACTTTTAAATCAAAGCAGTAATAAAATATTTTACGTGAAGTAGTAGCAAGCACTACTTTCACAACCAACTGTATTCACTTAGGGTACAAGAACCCTAAGCAGAGGAAACTTTAAGACAAAACAGTTTTAAACATTTTATGGTGACCCCGACGTGATCGGCAGTCACGTCACAACATCGAAAAGAAGTCCAAAGACCTGTTGTTCAACTATCACAACAGCAACAAGATGACAACCCTTGATGACATCACCAAGGAACAGAAGGCCATCGCAGAAGAGCTGAAAATCGAAATCACTAGCTACAGTAAGGATCCGACAAGGAGGAAATCAGCCGATTTTCTAAAGCAGAAGCTGCTACGGGTGGAGAATATATGGCGGAAATTCGAAGAGAATGATACATTCATTCGGACGAAATATAGCGGAAATCTGGATCATGCGTATTTTACAAGCTCATGCTATGATTCAGTCTACGCTGCGTATGAAGATATCAAGAAGGACATCGAGAAACGCTTACAGAGTATTTCAATCACCCCCGTCAAGCCCAGTGACTTAGGGCATAGCCCCTTAGTGATGCCAGGAATCTCGTGCGATCTGGGGAATAATGGTCCAGATGCCATAAAGTCAAAAGGAAGTGAGGAGAAAGGTGCGATCCCGAAAAAACTCCAGACCACAATCTCGGTCACATTACAAAAACAAAGCACCATCTTGAATCTTCTGCAACGAGCATTAGAAGCTCTAACACCAGTAAGGGCAGATCATACGGAATTCTATTACCAGGCAAAGGCAGAGACCTTGCAAAGATACCTGCAAGAAGCGCAATCGTTACACAAAATAATATGGAGCCAATTAGACAACCCTACTACAGCCGGATATGATTGGGAAACCTACTTCACTCTGGAAGAGTCAGCCGAGAATAAAATCATAGAGCTTCATCAGTACAGGAGTGACCATCAGCCAGAACCAAGACTGCAACAACCAACAACTTCGCAAGTCCAGAATAGCATGTCCGTCATGAAATTGCCTAAAATAACATTACCAAAATACGATGGAGACTACCTTAAATGGCGCCAGTTTCGGGACCTATTCACCGAACTGGTACACAATCAGTCAATTGCGGACTGTCAGAAAATGTGGTATCTGAAGACCAGTGTATCCGGAGAGGCCGAGAAGCTGATACGACATTTGACGGTCTCCGACATCAACTACAAGGCAGCCTGGAAGGTAATTAGTGACCGATATGAAAACAATAGGTTACTCACGACAGCCTTTTTGAATAAATTATTGTCGCAGCCAGCCTTTGCCAACGAATCTGCCACATCAATAAAGAATCTCCACGATACCACTCAGGAGTGTCTACTGGGACTACAAAATCTCGGCATAGATGTCACAACGTGGGATCCGATCATACTCCACATACTACTGAAGAAAATTGATAAAGGCACGCATGCGATATATGAACAGTCGCTAGATAACCCTAGAAATCTACCATCATTAAAAGAATTCCTAGCGTTCCTCGAAACGCGCTTTCAATCGTTAGAGGCTCTTGGCAGTAAACCTCGCTCTCTAGAAGAACATCCCAAGAGGTCAGTCAACAGTGCTATCGCTTCAGAATACACCTGTACCTTGTGCAACAATCCACATCAACTCTACGCCTGCCCGAAATTTCTCCGACTATCACCCTCGAGACGTCTGGAACATGTTAGGAGGATTAACGTGTGTGTGAACTGCCTTAAGAAAGGTCACAAACTCTTCAATTGTCCAGCAAGATCCTGTACAACGTGTAAGAAAAAACATAATACGCTATTACACATCGATGTAAGCTCAAAAATCAAGGCAGCTGAGAACACACAAACAACATCAGTGAAGAGAGAAGAGATTCAACCGACCGAGAAGAACGTTTCGTTGGCAGCACGAATGACGGAAAGGAGTGAAAAGTATGTCCTATTAGGAACAGCAATAGTAACACTTGTTGGAAATCACGGAAAATCCGTAACATGTCGAGCTTTGCTAGATGGCGGGTCACAATTGAACCTGGTGAGCGAACGAGTTGCTAAGAGATTATCCTTACCTGAACGCAACAAATGTGTCACAATTGAAGGTATTAATGAGCAGCTGATGTTATCAGCAAAAAGGGTGAACATCTTAGTACAATCTCAAGTCAGTAACTTTTCTGTACATGTTGAGGCCAACGTTCTTCCGCAAATCGTGTCACAGCAACCCGCTCGTAAACTCAGAATCGAATCCTGGCCGATACCAAAAAATATTGTCCTTGCTGACAGTGGATTCAACGAACCAGCAACCATAGATTTACTACTCGGAGCAGGAGTTTTTTATTCTCTTTTGTCGGTGGGACAAATAGAGTTGGGAGACGAGCTCCCTCTTCTTCAAAATACACGACTAGGCTGGATAGTCGCTGGTCCAACGACGCTACCAGCACCAGATAGTGCAGTGTGTGGAATGTGCAGTGACAATGAAGCTCTCGACGCACAGATAGAACGATTCTGGAGTTTAGAAGAAAAGGAAGATGCAACTACCAACCTAACAGCAGAGGAGCAGAGATGCGAAACTTTCTTTACTCAAACCACCCAAAAGGGTTCAGACGGGCGATTTATTGTCAACTTTCCATTCACCGATCACCCACAAACTCTAGGGGACTCAAGGGGAATGGCATACCAACGACTGAAGTCCTTAGAAAACAGGATGGCCCGCGATGAGGAGTTTCGTACGCTCTACACTCAGTTCATGGAGGAATACATTAGGCTAGGGCATATGGAGGAAGTGAACATCAATAATTTGGAAGCACCCTACTGCTTCCTTCCCCATCATGGCGTTCTCAAACCAGAAAGCAGTACCACCAAGCTAAGAGTAGTGTTTGATGCTTCTGCAGACGTTTGATGCTACTTCACATCAGGGAAGTCTTTGAATGATATTCTATCAAAGGGACCAACTATACAAGACGACGTCTTTTCGATATTGCTACGTTTCCGCATGCCACGATACGTATTCACTGCCGACATCGAGAAGATGTATCGGCAAATTTGGATAAATGAGGCCGACCGAAAGTACCAATTGATATGGTGGCGAGAGAATCCAAACCAGCAAGCACGATGCTATCAATTATGCACAATAACTTACGGAACAACATCCGCCCCGTATTTGGCAATACGATGTTTGAAGAGACTAGCTGACGAATATGCCAACATACACCCTCTAGGAGCGAAGATCCTTAAACGTGACTTCTACGTTGACGACGTGCTCGCTGGAGCTAACACAATATCAGAAGCTGTCGAATCACAAAAGCAACTCAACGCAATACTGCGACAGACTGGTTTTCGTCTTAGGAAGTGGTGTGCAAATCACCCCAGCCTACTAGAAGGAATAGCCAGCGAAGACAGGGAAGTTGAAATCAGATTTGGAGATGACGAATCAGGCCACATCAAAACAATAGGACTATTCTGGAATCCTAGTTCAGATCAATTCCACATCAGAACTCCAATGCACCACAGCAGAAGGATCACCAAGCGAATGATTCTATCAGACATAGCCCACCTGTTTGACCCCTTGGGAATCATCACCCCGGTCATCGTCACGGCAAAGATATTCTTACAAAAACTATGGACACAGAAGCTGGAGTGGGACGCAGCCCTGCCCCAGGAGATGCATACATTTTGGGAGACGTACAGAACCCAACTGACATCATTGAATGAGATAAAATTCCCTCGCCATGTCTTGGCACATAAGACAGCGACAAGTATTCAATATCACATTTTCTCTGACGCCTCAGAGAAGGCATATGGTGCCGCAGCATATGTAAGAGCAATTGATAGAAATGGAGTCATCACTGCCCATTTACTCTGTGCAAAATCGAAAGTCGCGCCTAGAAAACAAACTACACTTCCGCGACTTGAGTTATGCGCCGCCAAGGTTGCAGCGGAGTTGGCTCACCGCATCAAGCAAGATCTTCAACTTCAAGAAGAGCAAATTTATCTCTGGAGTGATTCAACTATCGTGCTCGCATGGATTAACTCATCAACCTCGACATTTCATACGTTCGTGGCCAACAGAGTAGCCCGCATCCAAGAGTTAACGATACCATCTCAGTGGAGACATGTCAGCTCGTCACACAACCCAGCGGACCTCCTATCTCGTGGAGTAACACCTGCTAAATTAGTAACTTCGGCCTTATGGTTCTATGGCCCTATCTTCCTGCATGGAAAGGAATCGCAATGGCCAGCTCCACCTCTTAATAGTGACACCACATACTCAGCAGAAAACCGAAAGCAAACCGTTGCCAGCCTCACTACCTGTGAGTCTATTGTCAATCTAATAGACCATCACAATTCGTTCCAAAAATTGCAGAGGATCATGGCATATATAATACGGTTCACAAAAAGATGCAAGAAAGATCCTGTTGAAAGCGGCTCTTGCCATTGCAACACACAGGAACTAGATGAAGCGAAGAAAGTGATCATCGGCCAGATGCAAAGAGAAAAATTCGGAGAGGATATTCGCCACATAAAGAGATATGGAGAGGCTGCCAAAAATAGCTCACTGAGCATGTTAAGCCCCTGGATAGATGAAAAAGGATTACTCAGAGTTGGGGGGAGGCTCCAAGCGTCAAACCTAGACTATGAAGCAAAACATCAACTATTGCTGCCGTACGACCATCCAGTGACGAAGCTCATAATCAATGACATCCATACGCGAAATCACCACCTCGGACCACAAGCCCTATTAGCAACAGCAAGACAGCAGTATTGGCCCATTAAGGGCAAAACACTAGCACGTTCCGTGGTCGACCATTGTGTACAATGTACCCGAGCAAAACCCAAGCTGTATACACAATTGATGGGAAACCTGCCATCTCACCGCGTGCAACCTGCACGCCCCTTTGTAAACGCAGGGGTAGATTTTTGTGGACCAGTGTGGACACATTTCAAAATACGAGGAAAAAGGCCACAAAAAAGCTACATATCAGTGTTTTGTTGCTTCGCCACTAAGGCCGTACATCTCGAAGTGGTCACGGATTTGAGTGCGCAAGGCTTCATAGGGGCATTGAGAAGATTTATAGGAAGACGCGGACACTGCAAAAATATATTTTGCGACAACGCCACTAACTTTGTTGGCGCCAGGTCTCAATTACAAGAAATCCAACAGATGATGGAGAACAACCATTCAAGAGACCACATCATCTCTGAAGGCACGAAACTTGGGATCGATTTCAAGTTCATACCTCCCAGAGCTCCCCACTTTGGAGGTCTTTGGGAGGCGGCAGTAAAATCTGCGAAACATCTTCTGCAGCACACGTTGGCGTCAGCTAATTTAACGTACGAAGAGCTGGAGACGGTTGTCATCGAGGTTGAAGCAATTCTCAATTCACGACCTCTCACGGCCATGTCATCAAACCCAAATGATTTAACGGCGCTAACACCCGGTCACCTATTGATTGGAGAACCTCTACTTAATCCCGTTGATCCGCAAGCTGAACCTTTAAACATTAGCCTTCCTACACGATGGAAACTCATAATGCACATCAAAGCAGAGTTTTGGCGACGGTGGTCCATGGAGTATCTCAATCAACTGCAATGTCGATATAAATGGCGGCAACGATGTGATAATGCTGAAATAGGAACTATGGTTATCATGAAGGACGACAACTTACCACCGCTGAAATGGCAGCTAGGACGCATAGTGGACGTGGTTAAAGGAAAGGATGGACTTGTAAGGGTCGCAGATGTCCGAACACAAAAAGGCATACTTCGACGGCCCATACATAAGTTAGCCCCATTGCCGATAGAGGACACGGCAGTACCAACAGAGTCGGAATCTAAGGATGACACCACGAGAACACATTCTGAGGATGACGAATCTTCCGACAAACACTCTCCATCACAATCAAATAGCGGCAATCCTCGTAAGAAACAAAAAAGATCTAGTGGTTCAGCGATTACCACACTATTGTTAGCATGCCTGGTACTACCATTCCAGCAAATTGCGGCGTCACCGGTAAAAATAGAACCGTTTCAATCCCAACCAGGCATTTATTTCGAAAATCTGGGTCTGGCAAATATCGTCACGAGTGAATGGCAACTTATTTCTTACTACAACATGACACTCTTTTGGAATGAGTTCGACGCTCTCATGATATACAACAACTTGATAGAATCTATTTGCCAACAAATAGTGCAACAAACATCATGTAGGCAGACTATATATAATCTTCAGCACATAACGCAACAAATAGAAGAAAACAATAAGCTACTACTACCAACACACGTTACCACCAGATCCAAAAGAGGAGCGCTAAACATTGTAGGAAGCATTGCAAACGCGCTATTTGGTGTTCTGGATGCGGAGTATGCCGAAAAGATGTCAGAAACAATAGACGCAGTCAGTCAGAATGAGAAACATTTACATCAGCTCATAGTAAATCAAACATCGATTCTGGATGCTACTATCAACATAATGCGACGTGACCAAGAGGCGATCAATATTCAGCTTAAAGAATGGACGGCTCATGTTGACAAATTAACTACAGACATTAACGAAATGAAGCAGGAACTCTTTCAAGAGCGGCTATCTAACACCTTCACTTCGATGGCCATGCAAATGTACATCATAAGCGCAAGCTTTCAGCAAACTCAAATATCTATCTTGAATGTACTGACAGACACACATCATGGAAAGCTAAATCCACTTCTTGTCACTCCACAGCAATTATCGAGGCAGCTAAAACAAATCAGAAATAGCCTACCACCATCGCTCAGATTGCCAGCAATCCAAGAGGACATACTGCAGTATTACAATCTCATAGTCATCCAAGGGCGACCGACTCTGGGACACATAATTTTTAAACTCAGCTTACCGTTAATCTCAACAGAAGATTTTGAGCTTTTCAACATGATTCCAGTACCAGTACCAGGCAATAACACTTTCGTTATGATTGAACCATCATCGCAGTTTTTAATTGCAAATCTCCATCGGGATGAATATCGCCCACTTAAGGACTTGGCGCCATGTGCGCTAAAAATCAATCATCGATATCTTTGCAAACAAGTGCAACCACTGTTTAGGCAAATTTCCAATATCAGTGCATGCGAGATACAACTATTAAATTATATGCCGCATCCACCCACTTGTAAGATAACTACAACAAATCAAAACTCATACTGGATACCACTGCATGACCCGAATCGTTGGATATATGTCATGAAAGAAAAAACCAAGGTGAACATGGTGTGTAAGGACAAGGCTCATCACCTTCATTTAGAAGGATCCGGAATATTGAGTCTACTGAAAGACTGTATGATCAAGCAGCCACATCTAAGCATCCAAGGTCATAACAGAGTGCGTGCAAAAACATCATTATCATACCTACCGTTTAGCAATCTAACAAATACAACAAATTGGACGGAACCAGAGATCATAGAGGGAAGAAACTACAGCTACCATCCTCAACTACTGGAACTAGATTCACTCAAGAAGCAACTAGATCACCTAAAAAACGACGAGTTGGTGAATATTAAACCACGTGAAGTACACCAATTTGCGCTAGGATACACTGCCATATGTTTAATTATAATTATATTGGTGGGCATTGCCCTTCGACATTATCGCAGTTGGGCAGCCCTCAACGGAAAACGCAGGAAGACACCGATACCACAACCCCGAGCCAGTCTGGCCAGAAAAGAAGCTGAGGAATCGGAATTCCAAATTAATTTTAATGAATAGTTAGTTGTTAAATAGCATTTAACGCGGGGGAGGATGTCGAATTTCATATATTTCATACATAAAAATTCACAATTCAATAGAAAATAAAAACATCATAGGCAATAGAGATAAGCACAATAAATTCCAATGCACAGTAATTTAAATCCATTTCCACAGTAACTCAAATCCATTTCTTGCACTTGTTCAGAAAATATTTGTTATCTCGTTAAGAAAATGCATTATAGACAAAATTATTTCAATGTAAAATTCGTCGCTTGACGATATTTGATTCTTTGGTATTTCATGTGTTTCTCATGAGAAAATAATTCTGATGATTCGGTTGTTTGGCTTAGTTACATTATGTATGATAAAACTTAGTATTTAAGTCATGATGAGAAAAATAAATAGTCAGTCAGATATTGTCGCTGATTCTCACAACAATTAAAAGGCTTTTTTATTTCGTCGTCCTTACCAAGTGCGCCTACTTGGAACCAGTGAAGTAGTATCAAGCACTGCTTACACTCCAACTGCAATCGCTTACGGGTACAAGAGCCCTAAGCTAATTCAAACCAAAAGAAAACTTTTAAATCAAAGCAGTAATAAAATATTTTACGTGAAGTAGTAGCAAGCACTACTTTCACAACCAACTGTATTCACTTAGGGTACAAGAACCCTAAGCAGAGGAAACTTTAAGACAAAACAGTTTTAAACAATGGGTCTTAAGCTTTAATTTAAAAAATAAATATATTTTTTGATTTAAAAAACATAAAAAATCAAAAAATATAATTAAAAATCATGATCTTCTTCATCCTCACTCCTTTCCAAGTTTGCCTCATCCTCTTCTTCCTCCTCGCTTTCCTCTTGATCTTTAATTGGAGCACTATTAGGACAGTTGTCTCCGCAGCATTTTGAACAAGTTGAATTGCAGAAGAAGTTGCAAAAAATCATTTTAGTGTGTGTCTCACAATGTGTAAAATAACGAATAAATAATCACTAACGAACTAATTACATGTAATCTATGTGCAGTTAAAAGTAATAAAATATAATATTTTACCACTTTTTACTGCAAAACTATAACCAAAACGGTCCCGAACTTATTCCGCGCCATGTTTATTCCGCTCACTCCGGTGAATTTTAGGACTGAGTTGACCACCACGAAAAACTCTCCTTCGTGGCCTGTAGTTGAGAGAGCCTTGCTAGAAGTCCCTCCAAAAGAGTTGATGCCGGAGCGCGCAGCTGGGGAAATTAAAGCTGCACACAAATAAAAATTGCGCACATATTGATAAGAAATGCGCTTATGTATTTTCAAATTTCCCCTTCGAAATTTGTTGCGACTAGGCTAAGGGACGGGAATAGCATGCGGGGATTCTACTGCGCATGGAAAACGCGACTTTCTCGGCATCAACTCTTTTGGCGGGACCTCTAAAAAGGCATCTTCTTCATCAGTGTTATATATATGAACGTGTTTGTGATAAGGTATTTTTAGCATAACTCGCGTAGTTTTTGAGCTATCAAGTTCAACAAAAAACCGTTTTGTAAGTTTTTTTTATTTTTTTAAAGGTTTGAGCTGAACATATGCAAACTTGAAGCGGCTATATCTTACTCAATTTTTATCGCACAGAAAAAGTAAAAAAACCAAAAGTTTTAGAAAAGAAACCTACAATTTCTCACTCTTCTAAATTTTGCGTATCTTTAATAGTTTTTGAGTTATTTTTAAAGAAAGACAATTTTTCGCAAACTTGCAAAAAAGCTCTTTTCACTTCAAGCTCAAATTTTTCCATAACTAAGCACTGCAAACCGGTCAAACTTATAGGACATATTACAAGTACATAAATAAAGTAAACTGTCAAGTGGTAACGATCATTTTCAATTGGGGTGGTAATTAGGGGGTGATTTTCAGAATTTTTTGCCGCCAAAAAATAGGAATCAATTTTGTTTTTGTCATAACTAGCGTAATTTCGATACTACGAACTTCCATAAAAAACTAAATTAAAGCGTTGAAAAATGCATTGTTTTTGGGATATTTCACGTTAAAACTTACTATTTCGGCGTTTGACGAAGAAGAACCAACCTTTAACAAGCTATTCCTCAGTTAGTATTGGGTCTAGTGATACACATTTTTACTCTGAAACATTTTTCATAAAATAACTACTTTCAGAGTTATTCATGAAAAACCGTCTGAAAACGGTTTTTTTTTGTTGAAAAATTGACATTTCCACTCTCGAATAAGTCGAAAAATATTGACTTTCAGTAAAAACTTTATATAACAAAAGTTTCTTAGAATTAGGCAATCTATCCATTTACTTATTTTTCACCCCCGAGAAGGGGTGGTGTCCACCCCTAGGGTAAAGGCAACCCTCGGCACATTGACAACTTTGAAGTAGAGGGTAAGTAGAACTTACAGCCAAATTTTGATTCCAATCGGTGCTGTTTGGTGGGATTACCAGGGAAACAGTGCATTGACTGGACTAATATGAGTATTTTAAATTTTTAAAACGACTATATCTCATGAATGGGAATTCGTACGGGAAAATGTATAACTGTAGTTAATCGCATAATATACAAACTTTGTAAACACTATTTTGTCATAAAACTTACCATTTAAGAGATAATTGGGAAAACTGATCTTTTAACCATTTGATCGGCGACCGATCGCGGTGCAATTTCGACATTATTTATAATGATGTTTTTAAGGGCTGTAACAATTTTCAGCAACTTTCCAATTATCTTCCGAGTCTATTTTGACTAATATTGCATTGCCTTCAGAACCAAAGGCTTGTGCCAAATTTTAGTACTACCGGATATCGGGAAGTGGTCCATGGAAATGATACTTTAACATTGCAAACATGCAGGACATGGTTTTATTTTAGGGTTGTGCAGGCGGGGAATTGGTGTAAGCTTAAATTTGAGTTTTCGGTGTCCGCCATCTTGGAAAAGGTGTGCAAATGGTTTTTCTACTACAATATATCTCCGTAACAGTACATCCTACTGAAAATTTGTAAAATTTTTCGGGGGCCTCGGTAGCCTAGGGAGTAAGGCGTCTGGCTACTATCCCAGAGGTCCCGGGTTCGAATCCCGGCCAGCTCCACGGTCCTTCGCCTTTTCCACTTTCCCACCTACATAACTTTCCTTCTTTCTTCTTCCCTCTTTACATTCCTGATTCCTTCTGTCATAGCCTTCCTTAGCCCTTCCCCGCTTCACCAAAGCGCATGTGATCGGTTGGTTGATGAGATTCAACTCGTTTCAGGAGGCATAACACTCCAGCGAGTTGTTTCTCGATGCCCCGATGACAAAGTCGCCAGTAATGGTTGGGAGTAGGTGGACTGCAAAATATCGCTGGTAGGTTGTGACAGTTCCTTTCTTCCCCGACTAGAGCTGCTGTTCGACATTGCACTCTATATGAAGAAAATAGATTGTCGACACAGTATAAAGGGCGTTTCCTGTGACTCTAGTCTTTCACATAAAAAAAAGAGGTTTTTTGTTTAGAATTAATCTATAATAGTCTAAGTGCCCACGAACAAAAAAAATATTCATACATACTCTCTTTAAACTTTTTGTATGGATTAAGAACACCTAGTATACCAACTTTTCTCTTCCGAAAATTTTTGAAACCGCGGCTTTTTCTCTCCACGTTGCTCGAAAGTCGACCTTTTTATGGTGCCCAAAAAATTTATATATACTGTTTTTTCACCAATAATAGTCGCATGAGATGGCGATGATACGCCCGAAACAAAACTTGTTCGACAAAAATGTTGGACCAAAATGGGTGTCTACCACCCCAAACCTGCTAAATTAGGGGCTTCCAAAAATTTATTAATAACCATCTGATTTTTTCAGGATCGTTTAAGAAAAATATGTGGAATTACATGGTATATGTGTCCGACAAATTTTTTTTGCCGATTTCGCGGTCCGACGAGTCAAAGTCGTCTTTTTCATGAAGGGAAACAATTTATAACCTATTTTTTCTTTTTTATTTAATTTTATAATAGAGAGACGAACTTTCCATATACGTTGTCCAAGGAAAAAACATTGTCTTTAACGTGAAAAAAAGGAAAAGGCTTCATAAAAATATGTATAATACACTTTGCACGAGGTGTATTGTACAGTCAGCGTCAAAAATAACGCAACACCTAAGGAGTCCATTTCACGCGTCATCCATCCATCCATCGATTACATCAGTCGTGATTGATGGAAATCAAAATATTCAGATAATAACATCAGTCATCAGCTTAGACGTTAGGTTATCCATCAGTCATAGCAGTGACTGTGGCAAAACTGGCAGCAACAGCTGTCATCTGATGAAAGCCTAAAATTTTATCATTCGCCTTGAATATCACCGTCATGTTAAAACTGAAAATAGTGTTTAATATCTTAAAATAATGGTATCTTTATTTTTCAACAAAATTTCATTAAAACTATAAAAACAAGAAAACTGCACTTCATTTGACAAAAAAAGCTCTAAATTTATCAATCAAAAATGAGGTAAACCTTGGAATTTTGTTTTGTTGATAAATAAAGCATTATTTTAAGATATTAAGCACTATTTTCCGTTTTTATATGACGAAGATATTCAAGGCAAAAGTTAAAATTTTTAGGTGTTGCGTCACTTATGATGCTGACTGTAGTGAGAATTACACTGTCCATCACTCAGTCTCACATTAAAACGGTTTGTGTATGAAGCATTCAGGAAAGGTAGACATCGTGTAACGATTGTGATGACTGTGTAGTTACACAATAGATGCGAAAGAGAAGTTAAAGATGTTATACTTGTGTTAGTGTGTTGGGTGCGAGTGAGGAAAAAACCCCTATTAAACCGGTTTGTGTATGGGGATAATAAAATATGGATAGTGAAACTTAGGTGATACATCGTCTTCCTCGCTCTAATTGAGAAATTGTCCAAGCTTTCCAATTTTGTAAAAAAAATATATCAGTTAACTACGTATTTTTTGGAGGAAAGGGAGGTTGAAGTTGAAATTCTAGTGAAGAAAAAAAATTTGGCTTTAACGGCACATTACTCTGGAAGTTGGTGGGTTGAAGCCTTGACTTTTACCGTTTCACATAGGCGGGAGTATTCTGCGTAGATTGGGGCCTTATTCAAGAAAATATCTCATAGAGTTACACAAGTACAGGGTGACATGAAAACCTTTACCAAAAAATTTAAAACTGAATGTTTTAATATTAGACAGTAATTTTAACAGTTTTCAACAACTAAATCAATAATTCGTCTAGACAGATTAATAACTGAATGGTTACGATAACTCAAATTTTCGGCCCGTTAGAATAAATTGAATAGAAAAAATTGATTTCCTACCTTTTATTAAAAATTTAAAAAAATAAAAATGAAATTTCAAAATCCGGCTAGAGGGATGGATCGATAGGTAAATTCAAGATGAACATTAAAAAAAATTGTTTGCCAAGAAACACTAGCATATCTCGCCACTGTGCGTCGTGAGCTGGCCGATGTTGTGTTTGTCCTCTTTTACAAATCAACTTTTCTAACCCGAATTACGGCTCATTTGAACCTGTTAATCGCATGTTCATTAAACTGCACAACAATATTAATATGTTTAGCGTAAGTTTTAGTAAAGATGTGCTTAAAAGAAGTTTTTTTAATCTCATGTGACAGTTTAGATACGTTTCCTTTTGCTTGTGTGGGTCACATCCAATTTAGATGTTTTTTAACTTTATTATTGCATACTTAGTTGTCCTCATTAGAGCCTCATCTCAGCGCTTGGTTGTGCTGAGTAGGTAATTTTTTCTTGGCCCAGCTAAGAAGTGCGTCTTCTGTTCTAGAAGGATTTACTCTATTAAAAAAAAAACACTTTTGACGGGGAATTGTGTTCTACGTCTTACAGTTTCAGGAAATTGTGATTCATCTCAGGATTTCCAGTAGTTACCGAAAAATTTTTTCTTTTTGGTCACGTATTCCAAATCGCTTAACAAGCATCCCAGTGCTTGGGATTTCTTAAGAGGTGAAGTTTCTCCTCCGGGCATTGGCCCGTGCACTGACAAAAGTTTATCGCTACTATCATATTGACTGTTCCTCCGAAATAAACGCTGTCTTGCCTCCACGAAAATCTTATGCGTGCAACACCAGATTAGCCCACTTGTCTCATTCCCTTCACCTGCAACTCCATCTTTCACGCACTCAACAAGATATGAATTCGTTTGTAAATATAACAACTCGAATGTGGAATAATTTCTCGCAGCCGGTATTTCCGAGCTCCTATAACAACCAAGAGTTCAAACGCAGGGTTCATCACCACCTTCTTCAATACCCCTCCTACCCCCGTACCCTTATAATTGACTGAATTCAATTCCCCACTAGTGCTAAAGGTACATATTACAATTTGGTAAGAAGTTGATCGTGTGGACCGAAGGGGTTTTACATTAATATTAGCAGCTGCAAATTTTTCATAGCATAGAAATGAATCGGTGCTTGTTATTACTGCGACGTACAGATCTTTTCAAAAGTCGTGACATTCCGCGCATGTACCCCAGCAAGGTTCTCAAAAATGTTTAAAAGCTCGGACAAAGTTTCATTTAACTCCTCCTATCAAATCAATTACTGCCATTTAATCAGTTAAGACTGCGTATTGCTAAGGGGAGGTGTATTTTTCTGGGACTTCAATGATTATTTAAAAAAATTACAAATTATGACTGAAAAGCACCCGTTTTTATATATTTTTTTTATTTTAAGGTTATTATATTTTACACATATGCTACAGAAATAATTTGTAGTAATTTCTATTAAAAAATACGAAATTTGTGTTTTTATCACTTTAATTACTAGATTGTTGACTTTTAAACATTTTTAAGAGCTTTGCTGGGGAACATGCGCGGGATGTCACGAGGTTTGAAAACAACTATACATGCATTGCATTCAGCGGTTCCATGTTATGCGACGAATTTCCTCTGACACATAATAGCATGGTTGTTTTCCGTCCCGGATTTCACACATAGCCCGAAAATCTAAGTAACGAGTGCTGGCAAGGTGCATGTGATTGTTGTGTATGCTAGTGTGTCCTATGTCGAATGCGACATTGCAGAAAAAGTTGAAAGTAGCCCGACTTGTGCGTGGCATGCATTCCATTCACGGAATATTCCGTCAGGTCGCATTTGAATACACACACTTCTATATTATCTGTCAACGAATGCAACGCATGTACGCTTGGATATGTCACCAGCTGATGTGCTGCTTGCGGCTGCGGAGAAGTCTCGTTTTATAAATGAAAAAGCTGATGTATTTAAAAGAATTTTTCAACATTTTTTTAAAATTATTTTAAATTTAGAAATGAGAAATATTTCGCATAACTATAGTAAAATTATGCTTATTATGGTGAATAAACTGGCTTGGTTGAGCAGGGGTTTTACATGTATTTTAAAGGGCACATAAAGATAAATTAACTTTATTCATTCGGCATGCGCGCATCCCTTCCCAAATTATTTTGTTGAGGACTCTCTGCATTTGTTGCCGTTTTGACTAAAAAGAGGGGAAATGATAGAATAAAATTTATAATATTTGGCAGCGAGTTGTGCAGAACTGAATTTTTTGTGTAAAAAATCTATACCTGCAAAATCATACCAAGTTATCCCACTTGTCTCACTCGCACCACCTGCAGCCCGTCTTTTGGCGCAATTCGTTTCTAAATAAAACAACCTAACTGCGGAACAACCTTTCGCAATCAGTATTGGAGTTCCAAGGTTCATCGCCACCTGCTTCACCACCCTGTTCCCCTGCCGGACCCTCATAATCCTTAACTTATTCCCCACGGACCTAAGTTTGCTGCTAGACATTGCACCATGACGTGACAAATGACATAACGGACTGGTAGTACCAAGGGTCATTTTTGAACTCAGCCCTGTCACATAAAAAACGAAAAATCACTTTTGGTGACCTTGCACCTCGCGTACAAATTTTACCTGGCTTTAAATTGATCGGAGCTTATCATTTTCATTAAAACAATAATACATATCAAGATTCTTATCAAAATTTAACTCTCCCGGAATATTGCCGAAACAATTTGTAATGTCCCCGGACTAAAGAAGGTAAAGGGAACAGGCAAATAATACAAACATAAAGAAAGTTGATTTGACGCTTGTGGAAGAAATTGTAGTTCAAAAGGTGTCACTGTGCGTTTACTTTAAAAAGTTTTTCCTCAGAACCCCATCACTTCCCTTTTAATGAGCTGCGCTTTCTCATTAATAAAAAAATTTATTAGCTACTTAGAAATGTGCTTAGTCCGTTAATTGAATTAATAAGATATTTTCGGTATAGGACAAAGTCCTATGTTTAGTATATCTCTTGAATAACGGATTATTCCGTACAGCACAGCAGGATTCTCGGCTTATGCTTATAAAATTTCAACAAATATTTTTGTTTAGTTCAACTTCTAAAATTACTGTGTAAATTATTTTAGTTGTTGGTAACTGCTTATTAAACCATTTTTTAACATGAGTTAATTCAAATTAGGGTTCTGCCGAATTTTGTATGTTTGTTTAAGCTTATTCGAACCCAGTTAAGCGTACCAAAACCATTACGTAATATTAAAATTGAATGAGAAGGCAAATTCAAGCATGTGGGCGCTTCAACCAGAATGTATTTGCTTTAAAAGGTTTTGTTTTTGTAAGTACAAAAACATTTTTGGGAACCACCAGATGTTGAAATCTTCATAAGAGAATTCAATACCAGGTTCTTAAGTGAGCCCCCCCCTCCCTACTCACATTCGGCGATGATAAAGCTTAAAAGTTTTTAACTTTGGAAGAAACAGGAAACTGAAGTTAAAACCTAAATAGATTTAATCATTTAATGAACTGAACTGTACGATTGATCGCAAGTCGTATTCTTTGTAAAAAAATTAATGTTAATGTAAAACTTAAATATAAATGAATATTTGCTGCTTTCGATAGTAATTATATTTTTTTCAGCATGGAATATGGTCGTAGCTCAAAATCCTTATGATAGTAGTACATCTTCAGAAAGAAATTTGGGTATGAGCTCATAAATTTATCATTGTTTCTAGGTATTCGTATATGTTTACTATATATAATTTCTCTTTCCAGTGACCTCAGTATATTGCGTCGAGGCACCAAGCCCTGCATTAACAGATTTTAAACCTTTCGATTTGGAGTCGTGGTGGGGTCGGCGATTATTCAACAACATCACAAAAAGTTTGTGAATTGTAAATAATAAAACATTCTTTTAGAATTAGGAAAAATTGTTAGCCTTCTGAATACTTAGCAACATCAAAATTTATTTCTTTTTTGCTTTATACGGAAAATTGTAAACTCCATTAGTACTACGATTTTTGTATTAAAATTCTAAAATTATTTATATTGCGAAGGTTATCTTTGTAATAATGTGCAATATTTAATAATGCTTTAGAAAACATGAGCATTATTCTCGTGTATAAAAGGCAGATCGCATATGTTTTTGAAATTATATTAGTAAAATATATATAATGGCAAATAAAAGCCTTAGAATTGATTTCTGGTTTTATTTTATTTTTTTTATAAACTACTAAATATAGAAATTTCTCTTTTAGCTATGCATAAGGTAATAGTTTTGAAAGAATAATTGTTTCAATATACTTACATACTTTAGCACATATTAAGTTTTTATATAAGCTGCAGTATTGAAATTGCTAACAAGTAAATTTAAATTCAAATTCATTTTGAATTTTCCGTAAAAATTGCTTGTATGATTTTTTTGAATTAATGTCTCTTTTACGGTAACTAATAGCCCAAAAGCCCGTGAACGCCAGACTTACATTTGTTTAGCCACTGTCAAAAAAACTTCTTCAAAATATGTATAATTTAGCAACAGGGTCATATCAAATCAACCAATTTTTAATTAATTTTGGACCTCATGGACTTCAAATCACCTAATTTTTTTATGTTTGCTCTTCTGGTGGAAACTAAGAAAAAAACAAATTTTTAGATTTTTTAGACTTCTATTTTTCTAGTTATAAATTTTCAAAAAATCGAAAATCTTAAAATTTTGACAAATTTTGAAATCTTTAAATTTGTCTAGTTCAAAAAGCAAAAACTATTTGACATAGAAAGCTGAAAGTAGCACCAATTTCTTCTGATTTAATAAGGTGTTGATAGCTCAGAGTAAAACGATCGATGAGATGTGTTGAAGACCGCACAACTTCAACAATTTGGAGCGGTTTGACTTGATGAATAAGAAATAAAACTGAATGTGTGGTTATTGGCGTGTTTATTGTCACTGAGACTTAATGCTCGTATCTTCTACATATTTATACAATTATTTATTGCTGAATGCGTGAGTCAAGAGTTCATTCACCAATTTTTAATTTTCGTTACAAACAGAAATTAGGAATTGGCCTAAATCTTAATATTTTGTGATGTTTTATATGTGCTGCGCACATAAGGCTTTAATTTGATATACAACATAGTATTATTAGTAAGAATGAAAATTTTAATATAAAGCCAAAATTTAGGATGGGATGACAGCCAAAATTTAGGATGGAACGACAGTGGGATCATATTGAAATAAAATATTTTAGGTAATTGAAAAGCTGAATGTTCAATGAACCCAATATAGGGTGACTTCGTAAATGCCTATAAACTGTGTCAGAAAACAGTATTAATGCAGTCAAGTCAAAGTTCAGTAAAAGCTTAGACAAAGTTGTGCATTTTTAAATTTGACATTTATGAAGTGTGCCGTTTTTACTTTTTTACAAAATGGATAAAAAACCTATTGTAAAGTTAATTTTAAAACATTTAATACCAAATATAGAACCGCTAAATTTAATTTAAAAAAAGCAGTGGGTGTGTATACTTATGTACGCACATTAGAAGTTATACTTCTTAGGCGTGATTACAATAGAGTTTCATACTGAGGACATTAACCTATCGGCCAAATACAGCATCAATGGTGGTGCCGTGTCGTGTTTTTGAAACCAATGGATCAGTATTCATGATTAGATTTACATGATCTTGAAGAAAGTTAATAGGTGGACCCAAATCTTCGCCTCTGCCAAGAAATTCGCCTCACTCTTTTGTGTATGGCCATAATACTTATTTCAAAAATTAGATTTTTGCTTTGGAGTAATATATACTGCTATCACAACTTGTAAATTGCGACTGTTACACAGAGCTAACCTCTCAACCGTTCAAAATTGAATCTGGAGTCCCCGAAAGGCTCCATTCTAGGCCCTATCCTTTTCAATATATTTATACACGACTTCCCCACAACATTCCCCTCCTTAACGCATTTGTTGTAAGTAAATATTATACATAATAAGTTTGTTCATACTGAAGTTCTTCATTCAAAAAGAAACCAATCCACAAAAGTATTTTATGTATTTGTAGGTGTTAAAAACACTTATGGAAGAAAGATATAAAAACGGGCGCCCGTCAACCTCAGTTGAAAGTAGCCTATTCCTTACATTGTGGAAGTTGGCTAATCCAAATAATTTTCGTAAAATATGCGATCGTTTTAATGTGGCACAAGGAACAGCACACAAATTTTTTTGTAAAATTTGTAAAACTAATCACTTTGCATCATAGCTATTCATGATGCCGAAATTCCCATTTCAATGCAAAGATTTGACGTTTACGATGCAATTGTGAACACAGTGCTTTAAAACTGTGACATTTATGAAGTCTTGACTTAAACCGACTGCTTAAATTTTACATTTACGAAGTCACCCATAACAAAAATGTTTACCTGCGAAAGAGCTGATATCAACCGCTAATAATGTCGCCTCTTACTAATTTGGGTATGGCAAATTCAATAAAAATAAAGTCAGCCCTCTTACTTGATCGAAAACTACCCCCAGGAAAACCCTTATTACTAATATTGAGTTTTTCGCACTTGGCTTATGAAAACCCCCCGCCAATTTTTTGCGCTTTTAGTGCAAGCATCTCGGGAACCCACTCCCACAGCCACTCCTGAAGTTTACTTATTTTTTATGTCCAAAATAAAGATTTCCTCTAGTCCATTTTGAATGAGCATGAACATATTTCATATAAGACAATTTTCAGAAACCATATCAGTCCTTCAGGCAGAAAACACCCCACCACTAGGGGGTAAGTACTAAATTATTAACTTCCCAGTATAGGAAGTTATTGTAATCGGTCCGAAAATCGAAATCGAAAATTTCAACGTATTTTCATCTTTCAAGGTCCCAGGAGCATTTTAAGCAAAAAATTGGGAGGAAGTATGTGTGTGTGTGCGTACGGATGTGGTCATTTTTTCCTGCACGATATCGCGCGAACTAAAACTGATCTCGACTTCGTTGAGGTGTCGTTCAAAGCGTATTAACCGAAATATGATCTGAAAAGATTTTCATGAAATTCGGTCTAGCCGTTTTTTTTGTTTAAGCGACGTAAGTGATTTTTGTACCTGCACGATATAGCACGAACCAACCATGATACCGACTTCTTTGAGGTGCCGATCGTAGCGTATTACCGAAAGTACAGTTTGAAAATATTTTCATAAAATTCAATCGAGCGGTATCTATGTTTTAAGGGCGTAAGTGATTTTTGTACATGCTCTATAGAACACGAACCAAAAATGATATTGACTTCATTGAGGTGTCGTTTGAAGCGTATTAACCGAAATATGATCTGAAAAGATTTTCGTGAAATTGGGTCTAGCCGTTTTTTTGTTTTAAGTGATTTTTTGTACATGCTATATCGTACGAACCAACCATGATACCGACTTCTTTGAGGTGCTGATCGTAGCGTATTACCGAAAGAACGCTTTGAAAAGATTTTCATAAAATTCGATCAAGCGGTATCTATGTTTAAAGGGCGTAAGTGATTTTTGTACATGCTCGATAGAACGCAAACCAAAAATGATATTGACTTCATTGAGGTGCCGTTCGAAGCGTATTAACCGAAATATGATCTGAAAAGATTTTCATGAAATTCGGTCCAGCCGTTTTTAACTTCCCAGTATAGGAAGTTATTGTAATCGGTCCGAAAATCGAAATCGAAATTTTCGGCGTATTTTCATCTTTCAAGGTCCCAGAAGCATTTTAAGCAAAAAATTGGGAGGAAGTATGTGTGTGTAGGTGTGCGTACGTATGTGGTCATTTTTTCCTGGACGATATCGCGCGAACCAAAAAAGATATCGACTTCGTTGAGGTGTCGTTCGAAGCGTATTAACCGAAATATGATCTGAAAAGATTTTCATAAAATTCGGCCGAGCCGTTTTTTCGTTTAAGCGGCGTAAGTGATTTTTGTACCTGCACGATATCGCCCGAACCACGAAAGATATCGACTTCCGTTCGAAGCGTATTATCGACAATAAAATCTGAAAAGATTTTTATAATATTCTAATATTCGAGCGGTTTTTTGGTTTAAATGACATGAGTGATTTTTGTACCTGCATGATATCGCGCGAACTATAATAGATATCGACTTAGTTGATGTGCCGTTCGAAGAGTATTAACCAAAATATGATCTGAAAAGATTTTCATAAAATTCGGTCGAACCGTTTTTTTGTGTTTAAACGACGTTTACGATTTTTGTACCTGCACGATACCGCCCAAACTAAATAGTATATAGACTTCATTGAGGTACCGAAAAAAGAATATTAACGAAGAAATGCTCTGAAAAAAAAAATTTTTTGTCTGTAAATAGGGTTTACGGACGATAGTTTAACGTGACAACGTCATGAGAAAACATTGATGAAATGATTGCATACTTTTATGAATAAAATTGAATCATTTATATTAAACGTTGCAAGGTTAAAAAGGTTATATAAAATAATAAATTTTAAAATAATATAAAAAAAAAATAAATCAATTTAAAATAATAAAAAAAAATAAATCAAAAAAATAAATCAATAAAAAAAATAAAAAAAAGAAAAATAAAAAACAAAGAATCAAAGTCCAAGAAAGGACGCGCTGCGCGACTATACTTACGCGAGTTTGGCCCCGTTATTCGTTGTGTCTCTCTCTACCCTAAACCATTTTCAGTATTCAAGATAAGGACAGAGAGAGGCTAGCGAGAAACGACTTTCGTCTCCGCGCCAGAAGTGACACCTTGCGGTCGAACCGTGAGACGTAAAACGTTGTCAAGGGTAGCGGAATACTAGATTCTATGAAATTGACTTTTTTAAAACGTTTTTTGTATGTTTTTAGCTCGCTTTCTTGTCTGTCTGTTTGTCCGGTACAAATCTTGCAATCGATTTTTTGACTACTTCCGGTTACCCGATCACCCTGAAATTTTGCACACAGCTTCAGCTCCGATGACAATACAATATGGTATACTCATTATACCGTTAGATCAATGGCGGAGGACTCTAGACGACGGATTACTGTTTTCTTCTCGGAACAAATTTTGCATTCGATTTTTCAAATACTTCCGGATATCCAATCATGGTGAAATTTTGCACACAGCTTTAGCTGTGATGACAATGCAATATGGTACATACCTTTAGTCCATGGAGGCCGTCTCAGGAGGGCGGACTGAAATATTCTTCACAAACCGTTCGACATGGATATTAAATGAAATGGTATGATAAGTAGAACACCATAAGCAATATAGTATACTCAATTTATCGTTTGGTCCATGGCGGTCATCTCCAGAGGGCGGATTACCGTGATCCATGGCGGCCTCCTCAGGAGGGTGGGTTACCATTCTCTTCAGAGCACTTTCGACATGGGTATCAAATGAAAGGGTATGATAATTAGAAAACAATAAGCAATATAGTATACTCAATATTTCGTTTGGTCCATGGCGGCCATCTCAAGAGGACCGATTAACATTTTCTTCACAACCCCCTCGACATGGGTATCAAACGAAAGGGCATCAAAAGTAATGCAATAAGCTATGTCTTTAGATCCATGGCCACCTCCTCAGGAGGGCCGGTTACCATTCTCTTCAGAACCCTTTCGACATGGGTATCAAATGAAAGGGTATGATAAGTAAAACACCATAAGCAATACAATATACTCAGAACATCATTAGGTCCATGGCGGCCTCCTCAGGAGGGTGGGTTACCATTCTCTTCAGAGCCCTTTCGACATGGGTATCAAATGAAAGGGTATGATAATTAGAAAACAATAAGCAATATAGTATACTCAATATTTCGTTTGGTCCATGGCGGCCATCTCAAGAGGACGGATTAACATTTTCTTCACAACCCCCTCGACATGGGTATCAAACGAAATCAAACGAAAGGGCATCAAAAGTAATGCAATAAACTATGTCTTTAGATCCATGGCCACCTCCTCAGGAGGGCCGGTTACCATTCTCTTCAGGACCCTTTCGACATGGGTATCAAATGAAAGGGTATGATAACTAAAACACCATAAGCAATACAATATACTCAGAACATCATTAGGTCCATGGCGGCCTCCTCAGGAGGGTCGGCTACCATTCTCTTCAGAACCCTTTCGACATGGGTATCAAATGAAAGGGTATGATAAGTAGAATACCATAACCAATATAGTATGCTCAACATTTCGTTTGGTCCATGGCGGCCATCTCAAGAGGACGGATTAACATTTCTTTCAGAACCCCCTAGACATGGGTATCAAACGAAAGGCCATCAAAAGTATTGCAATAAGCTATGTCTTTAGATCCATGGCGACCTCCTCAGGAGGGCCGGTTACCATTCTCTTCAGACCACTTTCTACATGGGTATAAAATGAAAGGGTATGATAAGTAAAACACCATAAGCAATACAATATACTCAGAACATCATTAGGTCCATGGCGGCCTCCTCAGGAGGGTGGGTTATCATTCTCTTCAGAACCCTTTCGACATGGGTATCGAATGAAAGGGTATGATAAGTAGAATACCATAACCAATATAGTATGCTCAATATTTCGTTTGGTCCATGGCGGCCATCTCAAGAGGACGGATTAACATTTCTTTCAGAACCCCCTCGACATGGGTATCAAACGAAAGGCCATCATAAGTAATGCAATAAGCTATGTCTTTAGATCCATGGCCACCTCCTCAGGAGGGCCGGATACCATTCTCTTCAGAACCCTTTCGACATAGGTATCAAATGAAAGGGTATGATAAGTAAAACACCATAAGCAATACAATATACTCAGAACATCATTAGGTCCATGGCGGCCTCCTCAGGAGGGTCGGTTACCATTCTCTTCGGAACCCTTTCGACATGGGTATCAAATGAAAGGGTATGATAAGTAGAATACCATAACCAATATAGTATGCTCAACATTTCGTTTGGTCCATGGCGGCCATCAGGCCATCATCCAAGAGGACGGATTAACATTTCTTTCAGAACCCCCTAGACATGGGTATCAAACGAAAGGCCATCAAAAGTATTGCAATAAGCTATGTCTTTAGATCCATGGCGACCTCCTCAGGAGGGCCGGTTACCATTCTCTTCAGAACACTTTCGACATGGGTATAAAATGAAAGGGTATGATAAGTAAAACACCATAAGCAATACAATATACTCAGAACATCATTAGGTCCATGGCGGCCTCCTCAGGAGGGTGGGTTATCATTCTCTTCAGAACCCTTTCGACATGGGTATCGAATGAAAGGGTATGATAAGTAGAATACCATAACCAATATAGTATGCTCAATATTTCGTTTGGTCCATGGCGACCATCTCAAGAGGACGGATTAACATTTTTTTCAGAACCCCCTCGACATGGGTATCAAACGAAAGGCCATCATAAGTAATGCAATAAGCTATGTCTTTAGATCCATGGCCACCTCCTCAGGAGGGCCGGATACCATTCTCTTCAGAACCCTTTAGACATAGGTATCAAATGAAAGGGTATGATAAGTAAAACACCATAAGCAATACAATATACTCAGAACATCATTAGGTCCATGGCGGCCTCCTCAGGAGGGTCGGTTACCATTCTCTTCAGAACCCTTTCGACATGGGTATCAAATGAAAGGGTATGATAAGTAGAATACCATAAACAATATAGTATGCTCAATATTTCGTTTGGTCCATGGCAGCCATTCCAAGAGGACGGATTAACATTTTCTTCACAACCCCCTCGACATGGGTATCAAACGAAAAGGCATCATAAGTAATGCAATAAGCTATGTCTTTAGATCCATGGCCACCTCCTCAGGAGGGCCGGTTACCATTCTCTTCAGAACCCTTTCGACATAGGTATCAAATGAAAGGGTATGATAAGTAAAACACCATAAGCAATACAATATACTCAGAACATCATTAGGTCCATAGCGGCCTCCTCAGGAGGGTGGGTTACCATTCTCTTCAGAACCCTTTCGACATGGGTATCGAATGAAAGGGTATGATAAGTAGAATACCATAACCAATATAGTATGCTCAATATTTCGTTTGGTCCATGGCGGCCATTCCAAGAGGACGGATTAACATTTTCTTCACAACCCCCTCGACATGGGTATCAAACGAAAAGGCATCATAAGTAATGCAATAAGCTATGTCTTTAGATCCATGGCCACCTCCTCAGGAGGGCCGGTTACCATTCTCTTCAGAACACTTTCGACATGGGTATCAAATGAAAGGGTATGATAAGTAAAACACCATAAGCAATACAATATACTCAGAACATCATTAGGTCCATAGCGGCCTCCTCAGGAGGGTGGGTTACCATTCTCTTCAGAACCCTTTCGACATGGGTATCGAATGAAAAGGTATGATAAGTAAAACACCATAATCAATACAATATACTCAGAACATCATTAGGTCCATAGCGGCCTCCTCAGGAGGGTGGGTTACCATTCTCTTCAGAACCCTTTCGACATGGGTATCGAATGAAAGGGTATGATAAGTAGAATACCATAACCAATATAGTATGCTCAATATTTCGTTTGGTCCATGGCGGCCATTCCAAGAGGACGGATTAACATTTTCTTCACAACCCCCTCGACATGGGTATCAAACGAAAAGGCATCATAAGTAATGCAATAAGCTATGTCTTTAGATCCATGGCCACCTCCTCAGGAGGGCCGGTTACCATTCTCTTCAGAACCCTTTCGACATAGGTATCAAATGAAAGGGTATGATAAGTAAAACACCATAAGCAATACAATATACTCAGAACATCATTAGGTCCATAGCGGCCTACTCAGGAGGGTGGGTTACCATTCTCTTCAGAACCCTTTCGACATGGGTATCGAATGAAAGGGTATGATAAGTAGAATACCATAACCAATATAGTATGCTCAATATTTCGTTTGGTCCATGGCGGCCATTCCAAGAGGACGGAATAACATTTTCTTCACAACCCCCTCGACATGGGTATCAAACGAAAAGGCATCATAAGTAATGCAATAAGCTATGTCTTTAGATCCATGACCACCTCCTCAGGAGGGCCGGTTACCATTCTCTTCAGAACACTTTCGACATGGGTATCAAATGAAAGGGTATGATAAGTAAAACACCATAAGCAATACAATATACTCAGAACATCATTAGGTCCATAGCGGCCTCCTCAGGAGGGTGGGTTACCATTCTTTTCAGAGCCCTTTCGACATGGGTATCGAATGAAAGGGTATGATAAGTAGAATTAATTTTGCTTAAGCTTTCTTTTTTTAAAATTGAAATTATATTCAACAAAAGAAGTGAAATCAATTATTGCGTAACAAGTCGTTTGTTTTTTTTATATTAGGTGCAACAAAAAAATCTGGGGCCTGTATTAAACAAGATTTAAAGGTTGTTAACAACTTACAGTTCTTACGCGGCGAGATATTTCTGTAGTTCATATTATCTAAATAATGTTGAATAAACTTCCAAAATTACCTCAAAAAGGTAAATGAATCACGTCGCAAGATTTCGCGCTTTTCTATCATCAATCTCCCTATTTCGATATTTCTATAATTATTGTCATTATTATATTGTTATTTTGTTTTTAATTTTGCTTAAGCTTTCTTTTTTAAAAATTGAAATTATTTTCAACAAAAGAAGCGAAATCAATTATTACGTAACAAATCGTTTGTTTTTTTATATTAGGTGCAACAAAAAAATCTGGGGCCTGTATTAAACAAGATTTAAAGGTTGAACAAAGCCGAACTCAATAAGTAATTAACAACCTTTAAATCTTGTTTAATACAGGCCCCAGATTTTTTTGTTGCACCTAATATAAAAAAACAAACGGTTTGTTACGTAATAATTGATTTCGCTTCTTTTGTTGAAAATAATTTCAATTTTTAAAAAAGAAAGCTTAAGCAAAATTAAAAACAAAATAACAATATAATAATGACAATAATTATAGAAATATCGAAATAGGGAGATTGATGATAGAAAAGCGCGAAATCTTGCGACGTGATTCATTTACCTTTTTGAGGTAATTTTGGAAGTTTATTCAACATTATTTAGATAATATGAACTACAGAAATATCTCGCCGCGTAAGAACTGTAAGTTGTTAACAACCTTTAAATCTTGTTTAATACAGGCCCCAGATTTTTTTGTTGCACCTAATATAAAAAAAACAAACGACTTGTTACGCAATAATTGATTTCACTTCTTTTGTTGAATATAATTTCAATTTTAAAAAAAGAAAGCTTAAGCAAAATTAATTCTACTTATCATACCCTTTCATTCGATACCCATGTTATTAATTATCATTATTTTGTATGGATACAAAAAGGAGTGAAATGAAATATTCATTTTGATTGATAAATTAGCTTTTATTTGCACTAATGAATTCAAATATGTTTATTACTTTAATGAACAGATTATTTACAAGTAACAATGTGTAGTAACAAATTCATTTACAGCTTTTATACATGTCTGATATTTAACTTGAAATCTGTGTTATTCTGTTAAGGATAGGTCGATGATAGGAAAAGTATGAAATGAATGGGAGTGTTTCAAGTGTAATGTTCCTTGAAAAAGTCAAATCGAGGGTTGTTCCTCTCAGCGTTGTTGACTTAGTAACATCTGATGTGCATTCGAGATTGTACATATCCTTCATGAATTTGAGGGATGTATCATCATTTTTCACGTTTGTGTTGAAGTCGCCACAAAGGAGAATTGGTACATTGGTATCAACTTGCATGATCGGATGCACATACTGCCTGTTATGCACGTACGGAAAGAGTGCTTGGTGCAGCAATACATTAATGTTTGAGACACTTGCAGCAATACATTAATGTTTGAGACAGCATGAATATACACTGCGCCAAGTACAATTTTAAACGTTGTATCAGCAGTGAAGCATGTAATTTCAGCCTCGCCTGTGTTTCTGATGAGACGAGTTGTGTCCGACAATTCAACGTGGAGAACTTAACCTAATTTTCGATAGATTGCCACTCCACCAGCTGCGTTTGTATCAGAATCCGATCGATTATTCTGCCTGATTATTGATTTGAACTGGATCAAAATTGTCACGCATCCACGTTTCAGTCAATACCAAATAATCCGATCTTGGTATGACGGGATTCGTTTCAATATCGGCGAAGTGCGCAGACAAACTCTGAACATTAAGGTTTGTCACTACAGTTTGCCCAGCGTTGCTACCGTCATCACAAAATTTCCCTGCTTTCGAAGTGTCCACGGAGTCGAATGTATTCGTTACGGACATCTCGCGTAGTGTGTGAGTCGTTCCCATCCCGTCCGTGTTTGAAGATAAAAGGCGCATCTTTTTCCGTGATGATGTGCAAGCCGTCTATATTCGTTACCCGACTCAGCGCCACGTACACCAACTGTTGTGGTTGCTCCGAGGAGTATTTATAAACAATAACAGTAAACGTCCCACCTTGTGACTTGTGAATGGTAATAGCACAAGCAGGAACGCAAGGAAACTGTTTTCGTTTGCATTTCACAGTTTTCGTCAGTGTAATGTTCACTATTTTCTTATACACCGGCACCCAGTTAGGAGACAGAGTGTTTGGCTTGCTTTGCTTATTGTTGACAATTTGACAAATTTAATTTAATTAAATATTGACAATTTTAATCAAATTTTTAAGATTACTACGATCAAATTTTTAAAATTATTACGGGACATAACGGGACAATGAGTCATCATTTTTCGTGCATGCAGCCGGCGTTCATCGTTTTAATAGACGTTGTCACGTCAAAAATTCATAAAATTCGGTCGGTCCTTTTTTGTTTAAATAGAAAAACTTCGGCTAATTGTCAGAAAGACCTTAAATTGACAAGTTTTGCTAATATCTAATAAACTCAATGGAATGAGACCCGTTCTAAAAGAAGTGATCTTTTTTGGGTTCTGCACAGCGATAGCCTTCGAACAAAACATCACTTGTCAAAATCCGACAACCTTTTAAAGTCGTGCAAAAATTTCGGCGGGGAATTGTTTTCTACGCATGATACAGTTTCAGAAAATTGCGGTTCATCCCGGGATTTCCAGTAGTTACAGCAAAATTTGTTCTTTTTGGTCAAGTCTGATAAGTACTTAACAGGTACAGTTATGCTAATATCTCCAGAAAGCTTTGGAATTTCCAAATGAAGCCATTCGCTTCTCAGTTTGTCAATGGCGCTTCAGCACGCTCAATACGAATTTGAACACCCGCTTTAGTGCCGCGAACGAAATACGGAGGAAATGTTTGTTTGCTAACGTTCAGGAAAAACAAATTCTCTAGACAAATCTTGTGGATTTACTACTATTATAGTTATTTGAACTAGCTTCTCTCGGGATTGCTTTGTCATCAGTTCTGATACTATCCAATTTTCCACTAGTGCTAAACGTATAACTATTTTGTAAGAAGTCAGTTTATTCCATCTTCTTCCATCATACTGGGAAGTTAATCGTGTGGGCCGAAGGGGTCAAACCCACATCCCAACTAGTTTAATTTTGTACTTAAACTTCAATTAAATGATTTAGTTCTCACCCCTAATGGTGGGGGTGGTTTTCTATGCCGAAGGACGTAGGTATTTTTTCGAAAAATTATCGTTTATGTAATAGGTGTAATGTTCTTCTGTTCTGAACTTAGGGATGCCGAACTGGATGACATCGGCTCAGAATCGAGACCGGTGGAGAGAACAATTGCCAGAGGCCAGAACCGCATACGCAGAAGAAGCGTAAGTTCTTCAAAAATTGGGCGTAAAAAAAATTTAAGATTAGGGGTTGCTGTGGGGGTGGCTTTCCCTTCCCCGATATGGTTGGTTTGGTATAGGCTATTTATACACAAACAATTTTAGGAGTGGTTTCATAAGCAAGAATGAAACATTTAATTTTAGGAATAAGGGTTGTCCTGGGGATAGTTTTCGATCAAGTTGAATTTGTTGAATTTATTTTTATTGAATTTGCCATACCCAAATTAGTAAATGCATTATTAGCGGTTAGGTTAGGTTAGATATGGCTGAGCTGTTGGTGCACAGCCCAAACATTTAGGCCAAAGGGAAAGGCCCGTTGTGATGCCACAATGATCCCACTTTAAACCCAATGTTAAAGTGTCATTTCTTCGCTAAACCACCTCGAGGACGTAATGAATCTTCTTAGTTGCGGGATCCCAAGCTTCGGGATTTCCGCAAGCGTGCTTAGGAAGGGTTCACCAAAAGTGGTAAGTCTTCTTTTGCTTAGGGCTGGACAGTGACAGAGAAAGTGTTTAACACTTTCCTCTTCGTCTATATTCTGACAGCTTCTGCAGAAATCGTAGGTTTCGAGACCTAAGCGAGCCGCATGTCTCCCTATCAAACAGTGTCCGGTCAGCACTCCCACTGTAACTGAGAAATCTCGTCTACTGAGGCTCAGCAGTGAGGTGGTCCGACTGAGATCGTAAGAGGGCCACGTCGTCAAGGTGCATTTGTTAAGATCCCTCCAATGATTTTCTGCTAATTGCATTGTGTGATGTTTGTATCGGAGTTTAAAAGTGGCCCAAGGCATACCAACCCTTTCTTTTCCAGGAAGGAGAGTGGCGGTCGTGCCTTTCCTATCCAGTTCGTCAGCTTTACAGTTTCCTGTTATATTTCGGTGACCTGGCACCCATATGAGGAAGGTCCTGAACTGCTGAGCCATCTCGTTAAAAGATCTGCGGCATTCAGAGATAGTTCTAGGGTTATTAGTGCAAGAGCGCTGGGTCTTCAGAGCCGCCTGTAGAAGTATGAAGACAGTTCGGTTCCTGTCGCCTTGCTGGTTGTTTTGCAGAACAGCCTCTTGTATGGCTAAAACCTCCGCTTGGTAAACACTGCGGTGATCGGGTAGTCGGAAGGAGACTTCAATCCCAAGTTCCGGCGAGAAGACTCCGCCTCCCACTCGACCCTCGAGGTTAGAGCCATCGGTGATTCACGACGTGACGGAATGTATGTAGACTTCGTTGTTCTTTGTAAAGTTGACCTCGGATAGGCGAAAGTCGGTTTCTGTGGGAATATTGACAGAGTCTTCTAATTCCGGTCCAAGATCCAGATTCTTTTATTTTGAGCGCTGCAATAGTCGCATTTTCGCTTGCCACAAGGTTCAAAGGAGGGAGGTATAACATAACGTTTAGGCCATCTGTAGGTGTGGAGCGAAGTGCGCCTGATATGCATAACTCCGCACATCTTTGCACTTTCTGTAGTTTGTTTAGCATCGTGGACTTATTTAAGGTTGGCCACCATACCAAGACCCCGTATAGGAGTATTGGAGGGACAATCGCTGTGTAGGGGAGAAGCCCCATTTCTTTCCTATGGATTTTTTGCAAACGAAAAGCGCTATGTTCGCTTTTTTAATGCGCTCTTTTGTGTTCTCATTCCAAAGGAGCTTTTTGTCCAGGGTTACTCCCAGATATTTGGAACTGTTAGCAAATTTGAGCCTGACATTGTTTAGCCGGGGAGGAATTAGGGGTGGGGTTTTATACCTCCTCGTAAAGAGGACTAATTCTGTTTTTTCAGGGTTAACGCTGAGTCCGCGGGTGGCAGCCCAGTTTGAAAGAGTTACTAACGCACCCTCCATGAGATCACAGAGGGCTGGTGGAAATTTTCCTTTTATGATGATAACAATGTCATCCGCGTATGCCAGTACATGGTGTGCCACTGTCTTAATGCGCTCGCAGCAGCTGGTTCACAGTCACGACCCATAGAAGTGGAGGAAGTACTCCTCCTTGCGGGGCACCTCTGTTGACGGCCCTTCGGACCGAGCATTCGCCAAGGTTTGAGCTCACGATCCTGCCGGTAATCATTTGGTGTATAAGAGGCACCAGCGGTGCCTCGATCCTCAGTTTCGCCAAGGCCAGGGTAATGGCGCCCGGGAGCACGTTATTAAACGCTCCCTCTATGTCAAGTAAAGCTACCAATGTGTATTCTTTGACTTGAAGTGATTTTTCTATGGTTGAAACCAATAAGTGAAGGGCAGTTTTCGTGGATCTACCATGGTGGTTTGGAAGCCTCTTTATGTGGTCTGTTCGGACAAGCTTTATTTAAGGCAAAGGAGCATTGTTCTGTGAAAATGTCCACAATGCTGTCGAGCTGTTCCCGGTTTTTGGGAATACAGGGTGGTTTAGGTGCCAGTTCGTCCATTTGAGGTTTTTTATTTTGGACGGGGTGGCTGAGCTAGAGTCTTGCAGATGGAACTCTATAAACCTGTGGTCTGAGAGAGAGTGTTCCTTCAAGACCTTCCAGGTCAGTATTTGGTCGGAGTGACAGTCCGAGACAAGGGTGAGGTCCAGGGGGGCAATTCTGGTTCGGTGCAGTGAAAACGTGAAAACACTTAACACGTTTACACCTTTGTTTGCGATTCTTATACCGTGTAAACCACTGTCAAAAACTTTGCACGTATACAATATTTTTACACCGTGAAATTTAGAGTGAAGTCGTGAAAAGTTTACACTTTAGATATGTACCTACTAGATTTGATAAACTGTCACTTGCTAGTATAAAAATTCAATTCAGCCTTTATTCAGCATTAAGTTTACACGAATGCAACGAGAATCGCTTTTTCAGGTTGAGTGCAGTGATAAAGTGAAAAAAGGTGTGTAAAACGTCAAGTGTGAACTTTTTTTCACGTTTTCACTGCACCGAACCAGAATTGACTCCCAGCACTTCCTCTCTGTTTTTGGTAACAAAAGTGGGGTCATTTCCCTTGTTACAGATTGTAAGCCTGGTGCCTAATAGGTAGTTAAAAATGACCTTATAGCCTTATGACAAGGGCTTTATCGTAGGCTGAAAATGCTGCCTTGGCTAGGCTGAAAATGGCGAAATATGTTATACTGTGGGACAGAGATAGCATGTGAGAGTAAGAACGATTATCTCATTATTATAACTGATAGTTGTTAAGGGGAGAAGAAATCCGTTGGAAATATTTGAAATATTCAAATTTATTTTGATTAAAATTAAATTAATTTAAATTTATTGTATTTAATATTACACATGGTCAACATCAGGTAAATTAAAATTCTTTGTTCTCTTCCTTTCAATTTGCTACTTCCTCATTAAAAAATTTTGTTTGACCTGAGTCTTCCAGAGTAAAACAATAGCTTCATATATTTTCAAAAATACTTCAACAACTATATAAAAAAATATTTTTCTTTTAGACTCCCCCAATTCGCAACGCGCACCCGCCCGTTGCAATAACAAAAATATGTCTCCCATGATTTGTTACTGATTGATTACTTTGTAGTCCAGTAAATAGGTACTTTTTCTTTGCGAAAAATACCGCACGCAATTTTTTTTACCAAATGTTTTTACATATTTTTATGAGCTTAAATTCAAAATGGCGTCATCCCCACCCTTATGCTTCACTTAAAATGAAGGGAAACGCGTTTAATTCTATATCTCAGCAGGAAAAATTATAGATAATCGTGTGTTCTATAAGTCTTAGGAAGGTTTTTTTATGGCGGGCTACCCGTTAACGAAATATAGTGCAAAGAAAGTAATGTATAAAGTTTGAAGCACTATAACTCCGAATATATTGACTTTACAAAAAAAAATCGGAACAAAAAAGTTAAATCACTTATTTATCTACAAAAAAGATTATATAAATTTTTGTCGTAAAACGCATAGTTTCTGAGATATAGAATTAAACGCGTTTCCCTTTATTTTAAGTGAAGCATAAGGGTGGGGATGACGCCATTTTGAATTCAAGCTCATAAAAATATGTAAAAACATTTGGTAAAAAAAATCGCGTGCGGTATTTTTCGCATTACGAAGGCCTTTTTTTCGACATATTTACTGGACTATTGGGGCAATTAAAAATCACAGTAGGTATTAGGGCGGTTTTGCGGTGGGAACCAGATCACTAGGTCAAGGTCAAGGTGATTAATCACGTGTAATTATGTTGACAGGTCATTAACCTGTAATTATGGTAAGTGGGTGACATTGGAATGTGTGCCAGACGTATTAATTATTTGTGTAGATCAAGGTCATCGCTGTTATTGTTGTGTGTGTGTGGCACGCCCACTTGTGCGCCACGAAGGTAAAAGTTGGAGTGCGGAGTTGTAGAGGGGAGTGCAGCGGAAGTATTAGCGATGGCGACGACGGGGCAGGGGCAGGGGCGGGGGCGGAGGCGGGGGCTGGGGGCGAATATTGAGAATTCGATGGCTCGACGGGTACATCATGTCTATGGGAGGTGTAGGTTTGAAACTCTGTGGGTAGCATTGAAAGTAGTGTTATGTTCCTAAAACGATATGAGTTAATTGTTAATTTTTAATAATAATTTGTGTGTACTTATCTGTCGTATTTATGTACGTGCCGTCTGCCAGAGCATCATACCGCTGATTAATTTTTTTTTATAGATCCCGGCCGAAGGAAGCGAATTCAGGGAGAGGTTCGGCGCATCGCCTGGAAATAATAGGGGTCCGAATTTCCTGACAACCAAGATGTCCATGTGTTTGGTGATTCACCCAATCCTTCATTAATATCAATTGAATCTCCTAAATATGGATTATTATTATTATTATTATGATTATTACTATTATAGCCTCTTGCGATTAATTACCTACGAGTAGTACCGATGCTGTAAACGACCCGCTATCCTCAGCGTTAGTCATAGCCCTCCATATGTACGAAAATAGTCAGGAGCTCCCATGATTACAAGTCCTGAAGCTCAGCACTCTGCGCGCAGAAGGGAGATAATCAGGGAGTGCTCTAGATTTGGAAAAAAAGGAAAAACTCTAGCTACCCGGAAAATCCGCCAGCATATCTTGAGCTGTCATGCTCAAGCTCCTTCGCCAATTGCGAGAATTTGCTTGGTCGCTGAATTTTCCGAGGTGTAGTATTATGTTGCCCAAAAATTAGGGATTATTTCCCGAATATTTTTTTATATTAATATAACTAGCCCGATTTCAACCGGTCCAACCGAGTCCATCCGGTGGGGTGGGACGGTTTGGAAATGGTCCGAAACGATGGAGGGAACTTGTGAAATAGTGGGTTTTTCCCTATAAAAGTTGGGCCCTTGATGGATACTCTCTCTCTGTCAGTAATGATTTTGCAGCAAGTGAAAAGTGTAGTTACGGAGGTGATATATATATTTTGGAGGAAAGTGACCGTTACAGGGATAGAGGATTGCGGGACGGATCAAACGGAAAAGTTAAGTCCTGTTTTTTTTAACTTCCCAGTATAGGAAGTTATTGTAATCGGTCCGAAAATCGAAATCGAAAATTTCAACGTATTTTCATCTTTCAAGGTCCCAGGAGCATTTTAAGCAAAAAATTGGGAGGAAGTATGTGTGTGTGTGTGTGTGTATGTGCGTACGGATGTGGTCATTTTTTCCTGCACGATATCGCGCGAACCAAAACTGATACCGGCTTCGTTGAGGTGTTGTTCGAAGCGTATTAACTGAAATATGATCTGAAAAGATTTTCATGAAAATCGGTCCAGCCGTTTTTTTGTTTGAGCGACGTAAGTGATTTTTGTTCCTGCACGATATCGCCCGAACCACGAAAGATATTGACTTACTTGAGGTGCCGTTCGAAGCGTATTAGCGACAATATTATCTGAAAAGATTTTTATAATATTCGGTCCAGCGGTTTTTTGGTTTAAATGACTTAAGTGATTTTTGTACCTGCACGATATCGCGCGAACTATAAAAGATATCGACTTAGTTGACGTGCCGTTCGAAGAGTATTAACCAAAATATGATCTGAAAAGATTTTCATAAAATTCGGTCGAGCCGTTTTTTTGTTTAAGCGGCGTAAGTGATTTTTGTACCTGCACGATATGGCCCGAACCACAAAAGATGTTGACTTACTTGAGGTGCCGTTCGAAGCGTATTAGCGACAATATAATCTGAAAATATTTTTATAATATTCGATCCAACGGGTTTTTGGTTTAACTGACTTAAGTGATTTTTGTACCTGCACGATACCGCGCGCACTAAAAACTATATCGACTTCATTGAGGTGCCGAAAAACATTCATACATCAATTTTATATACATTTTCGTCATCCTAACCTTGTAAGTGCGCACATTAAGTTTGACATTTTAGCAAGGCATGAAAACCGTAACCGGAATCCGACCGATAACCCCTAAAAACCGAAACGATTGGAAAAACCGGAACCGTAACCGGACCGATATAAAAATTTTAATGTAAGACCGATAACCGTGACCGAAACAAACGGTTCCCGGTTATATATCGGTTTCCTATTTATCAATGACTATTATGATTTTAAAATCTTTTGAAATTTTGACCAAAACAGAAAATCGGGTTTTAAATTTCTTAAACGAGTATTAATTCATTATCCCAAATTTGTCTAGGACAAAGAACGGATTTACCTCTGACCGGACCAACCTTGGAGAAGATCAAAGAGATATGTAGTAAAAGTTTTACAACCGTCGAAACCCGCAACTGTACGAATGCAAAGTGAACAACTCACTATGGGTGACTTTTATGGAATCTGGATGCCATGCAAGATTGACACCAACAAAATTTCATATGCCATGTCTTGACGTCTGATCAGTGAAATGGAAAAACGCGAAAAGCAACTTTTTACCAACGAGGCCTTTCTTGCTGCCATTTACCTCGACTTGAGGTATCAAATTATTTTGTCGTCGATTCAAAAGGAGCAAGCCGTCGATACGTTGACTAAATTGTACTGCAGGATGCACGAGGCGGAGAAACAATCGGATCAAAACACTGCATCACACAGAGCAAGTGTGGAGTTCACGCAACAAAATGGTTCATGCGATGACCTTGAAGCAGTACTTTTAGGCTTAGAAAAAACAGAGAGTTCTTCGACGAGTCTCCACATACTTCATCTCCAGCTAACGAGATTCGACCTCTTTTGTTAGAGTTTGGGAAGATGAAAAGATTGGACAGAAATATTAACATTCTTTTTTGGTGGCAAGAAGAACGCTTGCGAAAACCACACTTGTTCGAATTGTCCAAAGTCGCGTTAGCTGTGCCACCTACTCAAGTAAGCGTCGAAAGATTATTTTCTGGTCTCAAGTTTTTGATCGGTCACTTGAGAACAAGTATGAAGAACGACGCCGTTGATGCGATTTCGTTAATCCGAACCAATCAGCGTTTCAGCGGCGCGAGTTATTTTTAATTTTTATTAACTTTGTTACAACTAGTACACAAACCAGATTTGACACTGTAAATTTAAGTGTGTACATTGTATGAAATAAATAAAGAAAGTCAGCATTGTAAAATTTAAGATTGGATTTGTGCCTAAGACCGTTAACCGGACCGAAAAAAATAACGGTACCCGAAGCGTTTCAGAGAAAAAATGAAAAACCCGACCGACAACCGTAACCGAAATAAAAAAATAACCCGACCCGTAACCGGACCGAAATTCGTTTCGGTTTTCATGCCTTGCATTTTAGCGAAAATATTGATAAACAATTGTGACAAATTCTCAGTATTATGCTATTGTTCATTTATTATTAAAATATCCAATCATAATATTCAACATCCATCATACTGGGAAGTTGATCGTGTGGACCGAAAGGGTCGAACCCACATCCCAACTAGTTGTATTTTATTTTATTTAATTAGCTTTTTTTTATTAACTGCGGAATTTTTATTTTTATTATTTAATTATCCTTTTTTAAATTGCATTTAATCTTAAATTGCCCTAGTAGTGTTGAAATTATATTATTTTTTTTATTACTTTATTGATTTTATTTTAACTGAATTAATAAACACCGAATTTTCCGAAGTTTTATTTTTTATTTTTTGAATGGTTGTCTTATATTTTATTTTATTTGTTCTGAGTGGGTTCAAGCCCCACGCTGGCACCCAGGTTACAGGTTCGTAGTCCTTAAAACTACGTGGCGCCCATAATTTTATTTTTCCATAATCCGCGCCCAACGCTGAGTTTAGCCGAGCCGTGCGTGCAAATAGCACGTAACAGTAGAAATGGAAACCTGAAAATGACTACAATTTGATACATTAAAAAAAAAAACAATTATTTTAACATTTTTATTTTTTAAATCAAATATAAACATTGAAATTTATTTTTAAAATTTTAGTTTTTACATGATTTAATATTTTTTTCTGTTTTGTGATAAAATAATGTTCCCTTCAACGTCGTCCACATTCAGTTCATGGGGATTTCCTGATCTTTTCTTAAATATGATTTCGAAGGAATTACCCTTCTCTCACAAATTCTCAATGGCATATTTCCCGTTTTTTAATAAATTAATCCCCCTATCGGAGAGGTCAGTGTACCTTACCGGTAAGTATATATTACTAGCCTCCAGCTCTACCAGCACCTTTTCCCCGAACTTGGTATTCACCTTCCTAGCATCAATTATGTTATACGCTTCGTTGACTTTCATGTCTTTTAAAGGCATGTTTTTCTTATATTGAAAATTGTTGATTTCCTCCAGTATGCATTCCTCATCCCCATCGACATCAGTATCATCATCATCATTCACAGAGATGATAGGGGACATGTTTTTCTTCCTTTTGCTAAGAGTCGACTTAGAAAAATCCTCCTCCTTCTTCTCTTCGAAAAGTCGCCTCTTTACCCCTTTGCTAGTTGACGATTTCCTAGCTGACTCCAAACTATCAGCACCAAACTCCAAATTATTAATATTCATGCTGCACATATCTGAAAAGAATAAAGTGGAATGGTAAATAATCGAAAATTTATTTATTTAAAAACATTCTTACCCAAATGTTTCTTTTGATTTTTCAATAAAAAATTCTGCTCCTCACTTGATTTAACTTTTGAAAGTTTCTTCTGCCTTCCTCTAAAACTGATGAAACTCTACTTAAGAATCATCATCCAAAGTGGAGTTTATATAGGCCTGAACTACCCATACATCGATACTGTTAAAACAAGTCGCATTAATAATTAATTACGATCACGCAAGCGGATATACCGCGCAATTGCACATGATCTGGTCGCAGCTGCAAGAGCCCGTTTGTTTTTGTTTTGTTTTGCGTTTTTTTTTCTCATTTCGCAGCTGTCGCAGAAATGAAATTATTATCTAGCTCAGAAATGCAGATGCCAAGCGAATCACTTAAAATAAATAAGCAGGCGAGTTCAACTTCCAAAGATTGAAACAAGTCGCATTAATAATTAATTGCGATCACGCAAGCAGATATACTGCGCAATTGCACATGACCTGGTTACAGCTGCAAGAGCCCGTTTGTTTTTGTTTTGTTTTGCGTTTCTTTCTCGTTTTGCGGCATAATTGGCGAGCGAGTTAAGATGCAAAATTTATTACTTTTGCATGTATTCATATACTACTAAATTGATAAGATGAAATTCCTTTCCATTTAGTGTATGGGGTCGCGTATATAAAAACCTAGCCGAATGCATCACTCCGTCATTCGAAGATTGTTTTTAGAAACGCAGAACGCGACTCGGGAAGTATTTATTTTGAGTTTGACTCTAAAAAGTGTTTTGAGAAGTTTTAAGCTAATCGGAATTTCGAGTGCTGAAAGTGTTTTTAAAAAAGTGTAAAAGTGTGGGTGAATATATATTTAAAAATTTAAAAAACGGTAAGCAGCTATAGTAATTTAAGCATGAAAAAAATGTTGAAGCTTAGGGCTCAGGTAGACGAAGAGCTTGGAATGTTTAAATATGTAGAACAATCGTTACAAAAGTTTAGTGGAGAACTAATAAAAAGTACACAGAATGGATAAAGGAGTTCGAAGACTTTGCACTTGTTCATGGTTGGAACGATGCGCAAGAGTACCTCTACGCAAGACGGTTACTGGAAGGGACTGCGAGGTTAGCTGTTGAGAAGAGCATCGATGTTAGGCGTTTTGAGGAGATGAAAGAATTATTGGGTAGAGAATTTGGTAGTAAATTTTCCATCACCAGCGATACGACAGCGCATATAACGCGTTTCAATCTGAGGGGGCGCAAAATTAATTTCAAAGTCAATAGCCCACCCGCAAATGTGGAACCCTCAGTTTGGATCAAAAGTGCAGTTGACGATATTGTTCAACACGCACTCTTAGAAGTTCAGCCAGATGATTTCCTAGGATTAACCTTTTGTGGGGCGTCCTTTATGGAGAAAGGTCCAGGGTGGTTAAGCTACAGATTGGCCTCCACACTGAAAGTATCCGATGTGTGGGACACCATAGGAAAATTTTTTCAAAGCAATTCACGTGGCTTAAGTACCGACACGTTCTGCTTAAATATTACCACAGTTAGACTACCACAAGGGAGAGGAAATGATAGAGCCAGGAAATACAATACGTTTGATGAGGAATGTGTAAAGAGAAAGGGTATCGTAGTAATAAAAAACAAGGATAACCTTTGTCTAGCAAGAGCATTGATTGTTGCCATATCCAAAGTGAATAAGGAGACAGAGTTTGACAAAGTAAGGGGGGATGTGGAAAATTACAAACTCAACGAGCAACAGAACTTTTGTCTGAATCCATTTATCCTGGATACCCAATGAAGGTGCCGGAATTCCGGAGTTGCAAAAATTTCAAGAACATCTGAAAGATTATAAGATTATAGTGTATAGATATGGTGCTAGAGGAAGATATGTGATATTTGAGGGACAAAATACCGGAAAAAACTAAATTTACTGTACCACAACAATCATTACAACGTCATAGGTTCGCTAACTGCTGCATTTTGCTGTAGTTATTATTGTGAGGAGTGCCATTTACCATACAATACCAAAAATGATCACAGATATGGAGGAACCTGTCCTTGCTGCCAGCAGACTCCAGCATGTGCCAAAGACTGTACCGAAAAGCTGTGTAAAGATTGTAATCGACATTTTAGAGGAGAATTTTGCTTCAACAATCATAAAGCTTCAGGATACTCTTTTTGTCTTTTACGAGCTGGAAACAAGACAGGAGAAGGTTGTAGATCAAAAATATATAGAAGGAGAATCAGCTGGTGACATAAAGCTGCATGAACCAAATTCATGTGTAGCTGCGAGGCGTTGTCAACTTTGCATTGATATAGAAAAGTTATATTTCTGCCAAAAATGTGGATATAGATTGAAAATTTACCAATTTAATATAGTGAACGAGTTTTTGAAAGATTTGTTGGAGCTAAGGAAGGGCAAATTTAAAAGGGTAGTAGTCATAGCTCATAATGGTCAAGCGTTTGACCATCAACTCATGCTGAGTTACATTCTGAAAAAGACAGACCTGAAACCCAAATTAATAATGCGGGGGACGAAAATTATAATGATGCAGTTGGACTCGCTAAATTATTTTCCTATGAGCCTATCACAACTACCAAAGGCCTTTGATCTACCAGCAGTGTATAAAAAAGGATACCTCCCTCATCTATTTAACACGTTTGAGAATAGGAAATATATTGGGAAATTACCGGCAATAGAATATTACAGTCCCGACTCAATGAAAACTGAAGAACGTGATAGTTTCCTCAAGTGGTACGAGACATATAAAAATGAAGACTTTGATATGCAGCGTGATATTGTAGACTATTGTATTAGTGACGTGCAGATTTTGGCAGAGGCATGCTTAAAATTTAGAAAATTGATGTTGGTAGAATTGATGTTGATCCATTTGTTTAGGCGACAACTATTGCCTCTGCATGCAATTTAGTTTTTCTGCGCAATTTTCTTAGACCAAATACTATTGGTATTATTCCAAGAAAGGGATATAGATATGCCGATAATCAGTCAGCAATAGCAATTCAATGGCTAATATCTGAAGAAAAACGCAGAGGAATTAATATTACACATGCAGCCAAACAAAGAGAAGTTGTTCTGAAAGGAGTAAAAGTAGATGGCTATTGTGCAGAGTCTAATCAAATTTTTGAATTCCATGGCTGCTACTACCATGGACACCCCACATGTTTGAAACACAACCGTGATCAACCTCTTCATGATGACCATATCGATACTCTAAATCACCGATATGAAGTAACAACCGCAAAGACGGGGCGCTTACGTTCTTATGGATACGAGGTCATTGAGGTGTGGGAGTGCGATTTCTCAGACTGATGGAAACCAATAAAGACATTCAAGCTTTAAGAGACCATCCTTTACTGGTACACATTCACCTTTAAATCCTAGAGATGCTTTTTATGGGGGTCGAACAGGTAATGTTTATACACATTACGAATGCAAGCCAGGTGAAAAAATAAAATACATAGATGTATGCTCATTGTGTACATCGGTTTGCAAGTATGGAAAATTCCCAATCGGTCACCCTGAATTATATGTCGGAACAGATGCATGCTCAAAAGTTGATTTAGGTAAAATAGATGGTCTGATCAAATGTAAAATTTTACCGCCCGAAGGAATGTATCACCCCGTTCTACCGATTAGACAGAATAATAAATTAATGTTCCCCTTATGTCATAGATGTAGTGAGGAGAAAAACCAACATCATGAATGCACTCACATGGATGAGCAAAGAGCTCTTATTGGAACATGGGTAATTGACGAGGTAAAAACAGCTCTAAGTAGAGGATACAAAATGCTGAATACATACGAAATATGGAGTTACAAAATTGAGGCGTACGACAAGTCAAACCTTTCGGGTGGACTGTTTACTTCAAAAATCCTGGGCTAAGATCATTAGCCAAGTTAATTTTAAACTCCTTTTGGGGAAAATTTGGACAGCGAGAAAACCAACCGAAGACCAATATAATTAACAGTTCAGGTGAGTTGTATCAGTTTCTAATAAATCCGGCAGTAGAGGTACAACATCTTCTTCCAGAGAGGGAGAATACGATCCCCCAACTGGAGAATTCATTGGAGATATGACCGATGAGTTAGAATGCTACGGTCCTGGCAGTTATATAAAAACTTTTACAAGTGGAGGCCCTAAAAATTATGCATACGCAGTTTATATCATAAGGGATGAATCCATCAAGGTACAGAGTAAAGTAAAAGGAATCTGTCTGAATTATGAAGCTTCGCAACATGTCAATTTAGATTCAATTAAAAATATGATATTAAATGACAACAAGACCACATTCCTATCCTATCAAAAAATATTCGCCGCACAAAAGATCACGAGGTAGTAACAGTTCCGGAAATAAAAAAATATAAGGTGACTTTAGACTGGAAGTTTCAGCTCCCTACCATATGGGTTTAAAAGACAGAAAAGATGAGAAAATGTGTTTGTGAGACAACAACAGAGATAAATATATGAATTTGTCGCTACTTACACTTTTGAACCATGCCAATTTAGAAGAATAAGATATATGAATAAGTTTCGTGGAGTAGGCCTATTGGGGATACCACATGATAAAAAAAAACGCGCCAAAAACTCTGCCCCCGGGGTTGGTGTGCAAATGAGTTCCATATTTGTTAAGATATATAAGACATTAAAATATGTATTTAAGAGTCATTCGATATTTTTTCCTAGATCGTTAAAGTCATGAATTCTGCAACAGTTATTTTGGATATACAATTTGTCAGTGGAGTGAATGGTCAGCTGTTTGCTAAGGAGATAGTAGTCTTACAACACGGATCACTTTTACCGAGGTAATACTACTTCAAGCCACCTTTTCCGTATAGTGAGTTGACACCAAGAGCTCGTTGGCGGGATGATTTCAACTTTAGCAAAATAAATGGATTAAGATGGAATGGTGGAAATATTGATTACAATGAATTACCCAACCTATTGACGAATTATTCAAATTCAACAATTTATGTGAAAGGATTGGAAAAGGAGAAATTTATCCGGAAATACCTCCCTGAAGCGAAAATAATCCAGCTGGAAATACCAAAACTAAGTAACTTGGAAAACTTTGAGTCTTTCTGTAGGATACATGGAAAGTCACCTACTCTTCGATGTGCCATTCAAAATTGTGTTAATATATATTTATACATGTTAGTGAATAAATTTTTTTACACTAATGTTTGAGACACTTGCTCCAGGATGAATATATACTGCGCCAAGTACAATTTTAAACGTTGTATCAGCAGTGAAGCATGTAATTTCAGCCAAGCAGACCTCGCCTGTATTTCTGATGAGACGAGTTGTGTCCGACAATTCAACGTGGAGAACTTTGGCCGTGGATGTTGATATTAATTTTCGATAGATTGCAACTCCACCAGCTGCGCTTGTATCAGAATCCGATCGATTATTCTGCCTGGCTATACATTCATAATTATTGATTGGAACTGGATCAAAATTGTCACGCATCCACGTTTCAGTCAATACCAAATAATCCGATCGTGGTATCACGGGATCCGTTTCAATATCGGCGAAGTGCGCAGACAACTCTGAACATTAAGGTTTGTCACTACAGTTTGCCCAGCGTTGTTACCGTCATCACAAAATTTCACTGCTTTCGAAGTGATTGTTTGAAGGGCGTGTCCACGGAGTCGAATGTATTCGTTACGGACATCTCGCGTAGTGTGTGAGTCGTTCCCATCCCGTCCGTGTTTGAAGATAAAAGGCGCATCTTTTTCCGTGATGATGTGCAAGCCGTCTATATTCGTTACCCGACTCAGCGCCACGTACACCAACTGTTGTGGTTGCTCCGAGGAGTATTTATAAACAATAACAGTAAACGTCCCACCTTGCGACTTGTGAATGGTAATAGCACAAGCAGGAACGCAAGGAGACTGTTTTCGTTTGCATCTCACAGTTTTCGTCAGTGTAATGTTCACTATTTTCTTATACACCGGCACCCAGTTAGGAGACAGAGTGTTTGGCTTGCTTTGCTTATTGTTGACAATTTGACAAATTTAATCTAATTAAATATTGACAATTTTAATCAAATTTTTAAGCTTACTACAATCAAATTTTTAAAATTACTACGGGACATAACGGGACAATGAGTCATCATTTTTCGTGCATGCAGCCGGCGTTCATCGTTTTAATAGACGTTGTCACGTCAAAAAAAGAGAAAAAAGGTAGTGAAAAGAGGCATGATGTATTCGAACTCCGTTTAGAGGAATTGGGTGTTACGATAAAAAAAAAACACTACCCTCACACTTGAATATTAAAGATCTCATGACATTGCTTTTAGCAAATTTACACTTTGACGATAAAAAAATTAGCGAGAAAGAAAAACATAAACGAGTTATTGAAATTAAAAATACAATTTTTGAAATATTGAATAGACTGAAGAAAGATTCACTCAAAGCAAAGACACCCGAGCAACGGAAAATAACTAAAAACAGTGAAATTTTGCAGGTCCCATATGAAAAACAAACCTCGGGCGAATTTTTATCTACACCAGTACCTATTAATACAAACATAGTTAATCTGTCAAACTTCATCACAGATGTATTTCTACAAACACCTGAAAACAAACGTAATCCTGATGCATTGTCGACAGAAATAAAAGAGTCATTTGACACTGCGAGCTTACGCCAAGAGCATGTCAATAATGGAAAAAATTAATTCTCTTGATACAACAATTAAAGAATTAATGTTGCGATTACCAAGAAGTAAAATTACCAAGAAGAGTACTATATCAATCTAGATCTCCATACATTGTATTCGTGAAAACTATCTGGTTTAAATCTATAAAGACCTGTATACAGGTTCGCAGCGTAGATCAGTAATAGGGGATGATTCCTCTAATTCCTCGTTTTTCTTAGACCTCTGATCGAAATGCATTATTCAAAGGTGCCCACCGATCTATTAGCCTCTTAGTTCTCAAATTTTTGAGAAATTTAGATCAATGACAATAACAATAATTTTAATTGTTAACTTTTGAATTATATAATAAATTATTTGATCAATGACAATAACTAATTTCAAATTTGTTAGCTTATGAACTTATAAAGTAGGCCTTAGTGCCTTCCAAACATCTGACGAACTTTATTTAATCTAATTGAAGACCATCCCCCTACTGATCTGGCCCATCAGTCTGGGATTGACGATTACAGAGAGAGAGTTTTTTCTTCATAACAAGGAAAGAACTATGGCCAAATAAAAAAAGTTGTACATCAAAGACTCATGGTCAATATAGCGTCAAAGGTCGATCACTAAGGAACCTGCTGGGGTACACTAGCCTAGGCTAGTTAATTGAAAAAAAATGAAGTACACAAGAAACTACCAAAAATTGCTCTGAGAAAAATATAATGCATATATACACTGATATTATTCAACCTAGAGCTATAGGCGGCAAACTAGTAAGATATCTACGAATAATACCGATTCAAGAATGTGGTACTATATTAAGATTTGAACATGTAGAATACTGTCCCATTGAAAAAACTTTTATTGAAAGTATTTCTATAAAAATCACTGATCATCAAGGGGAGTTAGTAAACTTTAAAACAAGTTATATTCCTACATGTGTAATGCTACATTTTAAAAGACAATAAAAACTATAAATATTTGCACAATAGGCTGTTCTTGCATAGTATAAATAGAATTACGAAATGGATTCCTATTATACACGTTATTATTTAATACAAAGCGGCGGCGGCCTGTCAGATATTGGAGAATTATATCGTGGTCCAGTTATTTATCAACGTGGAAGAGGTATCGGTACCATTCTCTCTCTGGATTCTGCAGTGACTAGTCGTGATAAAACTTTTAGTGATAAATTGTGATAACTAAATATCGGCCATTTTGTATATTGGGTGAAATTGTTTCTTGTTACTTTTATATATTATTAAAAATTTACATATTTTGCTTTTATTTTAATTTAACTTTTTATTATAAATTATCCATCATGTGCTTTTCATCATAAAGGTTTTCAATTTAATTCATAAATTCAAATTTTCAAGTTTAAATTTAGTTAGCGTGGGCCTATCCCCTTTGTTTCTTTGTTACGGTCAGGCCTCGTGTTTCATTACTCTAAATTAAAATTGCCGTAAATCTATATAAATGTATATCATCATAATTAGGGTCGCTAATTGTAGTGTATTAGATTTTTTAATTTTTTGATTTATCAAATTTTTATCAAATTTTTCTAGATTACTGTTATTCATGCATGCCTGCCTTTGTTTGGGTAACGGTATATTCAATTTTTTCTAAAGAAGTTTTAATCAATCACTTTATAAACTAAATGTGTAACATTCTAAAAAATTTTTTAATCATTCTTTTGTGGTAAAAGTGCTTTTAGTGTTTTTTAATAAAATTGCAATGTGCTTTTAAAGTTACCTATAGATCTTGATATCTTCTTATTTGTTTTTACGCTTTTAACTTATAATTATAATTTAAAACAAATTGGAGTTTTTGTGTGTGATCTCATTGTTTCGTACATACGGCTAGTATTTAGAAATCTATAAATTTTAAATTCTTTTATAAAACGCCTATTATAGCGTCCCCATCCTAGTTGCCCTTATATCTTTTCCTTTTTTTATAAATTTTTGCCTTTCTCATTGATCATACGGTTTGTAATATTATGACCATTTTTGTCTTTTACAAAATTTCATATAGGTGTAATTGAACACCTAACTTTTAGTCAAAGAATCGCTTAATCCATCAGATCATTGCACTAGTCCACGTGTGCCGGAGTCTCTGGCCTTCTGCGCCTCTGTAGTAAATAGGGACATTTATAATAATATTCTTTCTCTCCTTGATGATGAGCAGGCAACAAAAATCAAATTGTTAGAATCCTTCTCACTTCTCAGGTCCATCTGTTTTGAACTTCCCAATTTTAATATATTTTACTCCCTACAAATTCGTCCCCTAAAAAAAGCCTTCCTTTATTCTTCAAGTCTCCCAGTATCCTTAAATTGCCTTAGTGTGAGATTCGAACTTTTATAAGATAATCGTCGTTGGTGTTTAAAAAAATACTCGATTCAGCTTGCCTATTAAAGTATGATAACATATTTAACGAAATGTCGAATTTGAATATGATTCAGTCCTTGTTCTGAGTTTGGTTATTTCAATATATAAGATATAATATTTTATGAAAGTAAACTCACTCCCTGGAAATTTACAGGTATTACAGTGCAAGATTTAAAATTTTCAAATTAAGTTGTTTTAGATTTGTCTTTAGATCATTCAAGTGCACAGAATTGCACTCGTTTTCAATCATCAACTTAGTTCTTTCTTTTAATTTTTCCCTGTGGGTCAAATTCCTCTACCTATATTATACGTATAAACAATCTCCACACTACTTCCAAAGCATCCCCTCTTCATGCTATCGATTATCTTGACTATATCTAGTCAATCTCTATTTTTCCTAAACTGTATCCTATACAGCTCGCTTTAGTAATATAGAAAAAGAGAATAAATGATATTTTGAACGTCAATACGAAAAAGTCCTCAATTCTGATTCCATATATATCAACGTATCAGACACAACTATTTTATAATTTCAATTCACTCCCTGATGATTCCTTGGGATTCATATACTACCCTCAAAACTTGAGCTATTTAATCCAAGTTTTTTCTTATGACTTTTTAGTCATATCCCTAAACATTACTCAACTCCTTTGATTAGATTGTGAAAATTACCATTTTTTGGCACTCCATCCCTTAATGTCGGATTTTTAGAAAAAACTATCTCTCATGTTATAAAATTCTTTTCCCTCTTCCTGTCCCCTCACCTAAACACTTTCTATTCCTACAAACTCACTATTTATATTTTTTTATCCTTAATTAATACTTCAGATTCCCCCGATTCATAAATAACCCCGGCTTTCACTGCAATTGCTTCTTTCCTAATTCTAAATCTTCTTATCTCCGACATGTCATTAAACACGACACAAGGTGGCATCAGGGATGGCTCTGATAAATCTAAATCTTCAAAAGCTATTACGGGCAAAAGAACGTCCACCAGATTGGGAAGCAGATCCTCAGACAAGGACAGTACTGTATGCTTAGCAAAAAGCAAACTTGAGAAAATCAATGTTATTGACTCAAAAACCCTGATCTCATCAAAAACAAACCAACAATCTATGAACACTAATTCTGGAGGTTCAACTTCATCTATAAGTGTCGAGCAAAAAAATGTTGATCCTAACCCGAATGAGAAGGGAGAGAACTCGCGTTTAAACAAAGATAACCAAATTCCAAACCCTGAAAGCCATATTACAAACTCAAATTCTCTGAATAACTTTTTTGGCTATACCACAGATGATGTTGGACCTTTTACTGTCTATTTCATAAACAATAGTCCTGAAAAAACTCTAAATCCTTTGGAAGTAGGGAAGGCTCTAAATTCTAATGTAAATCAAATAGAACAAATTATCAAACTATCTGCCAACAAAGGAAAAATAAATTTTACCACTGCTGAGAGTGCTAATTCCTTTCTCAAAAAACATCCTGAAAACCTGAATATAAGAGTGTACATACCTCTTAATGCAATTGCCACTCCAGTCTTATTACATGGGATTGACAATTCCTATAATGAGAATGAACTTTTCAATGCTTTAATCACTGGCAATCCTGCATGGAAAATAAAAAAGGTTTTTAGAGTCAGGCGTAAGAAATTCATAGATGGTAAACCAAGTTTCATGAATACCAACATGATAAAAGTCTTTGTAGCGGGAAAAAAAACCCCAAATGAACTGAAACTTCACTATATGGCCTTTAAAACATCAAAATTTGTCCCTTCACCGCAGAGGTGTTTCAGGTGTCAGAGGTTCGGACACCGTGAAAATTACTGTAAATCTAAACAAAAAATCTGCCAGAGATGTGGGGAAAATGGATGTGATTTGGGCAAAGACTGTAATAAAACAGAAAGGTGTGTAAACTGTGGTGAAAACCACGGCAGTTATGACAGAACTTGCCATTCTTGGCTAAAAGAATTCAACATTGTAAAGATCATGCGTCGTGGTCACCTCTCCAGAAAGGAAGCTGGTCGAGCCTATCACATAAATTCTGGTAAAGTTACCAGCCCTAAAAAAAGAATTAATATTATTTCACGTAATACCATAGAAGCTCCTCTAAAACCTTCATACAGCCGTGCCTTACATCCATCCTCTTTTAAAAGCATAAATAAACCTTTTAACCCTTTTAAAACTATTAAATCAAATACCCCTCTAAATAAAACAAGTACAAACAAAATCAAGTCCCTGGTTGAAACCTTCAAGAGAGAAAACCACAAAGTTTATGAAGACGCTTCAAAAGAAAACGAAGGGTTACTAAAACATATCCAAAATTCAGATCTAACCCTCGATAGCTTATTCGAAAATTGGTTGAACAAAAAAATGGGCAATGAAACAAACTCTGCAAAAACTTTTAAATGCTAAAAATTTTGCAGATAAATATCCAAAGTCTACGCAAAAACATAGATGAACTTGAGTTCTTTGTCAACCAAAATAAAGTTGATATCTTAATTGTTGCTGAAACTTGGCTCTTGCCCACAGACCAAATAAAGCTTCAAAATTTTCATGTAATCAGAAATGATAGACAAGATGGTTTCGGTGGTACCGCCATTGCTATCCATAAAACAATAACTTTTAAAGTCGAAAAAGTCAAAAACTTTCTTAATGCTTGTGCTATTTCGACTTTAAATTTGAAACCCAACTTGACAATTTTCTCTATTTATGCTAAAAGTAACGTTAGTAATACATTCTTTAAAAATTCTCTCTTGAAGATATTTGATCAGGCTAGCACCTTTCCAAGAGCTATAATAGCTGGTGATTTTAACGCCAGATGCGTTGACTGGGGGGATTCAATCTCTAATAGAAGAGGTGAAATTCTGAGAGGTATAATATCCAGTTTTGGCTTTTCTAACCACAGTAATGGCCTTCCTACCTGCATTTCCAGAACAACAAATCCTACTAAATCTGTTATCGATTTATTTCTTACTAACTTTTATGACATAAATATCAAAGCCAAAAATAAACAAGTTTCCTTTGGTGGCAGCCCGCACATTCCTCTCATTTATGAACTCTGCTTAAATAAGCCCAGTCAAAATTACACTAAAATAATAACCAAAAAAAAATTATTCAGTCTTCTTAAGGAGTTAGATATGGAACATAGTGATCCAAATACCATCCTTCCGGAAATCTCTAAAGCAATCTCTAAGGCTACGATCAAAATCAAGCCTAATTCTTCAACTTTTATCCCCAAACCTTGGTGGAATAACAGACTAAACGTTCTATATAGATTAAAATCGATATTTCTATCTAAATTCAATAAATATGGTAAAGCTGCTGATCTAATAATGCTAAATAAACTTAATGCCCTCTTCATAAGGGAAAAAAAATTATCAAAAAATCTTGCATGGAACAAGTTTATTACAGAACTTTGTCATAAAACTAATATCAAAAACTTTTGGAACACAATCAACCGCATGAAAGGTGGCAAATCTAAAAATGAATTCTATTCCAACCATGTCTCACCTAGCGACTATTTAAATTTTCTTTGCAGCAAAGTTATAACTCCATCTTTCAATCCATCTCTTCACCCAATAGAGGCTCACAACCCAATTGAATGGTCTGTATCTAATCTTGATAAAACTCTAAAACACAAAAAAACTAGTTCATCTCCTGGAATTGATGGTATCACATTCGAAATGATTCGAAGTCTCTCTTATAGTGGCAAATTAGCTTTTATCAAATATCTGGAAAATATCTTCAACTTGGGCCAAATCCCCAATGAATGGTTAAAAATTAAAATTGCCCCCATCCTAAAACCAGGAAAAGACCCCACAGTTATATCTAGCTACAGACCCATTTCTTTAATATCAGTCCCATTAAAAATTATGAACATGTTCATAAAAGACATCATAATCAATATAATTGAAGCTAAATTACCATGTAATACCTTTGCTTATCGCAAAGGTAGATCTGCCACCACTTGTCTTGCTATGATCCAACAAAGTATTCAAAACTATAGACAGACATTTAAAAACACAGCCCTGGTTGTTCTGGATCTGGACAGTGCCTATGATAGGGTTGACCTGGGAATCCTTTTTACTACTTTACTAGAATTTGAAATCCCTCTCACCCTTACAAACTGGATCACAAAATTCTTTTCCAATCGTGCTATAAGCCTGGGAGGTGTCTCTAAACGAGTAAATGGCGGCCTTCCTCAGGGTAGTGTCATCAGTCCCATTCTATTCAACATGTACACTTCTAAACTTCACGACATAACTTCATGGGGGGTAAAACTTTTCCAATTTGCGGATGATTTCTGCCTAATCGCTGGTGATGATAGTGTACCACTATTGGAGTCTAAGCTTCAATTGGCCTTATATGAATTTAACAGTATTGCCAATAATAGGAAAATATTAATAAACTCAGAAAAATCTAAATTCATGTTAATTGGCAGCAACAAAACCTTAAACCTCTCATTGGACATGGGACGCTTGGAGTGCTCCCCCAGAGTTAAATTTGTAGGGTGGACCTTCACAAAAAATCTCTCTAGTCGTATTCAATTAAACGAAGCAGTTGACACCTTAAACTCTAATTACAGAATCATTAAAATCCTAAGCAGGAAAAAATACGGTGCCTCTCCCAATACATCAATGTTACTCTTTAGATCTCTTATAAGATCTAAATTGGAATATGCTCGAGCTCTTTCATTTGACGAATTCATTACCCTGGAAAAAAAATTTTATACCCTTGCAAACGGCTACCTTCGGTATTGTTTAGGCTTAACCAAATCCACTCCCAACCACGTAATCTATGCCTTAGCCAATGAAATGCCTCCAGCCATAAGAGCTGAACTTATTACTGCCAAAGAGGTTGCAAGGATCATAAACATTGAAAACAATATTCCTGATAATTTCAACATCCAAAATCCTAAGTCACCACTGGAAAAGGTCACTGCGACTTACCTTGACCTCTATGAATTATATGACAACGGAGATCGTGGTCCTACCATCAACGCAAATATCTCGGTAGATGTATCTCTCCTACATGGGTTGGGCAAGAAAAGTCAAATACCTAACAACCTTATACTTAATCTCATGCTGGAAAAAAGAAATCTCTTTCCTAGTGACTCACTTATTATTGCTACCGATGCCTCAATCTCAAATAACATTACAGGGATTGGAATTTACTTTGGTGACTCCTCTCTAAATAAGATCTATAGATCCTTTTGGCTTATGTCAACCTTATCAGCTGAATTGTTGGCTATAAAAATGGCTTTAAGTCATGCTAAACACATGAATCACTCGAAAATAGTGCTCATCACTGATAGCCTAAACAGCTGCAAGGTGTTGGATACGAGGAAGCGTTCAAACCTTGTAAACTCAATCCTATTAGAATCTCTAAACTTCCACTCTGTAAGTATTTTATGGGTACCATCACATTGTGGTATTCCTGAAAATGAAATGGCAGACAAATTAGCTGATAGAGCCAGAGATTTTGGCGAGATACTCTCTCACAAACTAAGCTTTGATGATCTAGTCCTAAACATAAAAAATAAATTACTCATTAAATGGAATAGACAATACCAAAGAGAGTCCGAAGTCAAAGGTAGATTCTTCGCATCCATTGTCCCTTCTGTCCCAATGATTCCATGGTTCAATAAGGTAATTCTACCTCCTAGGCTTTACAGAATGATCAACAGAATCATAACCGGTCATACATTTGACGATGCAAGACTTGCATCTTGGAACGTCATTCCTGACAATTTATGTCGGTTATGCAACAAAATAAACAATAGTGAACATATGATTATTTCTTGCCTCAAATATCAGTCTGTCAGAAACTTATTCCCTATCTTTAAAAATGCCAATAGCCTACTGGATGTTCTATCGCCTCTCAGTATCTCAAATATCCTCCTTCTGGCTGATTTTTTGACTAAAACCAAGATCTCGATTTAATAATCAAGTCGTTCGGTAGAACGACGACGGCGATTGTTATTTACCGAACTACTTACTTACTCCTAGCAACTCAAATATCGACATCACTAAAATTTGAAAATTTTATAAAAAATAATAAACATGCTATTTTTTCCAAAGTAAATTGCTTAAAAATCGTAGAAATGAATGTTCTAACTAATAAAATTTTTCCTAAAAAAAAACCAACATAATTGATTGAGTTATACGGTTTTATCATTTTCAGAGTGTGAAAAAATCGTTTTCCTAACCGGCATTTTTTCCTAACCAAAATTTTTCCTAACCAATACATGTACATCAGTAGCAAATTAAGTAGGCGCACAGTGCGGCCGGTTCCTAAAAAGCTGGCCAAAAGTCGATAAATCAGATTCAAAATTTCTTACTCGGGGGTTTTCGGGGTCGCTGATTACGAATTTGATATTAAAAATTAGAAAAGCCACCCCCTTCCACCCTTTTGACCACCCCTCGCGTGAAAACTATAATATAAAAATAAGTCGGGTTTTCCTTTCTGACGCTATCATTCCAGAACGCACGATCCGATTTCCACGGTTTTGCATTCGTTGGAAAGGTCTCGGGCTCCGTGAGGTTTATAGCAAAAAAATTTAAACAGAAAAGCAGGCGTTTGGTCCATAGCAGCCATCGCAAGAGGGCGGATTACCATTTTCTTTACAACCCTTCGACATGGATATCAAATGAAAGGGTATGGTAAGTAGAACACCAAAAGCAATATAGTATACTCAATATATCGTTTGGTCCAGGCAGTCATCTCAAGAGAGGAAATGACCATTTTCTTCACAACCCCTTCGAAATGGGTATTCAATGAAAGAGTATGATAAGTAGAACAATATAAGCAATATAGTATACTCAATATGTCGCTTGGTCCATAGCGGCCACCTCAAGAATGCGGATTACCATTTTCTTCACAACCCCTTCGAGATGGGTATCAAAAGAGAGAGTATGATAAGTAGAACACCATATGCAATATAGTATACTCAATATATCGTTTGGTCCATAGCGGCCCTCTCAAGAGGGCGGATTAATATTTTCTTCACAACCCCTTCGACATGGGTATCAATTGAAAGAGTATGATAAGTAAGATAACGCACCGGTAGACCTTGATCCTAGTATCCTTAATAGCTCATTCATTGAACCTCTTCCGGATAATGCACCTCCAGTTGATCTATCCTCTCTGGTTGCGGATGGGTTTACCTTCAGGTGTATAGATGAAAGAGAAACATACGTTGCCATTATGTCAATTAAATCCAATGCAACTGGAATCGATGGTATCCCTTCCCGTTTTATTAAAATGCTCTCTCCTCTAATTTTACCTGTTTTAACGCATATCTTTAACTCTTGCATAATGCAATCTACATTTCCATCTTTATGGAAAAAAGCCGTTATTACCCCTGTTCCTAAAGTCGCTTGCCCTATAGATGCAAGTGATTACCGTCCTATTAGCATTTTACCATTTTTATCTAAAGCACTTGAGAAAATCATCTCTGGGCAATTACAGTCATACCTGAATGGTGTAAATCTGCTGAACTCGTTTCAATCCGGGTTCAGGAAGTTCCATAGTTGTGAAACTGCGCTGCTAAAAGTCTCGTCTGATCTAAGAATGGCATGTGATAGGGGCCAGTTGGGGATATTAATTCTTCTTGATCTCTCACGTGCCTTCAATACAGTTTGTCACAGCGTTCTCCTCAATAAATTATCATCCTTTTTCGGTCTCTCGTCCTCTGCGGTTCACTTCCTTGCTTCCTTCCTTATTGATAGGTATCAATGTGTGAGATATAATGACCAACTTTCCTCCTTTATTTCTGTACCCTCGGGGGTCCCCCAAGGCTCTGTTCTTGGGCCACTGCTGTTCTGCCTATATGTTAATGATTTACCTGATTGTATCACATTTGCTCATCATCATAGCTATGCGGATGACCTCCAATTATATAACTATTGTGCTCCTGATGACGTCTCCCACCTTATTGAATCCTTAAACAGTGATATGATATCTTTGTCCCTGTGGTGCAATAATAACTTCCTGAAGCTTAACCCTAATAAATCGTCTGCAGTTGTTGTCAGTAGGCATCGTTTTGATACATCTAATATGCCCCCTCTTAAATTAGACAATACTCCCCTAAAAATAGTCCAGTCAACTAAGAATCTCGGAGTGATGGTAAACTCAAACTTAACTTGTTGTGATCATGTATCGTTCTCTCTGAAGAAGATCTATTCTTGCCTCCGTCGCTTACGCCTCTATGGTAGTCTACTTTCCAGTGATATTCGTCTCGCTCTAGTAAAATCCCTCATACTTCCTCATTTCCTTTACGGGGGCTCTGTCTATATATGTCCTGACTCCACATGTAATAATAGATTAAATGTTGCCCTTAATGATTGTCTTAGGTTCATTTTCAACCTTAATCGGTTCGCACATGTTTCTGATCTTCGGCCATTCCTGTTACCCTACAACCTATCCACGTATCGCAATGTGCAGGGCCTATGTTTATTGCACAAAATCATAAATGCCTCTGCTCCCTCATATCTTGCTGATTGCCTTGTTCCCCTTCGTACTCGTCGTTCTATGCAATTTTGTATTCCTAGACACTATTCCCTACTAGGTAGTCGTTCCTTCTTTGTACATACTGTAAGATTGTGGAATAGTCTCCCCTTCCCCTTGCAAGGTATCAAATCACTCGCCGCTTTCAGGAGAGGAGTGGTCGCGCATTTTGCAACACGGAATGAATGACGTAATATGATCGCTGGCTTGCTGCACAACATGGATTGGCATGCATCCTCCCTAGCATGCATCTTCTCGGCATAGGACACCGGCTGATATTGGTTAATTTTAATTTTGATTTTGATTTTAATTTTGATTTTTGTTTTTATATTTATATAAATTTATATTTTAATTTAGATTTAATTTATCTTATGCTGTATTTTCATTTTTTCTTTTCTTCTTCTTTCTCTTCTCTTTGCTTATTAATTGTTGTTTTTTTGCCCTCATATTTTATAATTCTTAGTTATATTTTATAATTCTAATTTTAATTTTAGTATTTTTGTATTTTCCTTTTTATTACGGTACTAAATAAGATTTTAATCTTGTGTACTTTTGATTGAACAAATAAATTACAAATTACAAATAAGTAGAACACCATAGGCAATATAGTATACTCAATATATCATTTGGTCCATGGCGGTCATCTCAAGAGGGAGGATGATCATTTTCTTCACTACCCCCTTGACATTGGTATCAAATGAAAGGGCATTATAAGAAGAATGCCATAGACTATGTCTTTAGATTCATGGCGGCTATCTCAAGAGGGCGGATTACCATTTTCTTCACAACACCCGAGACATGGTTATCAAATGAAAGGCTATGAAAAGTAGAACACCATAAGCAATATAGTATACTCAATATATCGTGTGGTCCATAGCGGCCATCTCCAGAGGTTGGATTACCATTATCTTCACACCCCTCGATATGGATTTCAAATGAAAGGGTATGATAAGTAGAACACCATAAGCAATATAGTATACTCAATATATCGTTTGGTCCATGGCGGTCATCTCAAGAGGGAGGATGATCATTTTCTTCACTACCCCCTCGACATTGGTATCAAATGAAAGGGCATTATAAGAAGAATGCCATAGACTATGTCTTTAGATTTAGGCGGATTACCATTTTCTTCACAACACCCAAGACATGGTTATCAAATAAAAGGCTATGAAAAGTAGAACACCATAAGCAATATAGTATACTCAATATATCGTTTGGTCCATAGCGGCCATCTCGAGAAGGCGGATTACCATTTTCTTCACAACCCCTACGACATGGGTATCAAATGAAAGAGTATGATAAGTAGAACACCATAAGCAATATAGTATACTCAATATATCGTTTGGTACATGGCGGTCATCTCAAGAGGGCGGATTACCATTTTCTTCACAACCCCTTCGAGATGGGTATCAAATGAGAGAGTATAATAAGTAGAACACCATAAGCAATATAGTATACTCAATATATCGTTTGGTCCATGGCGGTCATCTCAAGAGGGAGGATGATCATTTTCTTCACTACCCCCTCGACATTGGTATCAAATGAAAGAGTATGATAAGTAGAACACCATAGGCAATATAGTATACTCAATATATCATTTTGTCCATGGCGGTCATCTCAAGAGGGAGGATGATCATTTTCTTCACTACCCCCTCGACATTGGTATCAAATGAAAGGGCATTATAAGAAGAATGCCATAGACTATGTCTTTAGATTTAGGCGGATTACCATTTTCTTCACAACACCCGAGACATGGTTATCAAATAAAAGGCTATGAAAAGTAGAACACCATTTGTTTGAAAAACATAACGATTACCATATCACAGTAGGGCCCCATAACCATTATTCAATTACAGCTTTATAGTAAAGGCCACCCAACAAAGAGGAAGAGGAATAGTCGCAGCATCAAGAAGGAGGAACAGGAACCACAACAAAGAACATAACTAAACATCATCCACTCCATGGCATATTACATGAAGCTCATCAATTAAATTAATATCATTTTTCTTATTACTCCAGTAATGAACTTTTATACAAAACCATAAACTAATTTAATATAATTTAAAATTTAATATTCAAATTCAATTTAGTTCAATTGAAATTAATTTTAAAGTTTGATATGGTAACATTGATTAACTAGAATCAATCATGTATGCACACACACACAGATAACTGCTCCCCACTTCGGTTGTTAACAACTAAACTGGTTTATACCGTTGCAAAATCTGGAAGTGAACAAAAATGTTTGCTTGACCGATTTTCGCTCTCTCTGGCTCCAGCCATCATCCAGTAAGGTAAGGTTTTCCGCACTAAAAAATCCTCCCTATTCCTTTAAACACCACCTCATTCAATTATATTCGTTATACTTGTAGATTTTTTGACACAAGTTATAACGATTTTTTAAATAATAACAATCATACCTTGTAGCTTTCGATACAAGGTATGAATATTAGTTATACTTGTAGATTTTTTGATACAAGTTATAACTAGTTTTTTACTAACCTCAATTATACCTTGTAGCTTTCGATACAAGGTATAAAACAGTTATACTTGTAGCTTTTTTGATACAAGTTATAACTAGTTTTTTACTAACCTCAATTATACCTTGTAGCTTTCGATACAAGGTATAAAACAGTTATACTTGTAGCTTTTTTTGATACAAGTTATAACTACCTTTACTAACCTCAATCATACCTTGTAGCTTTCGATACAAGGTATAAAACAGTTATACTTGTAGCTTATTGATACAAGTTATAACAACCATTACTAACCTTAATAATACCTTGTAGCTTTCGATACAAGGTATAAAACAGTTATACTTGTAGCTTTTTTGATACAAGTTGTAACAACTATTACTAATCTTAATCATACCTTGTAGTTTCGATACAAGGTATTATATCACTTTACAATATCGAGGTGTTTAATCTATATTTCTCAATCCATTTTCCTCCTTATAAGTTCCTTAACCTTAAATCTGTGATGATTCAATCAGGTAAGTGCATACATTTTTAATTCTGAATTTATTTCAATATATTTAAACAATTTTTTGATTATTTCAAATATATTTATTATTTAATATGATATGGTAATTGAAGTTGAATTAAATTGAATACTTAAAATATTGACTTGAAATATTATTGAATCGTTTTTTCTCTTTTATTCATTTTTTTTTTGAATTATTTCGTTGTTGAAATACGGGATTATTTTCATAATTTGTCATGAATAAAAAAAACTGAATTATATAAAGAAAGAGTCAATAAATTTAAATTTGTATTGTTTATACATTTTTTTTCTTTATTGGCCACTGTGCATTGGGATTGTGGGGCTGTGTGCCGGAATAAAAAACTTAATCGGAAAATTAAATTAAACACGGAAGAAATTAAACATGGTCCTTCGAGCCGGATAAAGCTCCCATTCTCAGTGTGCAGTCAGGTTAGGAATCTTATTACTCATACAACAAGTTAACCACCTCTTGAAGAAGTTTTTTAATCTCAGTAAAGATTACCAATATCAAATTCTTTCTTTTATTGCATTTATCCTAAATCTAGGTCTCAAAGGTGATCAATTATTCAGTGAAAGTGCTTTGTCTGAGAAAATAGAATCTGTTAAGTGGAGGCTAAATTCCTCATGTTGTGCAATTATTCTCAAGACATTTATTCAAAAGTGATGTGAATTCAGTGCTCCAATTTATTAAGTTTCTGAGGCAAGTCCCTCACCTATGGCAAGGTTACACGCCTAGCTATCACATTCATTAGTGACATTTTATTCAAGCCTAGCGCTCAAACTATATCGTTTTCAAGGCAAGGCACCTCACCTCAAGTCAAGTTCAGGTTCTACACACCGAACTATATTTATACACGCCTGCGGTGTTCATAAGCTTTACTCAATTATCCTCATAAGCATTGTGCTTACTCTCTATTATCAAGTCGTTCGGTAGAACGACGACGGCGATTGTTATTTACCGAACTACTTACTTACTCCTAGCAACTCAAATATCGACATCACTAAAATTTGAAAATTTTATAAAAAATAATAAACATGCTATTTTTTCCAAAGTAAATTGCTTAAAAATCGTAGAAATGAATGTTCTAACTAATAAAATTTTTCCTAAAAAAAAACCAACATAATTGATTGAGTTATACGGTTTTATCATTTTCAGAGTGTGAAAAAATCGTTTTCCTAACCGGCATTTTTTCCTAACCAAAATTTTTCCTAACCAATACATGTACATCAGTAGCAAATTAAGTAGGCGCACAGTGCGGCCGGTTCCTAAAAAGCTGGCCAAAAGTCGATAAATCAGATTCAAAATTTCTTACTCGGGGGTTTTCGGGGTCGCTGATTACGAATTTGATATTAAAAATTAGAAAAGCCACCCCCTTCCACCCTTTTGACCACCCCTCGCGTGAAAACTATAATATAAAAATAAGTCGGGTTTTCCTTTCTGACGCTATCATTCCAGAACGCACGATCCGATTTCCACGGTTTTGCATTCGTTGGAAAGGTCTCGGGCTCCGTGAGGTTTATAGCAAAAAAATTTAAACAGAAAAGCAGGCGTTTGGTCCATAGCAGCCATCGCAAGAGGGCGGATTACCATTTTCTTTACAACCCTTCGACATGGATATCAAATGAAAGGGTATGGTAAGTAGAACACCAAAAGCAATATAGTATACTCAATATATCGTTTGGTCCAGGCAGTCATCTCAAGAGAGGAAATGACCATTTTCTTCACAACCCCTTCGAAATGGGTATTCAATGAAAGAGTATGATAAGTAGAACAATATAAGCAATATAGTATACTCAATATGTCGCTTGGTCCATAGCGGCCACCTCAAGAATGCGGATTACCATTTTCTTCACAACCCCTTCGAGATGGGTATCAAAAGAGAGAGTATGATAAGTAGAACACCATATGCAATATAGTATACTCAATATATCGTTTGGTCCATAGCGGCCCTCTCAAGAGGGCGGATTAATATTTTCTTCACAACCCCTTCGACATGGGTATCAATTGAAAGAGTATGATAAGTAGAACACCATAGGCAATATAGTATACTCAATATATCATTTGGTCCATGGCGGTCATCTCAAGAGGGAGGATGATCATTTTCTTCACTACCCCCTTGACATTGGTATCAAATGAAAGGGCATTATAAGAAGAATGCCATAGACTATGTCTTTAGATTCATGGCGGCTATCTCAAGAGGGCGGATTACCATTTTCTTCACAACACCCGAGACATGGTTATCAAATGAAAGGCTATGAAAAGTAGAACACCATAAGCAATATAGTATACTCAATATATCGTGTGGTCCATAGCGGCCATCTCCAGAGGTTGGATTACCATTATCTTCACACCCCTCGATATGGATTTCAAATGAAAGGGTATGATAAGTAGAACACCATAAGCAATATAGTATACTCAATATATCGTTTGGTCCATGGCGGTCATCTCAAGAGGGAGGATGATCATTTTCTTCACTACCCCCTCGACATTGGTATCAAATGAAAGGGCATTATAAGAAGAATGCCATAGACTATGTCTTTAGATTTAGGCGGATTACCATTTTCTTCACAACACCCAAGACATGGTTATCAAATAAAAGGCTATGAAAAGTAGAACACCATAAGCAATATAGTATACTCAATATATCGTTTGGTCCATAGCGGCCATCTCGAGAAGGCGGATTACCATTTTCTTCACAACCCCTACGACATGGGTATCAAATGAAAGAGTATGATAAGTAGAACACCATAAGCAATATAGTATACTCAATATATCGTTTGGTACATGGCGGTCATCTCAAGAGGGCGGATTACCATTTTCTTCACAACCCCTTCGAGATGGGTATCAAATGAGAGAGTATAATAAGTAGAACACCATAAGCAATATAGTATACTCAATATATCGTTTGGTCCATGGCGGTCATCTCAAGAGGGAGGATGATCATTTTCTTCACTACCCCCTCGACATTGGTATCAAATGAAAGAGTATGATAAGTAGAACACCATAGGCAATATAGTATACTCAATATATCATTTTGTCCATGGCGGTCATCTCAAGAGGGAGGATGATCATTTTCTTCGCTACCCCCTCGACATTGGTATCAAATGAAAGGGCATTATAAGAAGAATGCCATAGACTATGTCTTTAGATTTAGGCGGATTACCATTTTCTTCACAACACCCGAGACATGGTTATCAAATAAAAGGCTATGAAAAGTAGAACACCATTTGTTTGAAAAACATAACGATTACCATATCACAGTAGGGCCCCATAACCATTATTCAATTACAGCTTTATAGTAAAGGCCACCCAACAAAGAGGAAGAGGAATAGTCGCAGCATCAAGAAGGAGGAACAGGAACCACAACAAAGAACATAACTAAACATCATCCACTCCATGGCATATTACATGAAGCTCATCAATTAAATTAATATCATTTTTCTTATTACTCCAGTAATGAACTTTTATACAAAACCATAAACTAATTTAATATAATTTAAAATTTAATATTCAAATTCAATTTAGTTCAATTGAAATTAATTTTAAAGTTTGATATGGTAACATTGATTAACTAGAATCAATCATGTATGCACACACACACAGATAACTGCTCCCCACTTCGGTTGTTAACAACTAAACTGGTTTATACCGTTGCAAAATCTGGAAGTGAACAAAAATGTTTGCTTGACCGATTTTCGCTCTCTCTGGCTCCAGCCATCATCCAGTAAGGTAAGGTTTTCCGCACTAAAAAATCCTCCCTATTCCTTTAAACACCACCTCATTCAATTATATTCGTTATACTTGTAGATTTTTTGACACAAGTTATAACGATTTTTTAAATAATAACAATCATACCTTGTAGCTTTCGATACAAGGTATGAATATTAGTTATACTTGTAGATTTTTTGATACAAGTTATAACTAGTTTTTTACTAACCTCAATTATACCTTGTAGCTTTCGATACAAGGTATAAAACAGTTATACTTGTAGCTTTTTTGATACAAGTTATAACTAGTTTTTTACTAACCTCAATTATACCTTGTAGCTTTCGATACAAGGTATAAAACAGTTATACTTGTAGCTTTTTTTGATACAAGTTATAACTACCTTTACTAACCTCAATCATACCTTGTAGCTTTCGATACAAGGTATAAAACAGTTATACTTGTAGCTTATTGATACAAGTTATAACAACCATTACTAACCTTAATAATACCTTGTAGCTTTCGATACAAGGTATAAAACAGTTATACTTGTAGCTTTTTTGATACAAGTTGTAACAACTATTACTAATCTTAATCATACCTTGTAGTTTCGATACAAGGTATTATATCACTTTACAATATCGAGGTGTTTAATCTATATTTCTCAATCCATTTTCCTCCTTATAAGTTCCTTAACCTTAAATCTGTGATGATTCAATCAGGTAAGTGCATACATTTTTAATTCTGAATTTATTTCAATATATTTAAACAATTTTTTGATTATTTCAAATATATTTATTATTTAATATGATATGGTAATTGAAGTTGAATTAAATTGAATACTTAAAATATTGACTTGAAATATTATTGAATCGTTTTTTCTCTTTTATTCATTTTTTTTTGAATTATTTCGTTGTTGAAATACGGGATTATTTTCATAATTTGTCATGAATAAAAAAAACTGAATTATATAAAGAAAGAGTCAATAAATTTAAATTTGTATTGTTTATACATTTTTTTTCTTTATTGGCCACTGTGCATTGGGATTGTGGGGCTGTGTGCCGGAATAAAAAACTTAATCGGAAAATTAAATTAAACACGGAAGAAATTAAACATGGTCCTTCGAGCCGGATAAAGCTCCCATTCTCAGTGTGCAGTCAGTGTTGTATATTTTAACAACACTCTTGTTATATGTCAATTGTTGTATTAATAAACAACACTCTTTTTCTTATTTTTTGTGTTGTTTAAACTTTCATATGTATATCACTGGGTTTTTTTTTCTTTATTTACTGAATGATTTCACAATTGTTATAAAAAAAACATCACTCACAGTAATTATTTTTGAACACAATTTTATTTTATTTTCTCTTAACAACAAACAACAAAATAGATACATATTTCAATTTATCATTATTTAATTTTTTTTTTTTTTATATTCACTAGTCACAATGTTTTTTATATTTACTAGTCACAGCAAAAAAATTATTTTTTACTTTTATTAATTAATTTTAAATTTTTATTATCTGTTTTTTAACTTAAAAACTACTGGCAGCCGCCACGGTGCCGAAGCAACCGCCACGGTGCCAGCGTGTCCACCACCGACCGCGTTTTTTAAATTATTTTATTTAATTATGATGCGCCGCGATCGAAATAACTCTTTTTGTCCGCCGGCCACGGATCGTAGTCCAGGGAAAACTTTTTTAATAATAGCGGCGACGCGCCCGCCGCGCTTGATCGTTAAACAACACACTCTGACTTAGAACTTTTTGATTATAAAAATTTTCATAATTCGGGGACGCGCCCGCCGCGGATGGTAGTTCAAAAAACACTCAATTAATTAAAATCGCCACCCGCCGGTGGTGGCAAGGAAAATTTGCCTCAGGCTGGGAGAAACGCGCCCTTGAACTTTTTCCCACCTGCGCAACTTGCTTACCGCGCGTTTCTCACGCGGCGCATTGCAAATTGCGCTAGATCGGGTGGGTAAAGTTACGTTCCTCCCGTGGATGTCTTTTTTGTTTTTTAATGGCTAGAAAAGCTTGTGAAAAATAAACGCGATCAGGTTGCGTCTGAGAATGTTACATTTGTTGAAGTGGATTTTTGTACGTTGAAGATTTGTCCGTTAAGGAATTTTGTACATTTGAAAATGGGAATTAGATAATTATTTTCCGTTTAGGATTTGTTGTTCACAGGGAACTCATATTGCATCAAATTCATTGCGAATTTGATGTAAAAGGCTCCCTGTATGAAGGGATAAGAGAATTTGTCTAAGGATCTCGTTTCTCACCGAGACCCTTAGAAATTCTGTATGTAACATTCCTTCCCCCCTGGAATAAGAGAATCGCTTCGAAACGTAGTTAGTAGAGCGATTCTCTGTTTGGATAGTTTGTGTGAATGTTTTGGGTTCGTTTTGCGAACTAGGGGGAGTTTGATTGACGTAGCGCAAGTGAGATTTTTCTGGCGATCTCTTAGATCTTTTTTTATGACTATGCACTATAATGAGGCGTGGTGTATGGAAGAGGCCCTTGGTAATGTGTGGGATCTACTTAGAAGCCTAGGTATTGTCTCTATTGATACTGTTGTTTGTGCAGGCTTGGGTGGTATCAGGTCCTCGCTGGGGGACGTTAGGTTCTCGGGGGCGGTTCTCTCCTCCGAAGGACATGCATTTCGGGGCCTTCTGGCACATGTGGAGCGGGCCATGGCCGCTAGTAACGGTATGAATTTGTAGCATGTATACCCTATGAGTACCAGTAGTAGGGTGCCGCTGAGTGAGATGGCGGCTGTGGAATGGGTGTGAGTGCGCTGCCATGTTAGGTGGTATTTGGCAAGGGTCCAGACTCGCTTGCGGTCATTTACAGGGTTAGGTAACGAGAACAGGAGATTAATTTGGAGTTCATATGGATCATATGAATCTGGGTATGAGTAGTGGAGGGGGGACTAGAGAGGACTTTATTGCCTGAAATGCTTCTTCGCATTTGGAGGTCCCGGGTAATTTAATACCTTTTCGTAGTAAATTTGCTAGGGCGGACTAATTTGGAGAAATTAATCATGAATTTTTTGTAATTAGAGAGGCCCAGGAAAAACTGCATTTGCCTAACTACACGGGGCGCTGGGAAGTTTTGAACGCGCTCCGTTTTTCTGGGGTCTAGTAAGGCTCCTTTTCTAGAGCATATGTGACCCTGGTAAACCGCTTCTTTTCGGAGGAATTGGCATTTTTCCGGGGGTAACTTGAGATTATTTTTTCTCAATCGCTCAAAGGCTCTTCGTACTTTACAGTGGTAGTCCATAAAGTTTTTAATGTAGATGACGATACCGTCTAGATAAATGAAACATTCGAAGAGTAGCAGGCCTGTGAGGACGTAATTCTTAAGCAGTTTTTTCTCACCATTGAGGCCCGGTTGTTTAGGGAACACTGGTAGGGGTAAGTTCAACTGACTTTTACTGGGTTGAACAATATCGTTGTCCAACATTTCTCTTTGTTGGTCGTTTATGACTTGCCTTTGCGTCTCGGGAAATCTATACATTTTTTGGTTAATATGTTGGTCGTAGACCATGGGGATCTCATATCGTAGAGCTTCCGTGTAGGTGAGCTTGTCCCCTTTTAAGTGGAATATGTTGGAATATTCGTAACATAGGTCCCGTATGGACCGCTTCTCTTCGGCCATTAGAGGGTGGTCGAGGCTGAGTTCCTCGTCAAGTTGTTTGAGGCGCGTTTCGCGCTCAAGGTCCGGATCTTCATGGTCCGGAAATATATATCTCAGATGGCGTAGGAAATCGATTTCCTCTTCTTTCGTTCCCAACTTCACTTTTGCCCGTTTTCCCTTGGGTATACCGTGCGGGATTGCGCCATTGTTGGGTATACTATGGAGCCTTGCGTTAGATGATGATGGGGTACTGGCGTTCCTGAGACCGGCTGGCTCAGAGCCTGTAAGATACTCACATTCGTCATTAGCATTTGTTGGAGGCTTAGGGTTGTTGTTGGGGGCAAGTTGATTGGTAGTGTAGTTTGTTGTTGGGGCGAGCGTGGGAGTTAGGCTCGTCAGGACTTCTGGTTGGGTGTTAACATTAAGAAAGCCAACAGACACTGTGCTTGTTCCAGAGGGTAAGAGGGCATTGGCGGGGAATACTCCTTCGCTCGGCTCGTAAGATTCACAGAGCATTTCCTCCTCTAACCTTAGTGGCATGGGGACCACCATTTGAGACCGGCTTGGTAGGCGGATGGATTTCTCCAACGCCACTTTATATTTGCCTGAATTGGTCTCATAATCGTTGGGGTTGTTTTCCAATCTTGAACCATCTAGAGATAGGCAGCTGGTATTCCTCTCTGAGGCTACCTGGGAGACACCACCGGGGTTTATCTCGGCTACTACGAGTTGAGATTCCCTAGTTTGGGTTTGCTCCTGCTGCTCTCTAGTGTTTGACTTGGCGGGTCCATTGCGTAATGGAATTGCAATTTCTACTGGGTTGATTTCCGTGCGAGGAAATCGCAGTGTTTTGTTTGGGCCTTCGACGTTACAATGTTTCGAAAGAAAGTCGTTTCCTAACAGGTCATCGTTAGGGATTTCTGGCGTATTTTGCACAATTTGGAAGGTGCATGGGAGGGGGGCGTTGAGAATGATGTTCCCCTGACAGCTCCCTAATGTCTTTCCTTGGCCGTATTGTGTTTGTAATGTGCATTTTTTGGTTGGATCTGATAGGTTGGGATCCTTGAGCTTATGTGTTTTTAGAATATTAACCTCAGCGTCTGTGTCCACTATTATTTGGGCATTGCCGTTTAGGCTCATATCAAATGGAAGGTTGACCAGTGGGTCACTGTTTATGGACGTCTGAGGTGCGTCGTTTATTTTACTCTTATTAATTATGGTCGAACCAGGGCATCCTGGTTCAGATAGTGAGAAGTCTCCCCTTTGTGGGGACTCCCAACTCTGTCTTTTTCGACAGTCGTCCACTTTGTGGCCGCGCCTTCCGCAAAAGTCACACATGAAGCGGATATTAAATATCCTTCGGGTGTTACCGTTCGCCTGATTTGGGCTGTTTGACGGTTGTTGGCGGGGCTGCAGCTGTTGGTGGTTCTGTTGTAACCGGTTATTATTGTTCGTAGAGGGATCACTACTATTGTGATTAGTGCGCTGTTCTTGAAAATGGACGCTGTTAAGGAAATTTGGTTGTGTACGTTCTTGAAGGCGTCGGCAATCTCGCGCATCATGATTAGTGGCCCTACAAATGATACAGAAAGGGGTGTTTTGCCTTTTGATGCAGTCTATATATGTGTGTCCCTTGTTCCGGCAATAACTGCATGAGACTTTCGCTTCTAGGTTCCCTGGTGATATTTGAGGTGCTGACGTTACGAGTGTCGCCTGTAATATTGGAGTATTTTCTGAGAGACCCTCAGGAGAACAAAATAAATGGCTACTAAAAGCAGTGTGATATGGAGTGTTGAAACCGCTAGGAGTGGTATTAAGTGGACTAATGGCGGTGTTTGGTATTGTCTGTGGCGGTATGGGGTTCGGCAGTATATTATTCTCTGTGCGTGTGGAATTGAGACCGTTCAGGCCTAATTGTAAGGCGAAGATGCTTTCGTATGGGAGGAGATGGCTCGGTTTTGGCACGACATAGGTTTGGGTGCCTTGGGGCATTTGAGCCATTTGATGTTGTGCATGCACGTTTAGTGTCATTTGCTGGAGTCTCTCCATGTCAAGGGCCTTTTGTATTAAATTATCTAGGCCTTCTTCGCCCGCTGCCAGCAAATACTGGCTTAAATGAGGGTTTGTTACTCCTCTGCTTAGGGCATTTTTGGCGAAATCTTCCAATTGCGCTGTAACTGGGGTCACTGTTGCACCATATTTGAGAGTAGCTGAGTCCACGCATAAAGTGAGTTGTTGTTTTATCCTATTTATGTAGGTAGTAAGAGGTTCTAAAGGAAACTGGTGAAGTTTGATTAGTTTGCCTACCAGTTCTTGGTACGTTTCCCTTGGAAGGTAAGTCCTATTGAGGAGCCTTTCAGCTTCTTCGAAGGAAGCTGGTTGATTTGAGGCTATTAGTTGATAGGCTTCACCTCGAAGTCTTGTAGGGAAAATTTGTACGAAAATCGCCTTTTCCTCTTCTGTGAGGCATTGTAATACACAACGGCAACAGTCTATAAATATTTTTAGCTCGGTCGCTAGGGTCGGGCTTTGCCCGCCAGAAAACAGGGGGACCATTTGGACTGTTAATTTGGAAACTTTCAGGAGCTTGTCGGCCATGGCTGTTGCTTGTATTATATTTGTTTATATATGGATATATATTTTTATATATGTTTATTTATGTTTATATATGATTATGTATGTTTATATATGTTTATTTATGTTTATTTATGTTTATATACGTTTATATATGTTTATAAATGTATGTTTATTTATGTTTATATATGTTTATTTATGTTTATATACGTTTATATATGTTTATATATGTATGTTTATATATGTTTATATATGTTTATATATGATTATGTATGTTTATATATGTTTATTTATGTTTATTTATGTTTATATATGTTTATATATGTTTATGTATGTTTATATATGTTTATATATGTTTATATATTTTTATATATGTGTTGTGTATATATGTTTATATATGTTTATATATGTTTATATATGTTTATATATGTTTATATATGTTTATATATGTTTATATATGTTTATGTATGTTTATATATGTTTATATATGTTTATATATGTTTATATATCTTGATTATATAATTATATAGGTTCTATATTTATATATTTAGTAAATATATTATTAAATGTATATTATTTAGTATATATACGTACATTAATAAAGTTTTATTTGATAATATATGTATATATTTTTATTTATGTATATTATATAGCATATATACATACAGTCATTAATATGTTTTTGTTATTAAGTTAGTATGTTATTATATGTTGGTTATATAGTATAATGTTTGTGTCTTTTTCTTAAAGTATATAGGTTTATGCGCATCTTTTTATTTATGTATTATATAGTATATATGTTAGTATGTATTTCTTATTTAGTTTATATGTTAATAGATGTCGATTATATAGTATATATTTAAATATATGTTTTTATAAAGTATTTATGTATGTTTATATACTGCATATGTTTATATAAGTTTGTTATATACCATATACATTAGGTTACATAGGGTTATTTTATAGTATATATGCTTTTATATACTTTAATATATGTCTCTTATATTTATTAATATATGTTAATTATGCAGAAGTTTGTTTTTATATATTATTCATGTTATTTATATAATATATAAGTTTATGTAGTTTTGTTATGTAATTTATATTGTTATTTAAGTTTGTTATTTAATTTATGTTTATTTATGTTATTTATATATAATGAGCACGGTTGGTGGCGGTGTTGGTGGTAGGTGCTATGTTTTCTTTACAGTGTTATTTGTACTATTTTTCATTTATACTTTGTTCAATTAAAAAAAATCGACGAATCTTAATCTTAAATTCCTAACATTGAAAAAAAAATAAGAAAAAAAAAATTCTACTTTAGCTTTATAATTTTTTGTTCTTGCCACGTATGTATATGTTAATTGCAATTTAAAATAGATATAATAGACCTTTTTAAGTTTTTGAATGGAGTTAATTAAATCATTAGAAATAATATTGTTTTTATTACAAATATTTAGGCAACAAAATTAATATTTGACTTTTCACTTTGGGTTTTGTGCATTATGTACATATGTTGACATATGACATGTAAATATACTTGTATTTAATATACACCTTCATATAAAATCTTTTAAGAATTAAAACTTTTAAACGTTTTTTTTATCAATATTTATGTAAAATAAAAATATAAGTTTAATTAAGAATTTGAGCACTATATACCTTTATATGAGTATGTAAAAACCTATCTAATACTAATGTTAAGCAAATATTAAATTTTGTACCTACAGTAAACTTATTGCTGCGTTAGTCGCTTGAAGGGATTAATTTAGCGGCTAGTATTGTGGTTTGAATCCCTCGTTGAATAGCCTGGTAGTTCGCTGTTGTGTCGCTGGCTCCTGGTACGGTTGAGGGTCCTGGTGTGGCTAGGTGACTGGCTGGTGTTTGTTTGGTGGTCCCTCGGTGGGGGAGTCTCGGATTTGTTGTTGTCCCCTTGTTGGCCCTCGGACATAGGGCGTCTCCTGGGCAGGGATGAAGCCCACTAAAAATCCCGCGATGCTATACAATGGGGGGTGAGTGCGTGCTCGCCTGGAGCAGAGGCACCGTGGTTGTACACCCCCGAGCGTTGATTCGTGGAGGATCTGGGATATTTTATGCGCTGTAGTTAGACGCTAATACTGCCCCCAAGTTAGGCTCAGCCTTGGGTTGGAGGTCAATGGAGCCTTGACCAGCAGTATTAACACCTTTGTTGTTTGCGCACCCAGATCCTACCGGCTGCGCCAATTGTTGTATAAAAAAAACAACACTCTTTTTAACAATTGTTATAAAAAAAACATCACTCACAGTAATTATTTTTGAACACAATTTTATTTTATTTTCTCTTAACAACAAACAACAAAATAGATACATATTTCAATTTATCATTATTTAATTTTTTTTGTTTTTTATATTCACTAGTCACAATGTTTTTTATATTTACTAGTCACAGCAAAAAAATTATTTTTTACTTTTATTAATTAATTTTAAATTTTTATTATCTGTTTTTTAACTTAAAAACTACTGGCAGCCGCCACGGTGCCGAAGCAACCGCCACGGTGCCAGCGTGTCCACCACCGACCGCGTTTTTTAAATTATTTTATTTAATTATGATGCGCCGCGATCGAAATAACTCTTTTTGTCCGCCGGCCACGGATCGTAGTCCAGGGAAAACTTTTTTAATAATAGCGGCGACGCGCCCGCCGCGCTTGATCGTTAAACAACACACTCTGACTTAGAACTTTTTGATTATAAAAATTTTCATAATTCGGGGACGCGCCCGCCGCGGATGGTAGTTCAAAAAACACTCAATTAATTAAAATCGCCACCCGCCGGTGGTGGCAAGGAAAATTTGCCTCAGGCTGGGAGAAACGCGCCCTTGAACTTTTTCCCACCTGCGCAACTTGCTTACCGCGCGTTTCTCACGCGGCGCATTGCAAATTGCGCTAGATCGGGTGGGTAAAGTTACGTTCCTCCCGTGGATGTCTTTTTTGTTTTTTAATGGCTAGAAAAGCTTGTGAAAAATAAACGCGATCAGGTTGCGTCTGAGAATGTTACATTTGTTGAAGTGGATTTTTGTACGTTGAAGATTTGTCCGTTAAGGAATTTTGTACATTTGAAAATGGGAATTAGATAATTATTTTCCGTTTAGGATTTGTTGTTCACAGGGAACTCATATTGCATCAAATTCATTGCGAATTTGATGTAAAAGGCTCCCTGTATGAAGGGATAAGAGAATTTGTCTAAGGATCTCGTTTCTCACCGAGACCCTTAGAAATTCTGTATGTAACATCAGGTTAGGAATCTTATTACTCATACAACAAGTTAACCACCTCTTGAAGAAGTTTTTTAGTCTCAGTAAAGATTACCAATATCAAATTCTTTCTTTTATTGCATTTATCCTAAATCTAGGTCTCAAAGGTGATCAATTATTCAGTGAAAGTGCTTTGTCTGAGAAAATAGAATCTGTTAAGTGGAGGCTAAATTCCTCATGTTGTGCAATTATTCTCAAGACATTTATTCAAAAGTGATGTGAATTCAGTGCTCCAATTTATTAAGTTTCTGAGGCAAGTCCCTCACCTATGGCAAGGTTACACGCCTAGCTATCACATTCATTAGTGACATTTTATTCAAGCCTAGCGCTCAAACTATATCGTTTTCAAGGCAAGGCACCTCACCTCAAGTCAAGTTCAGGTTCTACACACCGAACTATATTTATACAAGCCTGCGGTGTTCATAAGCTTTACTCAATTATCCTCATAAGCATTGTGCTTACTCTCTATTATTTACATATCTACCTGTACACTCTAGTGCTCAAAACTTTATTATTTTATCGAGGCAAATTTCCTCGTCTCAAACCCATTGTTTGGTTCTACACACCGAGCAATAAATCGAGCTTAGTTCTCAAACTTATTAATAACCAAAGTATCTCTCTTTAATCAATTGCCAGGTTTTCCACACCAAGCTATATTTGGTCGAGCCTAGTAATTATCTTCTATTACTGAAATAGATCACTTGAGCCTAATGTTCAAATCCTATTGTTTTGCTTTTCTCCTTTTTTAGGAAGGCATCATCTTATCTCAATCTCAAGGCGTTACATACTCCTAAATTATCGCCATACGAGCTTCATGCTCATACTCTAGTAAGCAACTATCTTACATTAACTTACTGCAGCAATTTATTATCTTCAAGAGGAAGGTTGCTTTAATTTAAGCTACTTTATAGGTGGTATACACCAAAAACTATTTATTGTTTACGAGCCTAGCACTAAAAACAAACTTACTGTTAGTGCTTCAAATTTATTATTTTTTACCAAGCAGGTTGTCTTAATTATCTCAAAGGGCCTAGTGCTCAAACTTCTATTGTCAAAATTTATTTCAGGTATTGAACGTATACTCATTGTTTATTTGCATTGCATATTTTTTTATTAGTTCAAGTGTTCAAATTTAAAAATGGCTAATAATACAAATTTTAATGATGCGTTGGAGTTGCAAAAAGTGTACATAGACATGTTAAACAAATCTATGACAAATTATAAAAAAACCGCGCTGATTAAAAGAACAAAAGAATATATATCTGAGCGAATTTCACAGTTTCGAGACCTTTGGGCAAAGATAGAGACAAATCACGTGCAAGTTGAACTACAGTTTGTAAAATTAGTTGAAAAGCCAACATGTGAATACTTTGTAAACAACACGTATTTGCAATTGGAAGACAAATACTTTGAATTTATGGGAACAGTAAAGGCTGCCCTAAGCAAATTTGAGGACCAGTGTCCTCCCTCAAGCCCTTCAATGCATGAATCAACGCGAGTAAGCTCACCATCCCTAACAACACATCTTTGGCGGTTGCCAAAAATCTCTTTACCCACCTTCTCAGGATCTTACGAATCCTGGCGGTCTTTTCATGACCTATTTAATTCATTGGTACATCAAAATCCAACACTTTCTGATGCACAGAAATTGCATTACTTGAAGTCGGTCCTATCCGGAGAAGCAGAGCATTTGTTACGCAAATTTCAGGTAACTGATGCTAATTATGAAACAGCATGGAATGTACTGTTAACAAGATACAACAACAATAGAGTATTGGTTAATGCTCAACTGAAGGTGTTGTTTAATCTCAAGCAAGTATCCAGTGAATCGGTCAATTCAATAAAAACCCTTTTGGACAAGTCAAATGAGTGTCTGTGTGAACTAGATGCCTTAGGCATTAACACTTCAAATTGGGATCCTCTCCTTATATATTTGATTGTTCAAAGGCTCCCTACAGAAACTCACAGGATGTGGGAAGTCGAGCTTGATGGGGCATCTTCACTCCCTACATTTGATAGACTCAGACAATTCTTAGAGAAACGCTTCCGAATGTTAGAGGCCATAGCTGATCATAAAACCAATGTTCCACAACGTCCGTCTAGTAGCTCAAATACGAAATTTCTCACACATTTTGCCTCGACTGCAACAGAAGCTTGTGTTTGCTGCAAAGAACACCATAAATTAAAGTTATGTCCTACTTTTGGAAAACTTTCATTCCCACAAAAATATCAGATTATTAAATCAAGTAGGCTCTGTGTTAATTGCCTGTCTAGCTCGCATGCTACTTCGGTATGCACAAGCAAATACAACTGTTGGAAATGTAATAAAAGACATCACACCTTATTGCATAACGATTCCATGAAAGGTACATCTCCACGAACGAAGCCTGGCACTCGAACGCCACCAAAATTATCATCAAAACCTAACCAAGATGATGTGCATAACAAAGGCAACAATATTGAGACTACCGTACTATTTAATACGCAGTTATCAAGTAATGTCAAGTCTAAAAAATCTTTATCAAAAGCCCTATTGTCGACTGCAATAGTTAAAATACCTACAAAAAACGGTGGGATAATTCTAAGAGCTCTTATAGATACAGGGTCAGAGGTATCATTTATTACTCAAACTGCCGCGAAACAGCTTAATATAAGAAGCTCCTCTGCTTCAGTTACTATCATAGGTATATGTGATCTAAAAACACCTGCCGATAAACTATTAGAGTTCGAAGTACATTCGATACATTCGCCATCTTCATTCCAACTTCCTGTTACAGCACTGGTTGTTCCAACAATAACATCCATATCACCAGCTTCACATCTCCCAAAAGAAACGTGGGCTCATTTAGACAATCTTAATCTTGCTGACCCCCATTACTACCTGCCAGGAAAAATCGACCTACTACTTGGTGCTGATGTATATTCTACACTAATTCTAGAAGGATTAATTAAAGGCCCTACTGGAACTCCCGCAGCTCAAAATTCCATTTTTGGTTGGTTATTAATTGGCCCAGTACATGCAAAAGGAGAAAGGTCAGCCATACAATCCTTTAATGTCCAAGTGAAAGATACGAAGGTAGAAGATGACCTCAATATAAGATTGCGTTCCTTCTGGGAGATCGAGGAGATACCAGTGCAAACAAGATATAGCAAGGCTGAAGAAGAGTGCGAAACCCTTTATAAAAATACGGTATGTAGATTAGCCTCAGGTGCATATCAAGTAAAAATTCCTTTCCTTAATGGTGAAGCTCCCAACATCGGAGTATCTAAAGCCTTAGCTTCAAAACGATTAGCTTCTCTTGAGCTAAAATTGTCACGAAATTTGAGTTTACGATCTGAGTATACAAAAATACTCCAAGAATATTTGGACTTAGGCCATATGATACCCGTAACTCAAGATAAAGCTTCATCCTCATATTACATGCCACACCATGCTGTTCTCAAGGATAGCACAACCTCAAAAGTGCGAATAGTATTTGATGCTTCAGCTAAAACCTCCAACGGAAAGTCGCTGAACGACTATATGCATCCTGGCCCTGTCCTACAATCTGATCTATATTCAATTTTGCTTAGATGGCGAAGATTTAAATACGCGATGTCAGCAGACATAGAAAAGATGTATAGAATGATACATCTTCACCCTTCAGATCAAAAATATCATCGTCTCTTATGGCGACCCACACCTTTTGACCCTATTAAAGAATTTGAGATGACAAGAGTGACCTTTGGAACAACCTCTGCCCCATATTTGGCAATTAAAACGCTTCACCAGCTAGCAAAAGATGAACAAAAAAGGTTTCCTACAGCAGCTCAAGTAATTACCCATGATTTCTATGTTGATGATGCCATTACTGGCACCCATTCTGCTGCAGAAGCAATTTCATTGTATCACGAGTTAACCCAATTACTATCTTTGGGAGGTTTTAACCTTCGAAAGTGGTCAAGTAATGATGCCGAAGTCCTTGCCGCAATCCCTGAAGACAAAAGAGAATTAAAAACAACATTAACTTTCTCACATGATGAAAAGGTAAAGGCTTTAGGCCTAATCTGGCATCCAGCAACGGACCATTTTACCCTGCAATATCCAGAATCAAGATCTGGCGTGTGCACAAAACGACAGATTTTGTCAGGTGTCGCTGGGTTATTTGATCCGTTGGGTTGGATATCGCCATACGTGATTAAAGGAAAAATTCTGATGCAAAGTTTATGGCTTCTCGGATCTTCATGGGATGAGCCAGTTACTGCATCCATTCAAAAGGAATGGCAAGAATTCCAGCATCAATTTCCTCAAATTTCTACTATCAAAATACCAAGGTGGCTCCAAACTTATTCAAATTCAACCATCCAACTCCACGGATTTTCTGATGCTTCACAGCTCGCCTATGCTGCCGTAGTTTATGTTAGAGTTGTCGATGGACACGGTCGATCTAAGGTTAATCTTTTAACAGCTAAAACAAAGGTAGCTCCGGTAAAACCCATGACGCTTCCTCGATTGGAATTATCTGGTGCGCATCTGCTGGCAAAATTACTACACAAAGTAAGAAGGGAGTTAAATTATTCTTCTGTAATGACATTTGCTTGGACCGATTCAACAATTGTACTTAATTGGATTCAATGCTCCCCGCACAAACTCAAAACCTTCGTGGCTAATAGGGTGAGTCAAATTCAAGAACTACTCCCTTCAATCCCTTGGCGTTATGTTCGTTCGAAGGATAACCCTGCAGATTGTGGTTCTCGTGGCTTAAATATAAACGAATTAAAGATCTTTGATTTATGGTGGTATGGACCAAAATGGCTCCAAGAGATCGAGTCTTCTTGGCCAAAATATTCAAACGTGACGCTTAATCATATACCAGAAATGCGGAAAAATCATTTACCTTACTCTTTGCTGTCACATATATCTTCCGACATAATAGAATCATTTTCTTCTTATACTAAACTCATTCGAGTGATGGCATATGTTTTACGATTTCTTAATAGGCTCAAAACCTCTTGCCCAATTAGCTCACCAAATATAACTGCTCAGGAATTACGAGATGCGAAAATTAAGTTAATTCATTCTATACAAAAACAAGTTTTCGTAAAAGAATATCAAGCACTAAGTCAAGGGTTGCAGGTGTCTACTCAAAGTACATTACTACCACTAAATCCTTATCTTGATGAAAATCAATTAATTAAGGTGGGAGGTAGGCTCACGCATGCAAAAATTTCCACCTCACAAAAACACCAGGTAATTCTCCCTCCGAAGCATCACTTCACCAAATTACTTATTGAGTACACTCACAAATTAACGCTTCATGGAGGAACAGGGCTGGTTTTAAACACTCTCCGAACTGAGTATTGGATCCCAAAGGGTCGGCAATCCATTAAACAAATTCTTCACAAATGCATTCACTGTTTTAAATTATCGGCAAAACCACAGCCGCAATTAATGGGTGCTCTTCCACCATCAAGGGTCATCGCGTCAGCTCCATTTTCTAAGGTAGGAATTGATTTTGCAGGTCCATTTCTGCTTAAAATGTCAAAATACCGTGGTATTAAGACGTATAAAGGGTATATTTGCATATTTATATGCATGACAACAAAGGCAATTCACCTAGAAACAGTATCCGATATGTCCACCGCAGCTTTCTTAGCAGCATTAAAAAGATTTATCAGCCGCCGCGGTCTGTGTTCTGATATATATTCAGACTGTGGGTCAAATTTTATTGGAGCTAACTCAGAATTAAACTTACACCTTGCTCAGTGCTTTAAAGACGTTGAAAATCACTTCACTATACAAGGTATTAACTGGCATTTTAACCCACCTTCAGCTCCACATTTCGGAGGTCTGTGGGAGGCAGGTGTTAAATCTGTCAAATACCATTTAAAACGAGTATTACAAGACACCAACTTAACTTATGAAGAATTTTCAACAGCACTAGCGCAAATCGAGGCATGCTTAAATTCTAGACCTTTATTACCTCTCACGGATGACCCAAGCGATTTGCAAGCCCTAACACCTGGGCATTTTCTAATAGGACGACCATTGTTAGCACCTCCTGAAGCTAATGATAACAAATGCACTTCATTGGACAGATGGAAGTATGTGCAAACCTTGCAAAGGCATTTTTGGAACAGATGGTCCAAGGAATACCTGAATCATATGCAAAACCGACCCAAGTGGTTGAAGAAATTAGAAAATCCCAAGGTTGGAGATTTAGTGGTTGTAAAGGACCACCTGAACACCCCACGTTCATGGATGCTGGGAAGAATTCTCCAAGTTCATTGTGGAAGTGATGGAAATGTGCGAGTTCTAACAATTAAAACTCAAACTAATACTATCAAACGCCCAATTCACAAGGTGTGTATACTACCTAGTGAAGACCCAGATAACTAACATGACTTTAACTGTTCTCCGAATGATTTCATTCAATATCATTTACTAACACTGATTGCCTTCGTCACAACTACCCAGATGGATTTCTGCCCTTAGAACACACCACAACCCAAATTGATTCTACAGCAAATTGAGAATTCCTGCATGTTAACAGATCAACACTGTGAATTACTGGATTATCCCCTCCATTCCATTTAACAAGTGCATTAAATCCCGCTATATTCACCAAATTGCCTCAATTCTATTTGAAAGAGTTCAGTTTTGATTAAACAGCAGAAAACGATGGCGGTAATTCAAGAAGTCATTGACTTAACAGGGAGTGACGATGAAATTGAAAGGGTGGAGAATATAACCACCGCGATGAACGAAATGAGGATTACTACCCCTCCAACGATACGATTAATTCGGTCAACCCAAATAGTTCCCCCGGATGCCTCAAACGACGACCTATATTGTACCCTCATTGACGAAGAGACGGATCAGGTGGAGACGGTGAAGGTATCGTTCCAGGCCTTGCAGCGTGCTAAGAGGCGTAAACGTCGAGTACATTTCAGTGGTGGATATACTATTAAAGTAAAATTGTTGGACGAGGGAATTATTAAAGTAATACAACCTTAACCTGCTTCTTTCATTACCCTTATTTGCCCTAACTAATGAGATTTATTTCTCCTCATAGTTATCTAATGTTCTTTTTTTCTCCTCTGTTGTTGTTTCTCTTTTGTTTTAGGCGGTTAATACAAAATTACTACTTTCACCAGATGCACTCAATGATTTATCATTTGCCTAAGTGACATAATAATTGTTCTCACCAAAGGATTTTAGATCTGCACGGTTACTTTCTTTCTTTGAAACACATCGGTAGTGTTTCAAAAGGGGGGAGTATGTTTGAAAAACATAACGATTACCATATCACAGTAGGGCCCCATAACCATTATTCAATTACAGCTTTATAGTAAAGGCCACCCAACAAAGAGGAAGAGGAATAGTCGCAGCATCAAGAAGGAGGAACAGGAACCACAACAAAGAACATAACTAAACATCATCCACTCCATGGCATATTACATGAAGCTCATCAATTAAATTAATATCATTTTTCTTATTACTCCAGTAATGAACTTTTATACAAAACCATAAACTAATTTAATATAATTTAAAATTTAATATTCAAATTCAATTTAGTTCAATTGAAATTAATTTTAAAGTTTGATATGGTAACATTGATTAACTAGAATCAATCATGTATGCACACACACACAGATAACTGCTCCCCACTTCGGTTGTTAACAACTAAACTGGTTTATACCGTTGCAAAATCTGGAAGTGAACAAAAATGTTTGCTTGACCGATTTTCGCTCTCTCTGGCTCCAGCCATCATCCAGTAAGGTAAGGTTTTCCGCACTAAAAAATCCTCCCTATTCCTTTAAACACCACCTCATTCAATTATATTCGTTATACTTGTAGATTTTTTGACACAAGTTATAACGATTTTTTAAATAATAACAATCATACCTTGTAGCTTTCGATACAAGGTATGAATATTAGTTATACTTGTAGATTTTTTGATACAAGTTATAACTAGTTTTTTACTAACCTCAATTATACCTTGTAGCTTTCGATACAAGGTATAAAACAGTTATACTTGTAGCTTTTTTGATACAAGTTATAACTAGTTTTTTACTAACCTCAATTATACCTTGTAGCTTTCGATACAAGGTATAAAACAGTTATACTTGTAGCTTTTTTTGATACAAGTTATAACTACCTTTACTAACCTCAATCATACCTTGTAGCTTTCGATACAAGGTATAAAACAGTTATACTTGTAGCTTATTGATACAAGTTATAACAACCATTACTAACCTTAATAATACCTTGTAGCTTTCGATACAAGGTATAAAACAGTTATACTTGTAGCTTTTTTGATACAAGTTGTAACAACTATTACTAATCTTAATCATACCTTGTAGTTTCGATACAAGGTATTATATCACTTTACAATATCGAGGTGTTTAATCTATATTTCTCAATCCATTTTCCTCCTTATAAGTTCCTTAACCTTAAATCTGTGATGATTCAATCAGGTAAGTGCATACATTTTTAATTCTGAATTTATTTCAATATATTTAAACAATTTTTTGATTATTTCAAATATATTTATTATTTAATATGATATGGTAATTGAAGTTGAATTAAATTGAATACTTAAAATATTGACTTGAAATATTATTGAATCGTTTTTTCTCTTTTATTCATTTTTTTTTTGAATTATTTCGTTGTTGAAATACGGGATTATTTTCATAATTTGTCATGAATAAAAAAAACTGAATTATATAAAGAAAGAGTCAATAAATTTAAATTTGTATTGTTTATACATTTTTTTTCTTTATTGGCCACTGTGCATTGGGATTGTGGGGCTGTGTGCCGGAATAAAAAACTTAATCGGAAAATTAAATTAAACACGGAAGAAATTAAACACCATTAGCAATATAGTATACTCAATATATCGTTTGGTCCATAGCGGCCATCTCCAGAGGTTGGATTACCATTATCTTCACACCCCTCGATATGGATTTCAAATGAAAGGGTATGATAAGTAGAACACCATAAGCAATATAGTATACTCAATATATCGTTTGGTCCATGGCGGTCATCTCAAGAGGGAGGATGATCATTTTCTTCACTACCCCCTCGACATTGGTATCAAATGAAAGGGCATTATAAGAAGAATGCCATAGACTATGTCTTTAGATTCATGGCGGCTATCTCAAGAGGGCGGTTTACCATTTTCTTCACAACCCCTTCTAGATGGGTATCAAATGAAAGAGTATGATAAGTAGAACAATATAAGCAATATAGTACACTCAATATATCGTTTGGTACATGGCGGTCATCTCAAGAGGGCGGATTACCATTTTCTTCACAACCCCTTCGAGATGGGTATCAAATGAGAGAGTATAATAAGTAGAACACCATAAGCAATATAGTATACTCAATATATCGTTTGGTCCATGGCGGTCATCTCAAGAGGGAGGATGATCATTTTCTTCACTACCCCCTCGACATTGGTATCAAATGAAAGGGTATTATAAGAAGAATGCCATAGACTATGTCTTTAGATTCATGGCGGCTATCTCAAGAGGGCGGATTACCATTTTCTTCACAACCCCTTCGAGATGGGTATCAAATGAGAGAGTATAATAAGTAGAACACCATAGGCAATATAGTATACTCAATATATCATTTGGTCCATGGCGGTCATCTCCCAAAATCAATTTTCCCAGATTTGTTCTTTTTTCACTATGACTTCACATGGATATCAAATGAAAGGGTATGGTAAGTAGAACACCAAAAGCAATATAGTATACTCAATATATCGTTTGGTCCAGGCAGTCATCTCAAGAGAGAAAATGTCCATAGCGGCCACCTCAAGAATGTGGATTACCATTTCCTTCACAACACCTTCGACATGGATATCAAATGAAAGAGTATGATAAGTAGAACACCATAGGCAATATAGTATACTCAATATATCGTTTGGTCCATGGCGATCATCTCAACCGGGCGGATTACCATTTTCTTCACAACCCCTTCGAGATGGGTATCAAATGAGAGAGTATGATAAGTAGAACACCATATGCAATATAGTATACTCAATATATCGTTTGGTCCATGGCGGTCATCTCAAGAGAGAGGATGATCATTTTCTTCACTACCCCTCGACATTGGTATCAAATGAAAGGGCATTATAAGAAGAATGCCATAGACTATGTCTTTAGATTCATGACGGCTATCTCAAGAGGGCGGATTACCATTTTCTTCACAACACCCGAGACATGGGTATCAAATGAAAGGCTATGAAAAGTAGAACACCATAAGCAATATAGTATACTCAATATATCGTTTGGTCCATAGCGGCCATCTCCAGAGGTTGGATTACCATTATCTTCACACCCCTCGATATGGATTTCAAATGAAAGGGTATGATAAGTAGAACACCATAAGCAATATAGTATACTCAATATATCGTTTGGTCCATGGCGGTCATCTCAAGAGGGAGGATGATCATTTTCTTCACTACCCCCTCGACATTGGTATCAAATGAAAGGGCATTATAAGAAGAATGCCATAGACTATGTCTTTAGATTCATGGCGGCTATCTCAAGAGGGCGGTTTACCATTTTCTTCACAACCCCTTCTAGATGGGTATCAAATGAAAGAGTATGATAAGTAGAACAATATAAGCAATATAGTATACTCAATATATCGTTTGGTCCATAGCGGCCATCTCGAGAAGGCGGATTACCATTTTCTTCACAACCCCTACGACATGGGTATCAAATGAAATAGCATGATAAGTAGAACACAATAAGCAATATAGTATACTCAATATATCGTTTGGTACATGGCGGTCATCTCAAGAGGGCGGATTACCATTTTCTTCACAACCCCTTCGAGATGGGTATCAAATGAGAGAGTATAATAAGTAGAACACCATAGGCAATATAGTATACTCAATATATCATTTGGTCCATTGCGGTCATCTCCCAAAATCAATTTTCCCAGATTTGTTCTTTTTTCACTATAGCTTTTTCCTATCGCAGACTGTGTCCCCATAATCTTATTTTATTGAAAGGCATTGCAACGCACGCGGGTTTTTGCTAGTCTATATATAAAAATGGAACGTGATTTGTGTTCGGATGCTTAAAACTTGAAAACGGCTGGACCAAATTGTGTACTTTATTTGTAGGTTTTTTTCGTAATTGCTATGTGAAGGTTTAGGAAAAAAAACTGAAAAAATTCCCCACTGGTAGCCGCACATTTCGTTTTTCAGTTTAATTTGTAGCAACCAAAATTTAAAAAATAAATTGAAATATTTATTGTGTCACTGGCGAAGACCCCTTTGAAAATTGTAATTTAGCATTAGACACCTCTTTATCTATATATATAAAAATCCATGGCGGCCGTCTCAAGAGGGCGGATTACCACTTTCTTCACAACCACCTCGACATGGGTATCAAATGAAAGGGTATGATAGGTAGAATACAATAGGCAATTTAGTATAATAAATATACCTTTAGATCCATGGCTGCCGTCTCAAGAGGGCGGATTACCACTTTCTTCACAACCACCTCGACATGGGTATCAAATGAAAGGGTATGATAGTTATGATAGGTAGAATACAATAGGCAATTTAGTAAACTAAATATACCTTTAGATCCATGGCAGCCGTCTCAAGAGGGCGGATTACCACTTTCTTCACAACCACCTCGATATGGGTATCAAATGAAAGGGTATGATAAGTAGAATACAATAGGCAATGTAGTATACTAAATATATCTTTAGATCCATGGCGGCCATCTCAAGAGGGCGGATTACCACTTTCTTCACAACCATCTCGACATGGGTATCAAATGAAAGGGTATGATAAGTGGAATACAATAAGCAATGCAGTATACTAAATATACCTTTACATCCATGGCGGCTGTCTTACCACTTTCTTCACAACCACCTTGACATGGGTATCAAATGAAAGGGTATGATAAGTAGAATACAATAACCAATGTAGTATACTAAATATACCTTTAGATCCATGGCGGCCGTCTCAAGAGGGCTGATTACCACTTTCTTCACAACCACCTCGACATGGGTATCAAATGAAAGGGTATGATAGGTTGAATACATTTACCAATGAAGAATACTAAATATACCTATAGATCCATGGCGGCCGTCTGAAGAGGGCTCAAAAGAAAAAATGGATCCCCCGCAATAAAGGCACACCAATTCACTTTTTCAAACTCTGCTACTGTATATTAAATTAAGTTAAAACGCTTTTCCCCTAAGTGCAGAACGATATTTTTCATTGAGCGGGCAGAAAAGTGTGGGGACATTTGTTTGTTACCAACAGCTTTTCTGTCCTAGCTATGAAAAAACAATTTTTTCTTAATGACGTATCTCGAAACCAAAAACCTAATGATATAAAACCCAAAAACAAAAATTGTAAAGGGTTCGGCGATTGTTTGCCGAAAAAATGAAAACTGGAAACACTGAACTGAAAAAACCAAAAATTTAAAGTAATGAACTTTATTGAATTCCATTTATTTAATACTAAAAACGAAAAATGTTAAACGAATATCTTAAATATAATGTCTTGCAAAGAACTAATATGAGAGCACCGCAATTGGAAATTTGTTAAATATCTAATCTAAAAAAGGATTGATATAAGAACACGGCGATCTGAAATTCGTAAGATGTCTCATCTAAACGAATACTGATAAAAAATCCCATCTGAAAAATCATTGATATGAAAACATAGCGACCTACAATTCGTTCAATATGCAATCTAATAAAGAACTGATATAAGAACACGGTGATTTTAAATTCGTTAAATACATTATTAAACACTTTACTTCTCTAGCAGCACGAATCAACATGGTTGTGAGCATAACCAATAAAATCGCTGGGTATGCATATGTGGTGGGTGGTAAAAAGTTTGATATTATAATAAAGTTGTATGACAAAGCCATTACTTAAGCGATAAGAAATTTTATTTGCTAATTTGTGTTAGAGAAACAAATTATTCACATCATTTATTAACACATTTTCTATGGCTACGTCTCTACACATTCCGTGCAATAGTCACGTAACCCACCACATATGCATACCCAGCGATTTTATTGGTTATGCTCACAACCATGTTGATTCGTGCTGCTAGAGAAGTAAAGTGTTTAATAATGTATTTAACGAATTTAAAATCACCGTGTTCTTATATCAGTTCTTTATTAGATTGCATATTGAACGAATTGTAGGTCGCTATGTTTTCATATCAATGATTTTTCAGATGGGATTTTTTATCAGTATTCGTTTAGATGAGACATCTTACGAATTTCAGATCGCCGTGTTCTTATATCAATCCTTTTTTAGATTAGATATTTAACAAATTTCCAATTGCGGTGCTCTCATATTAGTTCTTTGCAAGACATTATATTTAAGATATTCGTTTAACATTTTTCGTTTTTAGTATTAAATAAATGGAATTCAATAAAGTTCATTACTTTAAATTTTTGGTTTTTTCAGTTCAGTGTTTCCAGTTTTCATTTTTTCGGCAAACAATCGCCGAACCCTTTACAATTTTTGTTTTTGGGTTTTTTTACATATCTACCTGTACACTCTAGTGCTCAAAACTTTATTATTTTATCGAGGCAAATTTCCTCGTCTCAAACCCATTGTTTGGTTCTACACACCGAGCAATAAATCGAGCTTAGTTCTCAAACTTATTAATAACCAAAGTATCTCTCTTTAATCAATTGCCAGGTTTTCCACACCAAGCTATATTTGGTCGAGCCTAGTAATTATCTTCTATTACTGAAATAGATCACTTGAGCCTAATGTTCAAATCCTATTGTTTTGCTTTTCTCCTTTTTTAGGAAGGCATCATCTTATCTCAATCTCAAGGCGTTACATACTCCTAAATTATCGCCATACGAGCTTCATGCTCATACTCTAGTAAGCAACTATCTTACATTAACTTACTGCAGCAATTTATTATCTTCAAGAGGAAGGTTGCTTTAATTTAAGCTACTTTATAGGTGGTATACACCAAAAACTATTTATTGTTTACGAGCCTAGCACTAAAAACAAACTTACTGTTAGTGCTTCAAATTTATTATTTTTTACCAAGCAGGTTGTCTTAATTATCTCAAAGGGCCTAGTGCTCAAACTTCTATTGTCAAAATTTATTTCAGGTATTGAACGTATACTCATTGTTTATTTGCATTGCATATTTTTTTATTAGTTCAAGTGTTCAAATTTAAAAATGGCTAATAATACAAATTTTAATGATGCGTTGGAGTTGCAAAAAGTGTACATAGACATGTTAAACAAATCTATGACAAATTATAAAAAAACCGCGCTGATTAAAAGAACAAAAGAATATATATCTGAGCGAATTTCACAGTTTCGAGACCTTTGGGCAAAGATAGAGACAAATCACGTGCAAGTTGAACTACAGTTTGTAAAATTAGTTGAAAAGCCAACATGTGAATACTTTGTAAACAACACGTATTTGCAATTGGAAGACAAATACTTTGAATTTATGGGAACAGTAAAGGCTGCCCTAAGCAAATTTGAGGACCAGTGTCCTCCCTCAAGCCCTTCAATGCATGAATCAACGCGAGTAAGCTCACCATCCCTAACAACACATCTTTGGCGGTTGCCAAAAATCTCTTTACCCACCTTCTCAGGATCTTACGAATCCTGGCGGTCTTTTCATGACCTATTTAATTCATTGGTACATCAAAATCCAACACTTTCTGATGCACAGAAATTGCATTACTTGAAGTCGGTCCTATCCGGAGAAGCAGAGCATTTGTTACGCAAATTTCAGGTAACTGATGCTAATTATGAAACAGCATGGAATGTACTGTTAACAAGATACAACAACAATAGAGTATTGGTTAATGCTCAACTGAAGGTGTTGTTTAATCTCAAGCAAGTATCCAGTGAATCGGTCAATTCAATAAAAACCCTTTTGGACAAGTCAAATGAGTGTCTGTGTGAACTAGATGCCTTAGGCATTAACACTTCAAATTGGGATCCTCTCCTTATATATTTGATTGTTCAAAGGCTCCCTACAGAAACTCACAGGATGTGGGAAGTCGAGCTTGATGGGGCATCTTCACTCCCTACATTTGATAGACTCAGACAATTCTTAGAGAAACGCTTCCGAATGTTAGAGGCCATAGCTGATCATAAAACCAATGTTCCACAACGTCCGTCTAGTAGCTCAAATACGAAATTTCTCACACATTTTGCCTCGACTGCAACAGAAGCTTGTGTTTGCTGCAAAGAACACCATAAATTAAAGTTATGTCCTACTTTTGGAAAACTTTCATTCCCACAAAAATATCAGATTATTAAATCAAGTAGGCTCTGTGTTAATTGCCTGTCTAGCTCGCATGCTACTTCGGTATGCACAAGCAAATACAACTGTTGGAAATGTAATAAAAGACATCACACCTTATTGCATAACGATTCCATGAAAGGTACATCTCCACGAACGAAGCCTGGCACTCGAACGCCACCAAAATTATCATCAAAACCTAACCAAGATGATGTGCATAACAAAGGCAACAATATTGAGACTACCGTACTATTTAATACGCAGTTATCAAGTAATGTCAAGTCTAAAAAATCTTTATCAAAAGCCCTATTGTCGACTGCAATAGTTAAAATACCTACAAAAAACGGTGGGATAATTCTAAGAGCTCTTATAGATACAGGGTCAGAGGTATCATTTATTACTCAAACTGCCGCGAAACAGCTTAATATAAGAAGCTCCTCTGCTTCAGTTACTATCATAGGTATATGTGATCTAAAAACACCTGCCGATAAACTATTAGAGTTCGAAGTACATTCGATACATTCGCCATCTTCATTCCAACTTCCTGTTACAGCACTGGTTGTTCCAACAATAACATCCATATCACCAGCTTCACATCTCCCAAAAGAAACGTGGGCTCATTTAGACAATCTTAATCTTGCTGACCCCCATTACTACCTGCCAGGAAAAATCGACCTACTACTTGGTGCTGATGTATATTCTACACTAATTCTAGAAGGATTAATTAAAGGCCCTACTGGAACTCCCGCAGCTCAAAATTCCATTTTTGGTTGGTTATTAATTGGCCCAGTACATGCAAAAGGAGAAAGGTCAGCCATACAATCCTTTAATGTCCAAGTGAAAGATACGAAGGTAGAAGATGACCTCAATATAAGATTGCGTTCCTTCTGGGAGATCGAGGAGATACCAGTGCAAACAAGATATAGCAAGGCTGAAGAAGAGTGCGAAACCCTTTATAAAAATACGGTATGTAGATTAGCCTCAGGTGCATATCAAGTAAAAATTCCTTTCCTTAATGGTGAAGCTCCCAACATCGGAGTATCTAAAGCCTTAGCTTCAAAACGATTAGCTTCTCTTGAGTTAAAATTGTCACGAAATTTGAGTTTACGATCTGAGTATACAAAAATACTCCAAGAATATTTGGACTTAGGCCATATGATACCCGTAACTCAAGATAAAGCTTCATCCTCATATTACATGCCACACCATGCTGTTCTCAAGGATAGCACAACCTCAAAAGTGCGAATAGTATTTGATGCTTCAGCTAAAACCTCCAACGGAAAGTCGCTGAACGACTATATGCATCCTGGCCCTGTCCTACAATCTGATCTATATTCAATTTTGCTTAGATGGCGAAGATTTAAATACGCGATGTCAGCAGACATAGAAAAGATGTATAGAATGATACATCTTCACCCTTCAGATCAAAAATATCATCGTCTCTTATGGCGACCCACACCTTTTGACCCTATTAAAGAATTTGAGATGACAAGAGTGACCTTTGGAACAACCTCTGCCCCATATTTGGCAATTAAAACGCTTCACCAGCTAGCAAAAGATGAACAAAAAAGGTTTCCTACAGCAGCTCAAGTAATTACCCATGATTTCTATGTTGATGATGCCATTACTGGCACCCATTCTGCTGCAGAAGCAATTTCATTGTATCACGAGTTAACCCAATTACTATCTTTGGGAGGTTTTAACCTTCGAAAGTGGTCAAGTAATGATGCCGAAGTCCTTGCCGCAATCCCTGAAGACAAAAGAGAATTAAAAACAACATTAACTTTCTCACATGATGAAAAGGTAAAGGCTTTAGGCCTAATCTGGCATCCAGCAACGGACCATTTTACCCTGCAATATCCAGAATCAAGATCTGGCGTGTGCACAAAACGACAGATTTTGTCAGGTGTCGCTGGGTTATTTGATCCGTTGGGTTGGATATCGCCATACGTGATTAAAGGAAAAATTCTGATGCAAAGTTTATGGCTTCTCGGATCTTCATGGGATGAGCCAGTTACTGCATCCATTCAAAAGGAATGGCAAGAATTCCAGCATCAATTTCCTCAAATTTCTACTATCAAAATACCAAGGTGGCTCCAAACTTATTCAAATTCAACCATCCAACTCCACGGATTTTCTGATGCTTCACAGCTCGCCTATGCTGCCGTAGTTTATGTTAGAGTTGTCGATGGACACGGTCGATCTAAGGTTAATCTTTTAACAGCTAAAACAAAGGTAGCTCCGGTAAAACCCATGACGCTTCCTCGATTGGAATTATCTGGTGCGCATCTGCTGGCAAAATTACTACACAAAGTAAGAAGGGAGTTAAATTATTCTTCTGTAATGACATTTGCTTGGACCGATTCAACAATTGTACTTAATTGGATTCAATGCTCCCCGCACAAACTCAAAACCTTCGTGGCTAATAGGGTGAGTCAAATTCAAGAACTACTCCCTTCAATCCCTTGGCGTTATGTTCGTTCGAAGGATAACCCTGCAGATTGTGGTTCTCGTGGCTTAAATATAAACGAATTAAAGATCTTTGATTTATGGTGGTATGGACCAAAATGGCTCCAAGAGATCGAGTCTTCTTGGCCAAAATATTCAAACGTGACGCTTAATCATATACCAGAAATGCGGAAAAATCATTTACCTTACTCTTTGCTGTCACATATATCTTCCGACATAATAGAATCATTTTCTTCTTATACTAAACTCATTCGAGTGATGGCATATGTTTTACGATTTCTTAATAGGCTCAAAACCTCTTGCCCAATTAGCTCACCAAATATAACTGCTCAGGAATTACGAGATGCGAAAATTAAGTTAATTCATTCTATACAAAAACAAGTTTTCGTAAAAGAATATCAAGCACTAAGTCAAGGGTTGCAGGTGTCTACTCAAAGTACATTACTACCACTAAATCCTTATCTTGATGAAAATCAATTAATTAAGGTGGGAGGTAGGCTCACGCATGCAAAAATTTCCACCTCACAAAAACACCAGGTAATTCTCCCTCCGAAGCATCACTTCACCAAATTACTTATTGAGTACACTCACAAATTAACGCTTCATGGAGGAACAGGGCTGGTTTTAAACACTCTCCGAACTGAGTATTGGATCCCAAAGGGTCGGCAATCCATTAAACAAATTCTTCACAAATGCATTCACTGTTTTAAATTATCGGCAAAACCACAGCCGCAATTAATGGGTGCTCTTCCACCATCAAGGGTCATCGCGTCAGCTCCATTTTCTAAGGTAGGAATTGATTTTGCAGGTCCATTTCTGCTTAAAATGTCAAAATACCGTGGTATTAAGACGTATAAAGGGTATATTTGCATATTTATATGCATGACAACAAAGGCAATTCACCTAGAAACAGTATCCGATATGTCCACCGCAGCTTTCTTAGCAGCATTAAAAAGATTTATCAGCCGCCGCGGTCTGTGTTCTGATATATATTCAGACTGTGGGTCAAATTTTATTGGAGCTAACTCAGAATTAAACTTACACCTTGCTCAGTGCTTTAAAGACGTTGAAAATCACTTCACTATACAAGGTATTAACTGGCATTTTAACCCACCTTCAGCTCCACATTTCGGAGGTCTGTGGGAGGCAGGTGTTAAATCTGTCAAATACCATTTAAAACGAGTATTACAAGACACCAACTTAACTTATGAAGAATTTTCAACAGCACTAGCGCAAATCGAGGCATGCTTAAATTCTAGACCTTTATTACCTCTCACGGATGACCCAAGCGATTTGCAAGCCCTAACACCTGGGCATTTTCTAATAGGACGACCATTGTTAGCACCTCCTGAAGCTAATGATAACAAATGCACTTCATTGGACAGATGGAAGTATGTGCAAACCTTGCAAAGGCATTTTTGGAACAGATGGTCCAAGGAATACCTGAATCATATGCAAAACCGACCCAAGTGGTTGAAGAAATTAGAAAATCCCAAGGTTGGAGATTTAGTGGTTGTAAAGGACCACCTGAACACCCCACGTTCATGGATGCTGGGAAGAATTCTCCAAGTTCATTGTGGAAGTGATGGAAATGTGCGAGTTCTAACAATTAAAACTCAAACTAATACTATCAAACGCCCAATTCACAAGGTGTGTATACTACCTAGTGAAGACCCAGATAACTAACATGACTTTAACTGTTCTCCGAATGATTTCATTCAATATCATTTACTAACACTGATTGCCTTCGTCACAACTACCCAGATGGATTTCTGCCCTTAGAACACACCACAACCCAAATTGATTCTACAGCAAATTGAGAATTCCTGCATGTTAACAGATCAACACTGTGAATTACTGGATTATCCCCTCCATTCCATTTAACAAGTGCATTAAATCCCGCTATATTCACCAAATTGCCTCAATTCTATTTGAAAGAGTTCAGTTTTGATTAAACAGCAGAAAACGATGGCGGTAATTCAAGAAGTCATTGACTTAACAGGGAGTGACGATGAAATTGAAAGGGTAGAGAATATAACCACCGCGATGAACGAAATGAGGATTACTACCCCTCCAACGATACGATTAATTCGGTCAACCCAAATAGTTCCCCCGGATGCCTCAAACGACGACCTATATTGTACCCTCATTGACGAAGAGACGGATCAGGTGGAGACGGTGAAGGTATCGTTCCAGGCCTTGCAGCGTGCTAAGAGGCGTAAACGTCGAGTACATTTCAGTGGTGGATATACTATTAAAGTAAAATTGTTGGACGAGGGAATTATTAAAGTAATACAACCTTAACCTGCTTCTTTCATTACCCTTATTTGCCCTAACTAATGAGATTTATTTCTCCTCATAGTTATCTAATGTTCTTTTTTTCTCCTCTGTTGTTGTTTCTCTTTTGTTTTAGGCGGTTAATACAAAATTACTACTTTCACCAGATGCACTCAATGATTTATCATTTGCCTAAGTGACATAATAATTGTTCTCACCAAAGGATTTTAGATCTGCACGGTTACTTTCTTTCTTTGAAACACATCGGTAGTGTTTCAAAAGGGGGGAGTATGTTTGAAAAACATAACGATTACCATATCACAGTAGGGCCCCATAACCATTATTCAATTACAGCTTTATAGTAAAGGCCACCCAACAAAGAGGAAGAGGAATAGTCGCAGCATCAAGAAGGAGGAACAGGAACCACAACAAAGAACATAACTAAACATCATCCACTCCATGGCATATTACATGAAGCTCATCAATTAAATTAATATCATTTTTCTTATTACTCCAGTAATGAACTTTTATACAAAACCATAAACTAATTTAATATAATTTAAAATTTAATATTCAAATTCAATTTAGTTCAATTGAAATTAATTTTAAAGTTTGATATGGTAACATTGATTAACTAGAATCAATCATGTATGCACACACACACAGATAACTGCTCCCCACTTCGGTTGTTAACAACTAAACTGGTTTATACCGTTGCAAAATCTGGAAGTGAACAAAAATGTTTGCTTGACCGATTTTCGCTCTCTCTGGCTCCAGCCATCATCCAGTAAGGTAAGGTTTTCCGCACTAAAAAATCCTCCCTATTCCTTTAAACACCACCTCATTCAATTATATTCGTTATACTTGTAGATTTTTTGACACAAGTTATAACGATTTTTTAAATAATAACAATCATACCTTGTAGCTTTCGATACAAGGTATGAATATTAGTTATACTTGTAGATTTTTTGATACAAGTTATAACTAGTTTTTTACTAACCTCAATTATACCTTGTAGCTTTCGATACAAGGTATAAAACAGTTATACTTGTAGCTTTTTTGATACAAGTTATAACTAGTTTTTTACTAACCTCAATTATACCTTGTAGCTTTCGATACAAGGTATAAAACAGTTATACTTGTAGCTTTTTTTGATACAAGTTATAACTACCTTTACTAACCTCAATCATACCTTGTAGCTTTCGATACAAGGTATAAAACAGTTATACTTGTAGCTTATTGATACAAGTTATAACAACCATTACTAACCTTAATAATACCTTGTAGCTTTCGATACAAGGTATAAAACAGTTATACTTGTAGCTTTTTTGATACAAGTTGTAACAACTATTACTAATCTTAATCATACCTTGTAGTTTCGATACAAGGTATTATATCACTTTACAATATCGAGGTGTTTAATCTATATTTCTCAATCCATTTTCCTCCTTATAAGTTCCTTAACCTTAAATCTGTGATGATTCAATCAGGTAAGTGCATACATTTTTAATTCTGAATTTATTTCAATATATTTAAACAATTTTTTGATTATTTCAAATATATTTATTATTTAATATGATATGGTAATTGAAGTTGAATTAAATTGAATACTTAAAATATTGACTTGAAATATTATTGAATCGTTTTTTCTCTTTTATTCATTTTTTGACGTGACAACGTCTATTAAAACGATGAACGCCGGCTGCATGCACGAAAAATGATGACTCATTGTCCCGTTATGTCCCGTTATGTCCCGTTATCTCCCGAAGTAATTTTAAAAATTTGATCGTAGTAATCTTAAAAATTTGATTAAAATTGTCAATATTTAATTAGATTAAATTTGTCAAATTGTCAACAATAAGCAAAGCAAGCCAAACACTCTGTCTCCTAACTGGGTGCCGGTGTATAAGAAAATAGTGAACATTACACTGACGAAAACTGTGAAATGCAAACGAAAACAGTTTCCTTGCGTTCCTGCTTGTGCTTTTACCATTCACAAGTGGCAAGGTGGGACATTTACTGTTATTGTTTATAAATACTCCTCGGAGCAACCACAACAGTTGGTGAACGTGGCGCTGAGTCGGGTAACGAATATAGACGGCTTGCACATCATCACGGAAAAAGATGCGCCTTTTATCTTCAAACACGGACGGGATGGGAACGACTCACAGACTACGCGAGATGTTCGTAACAAATACATTCGACTCCGTGGACACGCCCTTCAAACAATCACTTCGAAAGCAGTGAAATTTTGTGATGACGGTAACAACGCTGGGCAAACTGTAGTGACAAACCTTAATGTTCAGAGTTTGTCTGCGCACTTCGCCGATATTGAAACGGATCCCGTGATACCAAGATCGGATTATTTGGTATTGACTGAAACGTGGATGCGTGACAATTTTGATCCAGTTCCAATCAATAATTATGAATGTATAACCAGGCAGAATAATCGATCGGATTCTGATACCAACGCAGCTGGTGGAGTGGCAATCTATCGAAAATTAACATCAACATCCACGGCCAAAGTTCTCCACGTTGAATTGTCGGACACAACTCGTCTCATCAGAAACACAGGCGAGGTCTGCTTGGCTGAAATTACATGCTTCACTGCTGATACAACTTTTAAAATTGTACTTGGCCCAGTGTATATTCATCCTGGAGCAAGTGTCTCAAACATTAGTGTATTGCTGCACCAAGCACTCTTTCCGTACGTGCATAACAAGCAGTATGTGCATCCGATCATGCAAGTTGATACCAATGTACCAATTCTTCTTTGTGGCGACTTCAACAAAAACGTGAAAAATGATGATACATTCCTCAAATTCATGAAGGATATGTACAATCTCGAATGCACATCAGATGTTACTAAGTCAACAACGCTGAGAGGAACAACCCTCGATTTGACTTTTTCAAGGCCCATTACACTTGAAACACTCCCATTGATTTCATACTTTTCCTATTATCGACTTATCCTTAACAGAATAACACAGATTGCAAGTTAAATATCAGACATGTATAAAAGCTGTAAACGAATTTGTTACTACACATTGCTCCTTGTAAATAATCTGTTCATTAAAGTAATAAACATATTTGAATTCATTAGTGCAAATAAAAGCTAATTTATCAATCAAAATGAATATTTCATTTCACTCCTTTTTGTATCCATACAAAATAATGATAATTTAATATAAATGATTCAATTTTATTCATAAAAGTATGCAATCATTTCATCAATGTTTTCTCATGACGTTGTCACGTTAAACTATCGTCCGTAAACCCTCTTTACAGACAACAATTTTTTTTTGAATTATTTCGTTGTTGAAATACGGGATTATTTTCATAATTTGTCATGAATAAAAAAAACTGAATTATATAAAGAAAGAGTCAATAAATTTAAATTTGTATTGTTTATACATTTTTTTTCTTTATTGGCCACTGTGCATTGGGATTGTGGGGCTGTGTGCCGGAATAAAAAACTTAATCGGAAAATTAAATTAAACACGGAAGAAATTAAACACCATTAGCAATATAGTATACTCAATATATCGTTTGGTCCATAGCGGCCATCTCCAGAGGTTGGATTACCATTATCTTCACACCCCTCGATATGGATTTCAAATGAAAGGGTATGATAAGTAGAACACCATAAGCAATATAGTATACTCAATATATCGTTTGGTCCATGGCGGTCATCTCAAGAGGGAGGATGATCATTTTCTTCACTACCCCCTCGACATTGGTATCAAATGAAAGGGCATTATAAGAAGAATGCCATAGACTATGTCTTTAGATTCATGGCGGCTATCTCAAGAGGGCGGTTTACCATTTTCTTCACAACCCCTTCTAGATGGGTATCAAATGAAAGAGTATGATAAGTAGAACAATATAAGCAATATAGTACACTCAATATATCGTTTGGTACATGGCGGTCATCTCAAGAGGGCGGATTACCATTTTCTTCACAACCCCTTCGAGATGGGTATCAAATGAGAGAGTATAATAAGTAGAACACCATAAGCAATATAGTATACTCAATATATCGTTTGGTCCATGGCGGTCATCTCAAGAGGGAGGATGATCATTTTCTTCACTACCCCCTCGACATTGGTATCAAATGAAAGGGTATTATAAGAAGAATGCCATAGACTATGTCTTTAGATTCATGGCGGCTATCTCAAGAGGGCGGATTACCATTTTCTTCACAACCCCTTCGAGATGGGTATCAAATGAGAGAGTATAATAAGTAGAACACCATAGGCAATATAGTATACTCAATATATCATTTGGTCCATGGCGGTCATCTCCCAAAATCAATTTTCCCAGATTTGTTCTTTTTTCACTATGACTTCACATGGATATCAAATGAAAGGGTATGGTAAGTAGAACACCAAAAGCAATATAGTATACTCAATATATCGTTTGGTCCAGGCAGTCATCTCAAGAGAGAAAATGTCCATAGCGGCCACCTCAAGAATGTGGATTACCATTTCCTTCACAACACCTTCGACATGGATATCAAATGAAAGAGTATGATAAGTAGAACACCATAGGCAATATAGTATACTCAATATATCGTTTGGTCCATGGCGATCATCTCAACCGGGCGGATTACCATTTTCTTCACAACCCCTTCGAGATGGGTATCAAATGAGAGAGTATGATAAGTAGAACACCATATGCAATATAGTATACTCAATATATCGTTTGGTCCATGGCGGTCATCTCAAGAGAGAGGATGATCATTTTCTTCACTACCCCTCGACATTGGTATCAAATGAAAGGGCATTATAAGAAGAATGCCATAGACTATGTCTTTAGATTCATGACGGCTATCTCAAGAGGGCGGATTACCATTTTCTTCACAACACCCGAGACATGGGTATCAAATGAAAGGCTATGAAAAGTAGAACACCATAAGCAATATAGTATACTCAATATATCGTTTGGTCCATAGCGGCCATCTCCAGAGGTTGGATTACCATTATCTTCACACCCCTCGATATGGATTTCAAATGAAAGGGTATGATAAGTAGAACACCATAAGCAATATAGTATACTCAATATATCGTTTGGTCCATGGCGGTCATCTCAAGAGGGAGGATGATCATTTTCTTCACTACCCCCTCGACATTGGTATCAAATGAAAGGGCATTATAAGAAGAATGCCATAGACTATGTCTTTAGATTCATGGCGGCTATCTCAAGAGGGCGGTTTACCATTTTCTTCACAACCCCTTCTAGATGGGTATCAAATGAAAGAGTATGATAAGTAGAACAATATAAGCAATATAGTATACTCAATATATCGTTTGGTCCATAGCGGCCATCTCGAGAAGGCGGATTACCATTTTCTTCACAACCCCTACGACATGGGTATCAAATGAAATAGCATGATAAGTAGAACACAATAAGCAATATAGTATACTCAATATATCGTTTGGTACATGGCGGTCATCTCAAGAGGGCGGATTACCATTTTCTTCACAACCCCTTCGAGATGGGTATCAAATGAGAGAGTATAATAAGTAGAACACCATAGGCAATATAGTATACTCAATATATCATTTGGTCCATTGCGGTCATCTCCCAAAATCAATTTTCCCAGATTTGTTCTTTTTTCACTATAGCTTTTTCCTATCGCAGACTGTGTCCCCATAATCTTATTTTATTGAAAGGCATTGCAACGCACGCGGGTTTTTGCTAGTCTATATATAAAAATGGAACGTGATTTGTGTTCGGATGCTTAAAACTTGAAAAACCAAATTGTGTACTTTATTTGTAGGTTTTTTTCGTAATTGCTATGTGAAGGTTTAGGAAAAAAAACTGAAAAAATTCCCCACTGGTAGCCGCACATTTCGTTTTTCAGTTTAATTTGTAGCAACCAAAATTTAAAAAATAAATTGAAATATTTATTGTGTCACTGGCGAAGACCCCTTTGAAAATTGTAATTTAGCATTAGACACCTCTTTATCTATATATGGGCAATTCTCCAGAACCTTTAACCTGAGCTAATTGGAAAAATGAAATTTCAAATTGATAGCACAACCGCCATGATATTTTTTGTGTTTCTTATTTCATAAATAAATGTTTTCTGATGTAGAACATTAAAAAATTCAATGCGCATATTTTTTTTATGACATGGTTATATTGATATGGTTACAATTTTGACATAAAATTTGACATGGTTACAATTTTGACATTCGCTAAAATTACTTTTTTTAAGATTCATGAAACAACTTAAGCGAAGAAAACGTTACATATGATTTAACTAGTTACAATAGCTCATAAGAAATTTTACGGGGATGAATTTAATGTAATATGAGCAAATTAATTGCGGTTACAACTTTGACATTTAAATGTAACCTACGTTCACGTTAGCCAGTTTTGCCCAAAAATCAACCAATTTCAACTTATTGTTGTCACAAAATGTATGCACATGTTCGTTAGTGTCTGCACAATAAGTGCGTTTAAAAAATTTTATGATAAAATGAGACAATTCGGAGCACTTCGACTTACCATGCGGGTTACAACTTTGACGTCAAAACCTAGGGACAAACTTCAGAGTTGTTTTTTTTGGAAAATATAGCGATTTGACACTGCACCGAACACAACTGCATTTTTCCTTAAGAGTTAAACTACAATTTTTCACTTTTCACTATTTGTGTCAACGCTTCCTATCACAAATATAAATAGTTTTTCATTCAGATTAGCGCTAAAGACAGGCCGAAAAGTGACAGGTAACGGAACATTTTTTCAAATTACATTGCAAAATATCGTTTTAAATGACTTCGTACTTATACCTCATTGCTCATTAATAATTTCTTAACATTATCGATAGCTTCTTTTATTTTTAATCTTCCTACAAAAATTGTAATTCATAAAAATTTTGAAGCGACAAGCAGGTTAAAAGTTCCGGAGAATCGCCCATATATAAAAATCCATGGCGGCCGTCTCAAGAGGGCGGATTACCACTTTCTTCACAACCACCTCGACATGGGTATCAAATGAAAGGGTATGATAGGTAGAATACAATAGGCAATTTAGTATAATAAATATACCTTTAGATCCATGGCTGCCGTCTCAAGAGGGCGGATTACCACTTTCTTCACAACCACCTCGACATGGGTATCAAATGAAAGGGTATGATAGTTATGATAGGTAGAATACAATAGGCAATTTAGTAAACTAAATATACCTTTAGATCCATGGCAGCCGTCTCAAGAGGGCGGATTACCACTTTCTTCACAACCACCTCGATATGGGTATCAAATGAAAGGGTATGATAAGTAGAATACAATAGGCAATGTAGTATACTAAATATATCTTTAGATCCATGGCGGCCATCTCAAGAGGGCGGATTACCACTTTCTTCACAACCATCTCGACATGGGTATCAAATGAAAGGGTATGATAAGTGGAATACAATAAGCAATGCAGTATACTAAATATACCTTTACATCCATGGCGGCTGTCTTACCACTTTCTTCACAACCACCTTGACATGGGTATCAAATGAAAGGGTATGATAAGTAGAATACAATAACCAATGTAGTATACTAAATATACCTTTAGATCCATGGCGGCCGTCTCAAGAGGGCTGATTACCACTTTCTTCACAACCACCTCGACATGGGTATCAAATGAAAGGGTATGATAGGTTGAATACATTTACCAATGAAGAATACTAAATATACCTATAGATCCATGGCGGCCGTCTGAAGAGGGCTCAAAAGAAAAAATGGATCCCCCGCAATAAAGGCACACCAATTCACTTTTTCAAACTCTGCTACTGTATATTAAATTAAGTTAAAACGCTTTTCCCCTAAGTGCAGAACGATATTTTTCATTGAGCGGGCAGAAAAGTGTGGGGACATTTGTTTGTTACCAACAGCTTTTCTGTCCTAGCTATGAAAAAACAATTTTTTCTTAATGACGTATCTCGAAACCAAAAACCTAATGATATAAAACCCAAAAACAAAAATTGTAAAGGGTTCGGCGATTGTTTGCCGAAAAAATGAAAACTGGAAACACTGAACTGAAAAAATCAAAAATTTAAAGTAATGAACTTTATTGAATTCCATTTATTTAATACTAAAAACGAAAAATGTTAAACGAATATCTTAAATATAATGTCTTGCAAAGAACTAATATGAGAGCACCGCAATTGGAAATTTGTTAAATATCTAATCTAAAAAAGGATTGATATAAGAACACGGCGATCTGAAATTCGTAAGATGTCTCATCTAAACGAATACTGATAAAAAATCCCATCTGAAAAATCATTGATATGAAAACATAGCGACCTACAATTCGTTCAATATGCAATCTAATAAAGAACTGATATAAGAACACGGTGATTTTAAATTCGTTAAATACATTATTAAACACTTTACTTCTCTAGCAGCACGAATCAACATGGTTGTGAGCATAACCAATAAAATCGCTGGGTATGCATATGTGGTGGGTGGTAAAAAGTTTGATATTATAATAAAGTTGTATGACAAAGCCATTACTTAAGCGATAAGAAATTTTATTTGCTAATTTGTGTTAGAGAAACAAATTATTCACATCATTTATTAACACATTTTCTATGGCTACGTCTCTACACATTCCGTGCAATAGTCACGTAACCCACCACATATGCATACCCAGCGATTTTATTGGTTATGCTCACAACCATGTTGATTCGTGCTGCTAGAGAAGTAAAGTGTTTAATAATGTATTTAACGAATTTAAAATCACCGTGTTCTTATATCAGTTCTTTATTAGATTGCATATTGAACGAATTGTAGGTCGCTATGTTTTCATATCAATGATTTTTCAGATGGGATTTTTTATCAGTATTCGTTTAGATGAGACATCTTACGAATTTCAGATCGCCGTGTTCTTATATCAATCCTTTTTTAGATTAGATATTTAACAAATTTCCAATTGCGGTGCTCTCATATTAGTTCTTTGCAAGACATTATATTTAAGATATTCGTTTAACATTTTTCGTTTTTAGTATTAAATAAATGGAATTCAATAAAGTTCATTACTTTAAATTTTTGGTTTTTTCAGTTCAGTGTTTCCAGTTTTCATTTTTTCGGCAAACAATCGCCGAACCCTTTACAATTTTTGTTTTTGGGTTTTTTTACATATCTACCTGTACACTCTAGTGCTCAAAACTTTATTATTTTATCGAGGCAAATTTCCTCGTCTCAAACCCATTGTTTGGTTCTACACACCGAGCAATAAATCGAGCTTAGTTCTCAAACTTATTAATAACCAAAGTATCTCTCTTTAATCAATTGCCAGGTTTTCCACACCAAGCTATATTTGGTCGAGCCTAGTAATTATCTTCTATTACTGAAATAGATCACTTGAGCCTAATGTTCAAATCCTATTGTTTTGCTTTTCTCCTTTTTTAGGAAGGCATCATCTTATCTCAATCTCAAGGCGTTACATACTCCTAAATTATCGCCATACGAGCTTCATGCTCATACTCTAGTAAGCAACTATCTTACATTAACTTACTGCAGCAATTTATTATCTTCAAGAGGAAGGTTGCTTTAATTTAAGCTACTTTATAGGTGGTATACACCAAAAACTATTTATTGTTTACGAGCCTAGCACTAAAAACAAACTTACTGTTAGTGCTTCAAATTTATTATTTTTTACCAAGCAGGTTGTCTTAATTATCTCAAAGGGCCTAGTGCTCAAACTTCTATTGTCAAAATTTATTTCAGGTATTGAACGTATACTCATTGTTTATTTGCATTGCATATTTTTTTATTAGTTCAAGTGTTCAAATTTAAAAATGGCTAATAATACAAATTTTAATGATGCGTTGGAGTTGCAAAAAGTGTACATAGACATGTTAAACAAATCTATGACAAATTATAAAAAAACCGCGCTGATTAAAAGAACAAAAGAATATATATCTGAGCGAATTTCACAGTTTCGAGACCTTTGGGCAAAGATAGAGACAAATCACGTGCAAGTTGAACTACAGTTTGTAAAATTAGTTGAAAAGCCAACATGTGAATACTTTGTAAACAACACGTATTTGCAATTGGAAGACAAATACTTTGAATTTATGGGAACAGTAAAGGCTGCCCTAAGCAAATTTGAGGACCAGTGTCCTCCCTCAAGCCCTTCAATGCATGAATCAACGCGAGTAAGCTCACCATCCCTAACAACACATCTTTGGCGGTTGCCAAAAATCTCTTTACCCACCTTCTCAGGATCTTACGAATCCTGGCGGTCTTTTCATGACCTATTTAATTCATTGGTACATCAAAATCCAACACTTTCTGATGCACAGAAATTGCATTACTTGAAGTCGGTCCTATCCGGAGAAGCAGAGCATTTGTTACGCAAATTTCAGGTAACTGATGCTAATTATGAAACAGCATGGAATGTACTGTTAACAAGATACAACAACAATAGAGTATTGGTTAATGCTCAACTGAAGGTGTTGTTTAATCTCAAGCAAGTATCCAGTGAATCGGTCAATTCAATAAAAACCCTTTTGGACAAGTCAAATGAGTGTCTGTGTGAACTAGATGCCTTAGGCATTAACACTTCAAATTGGGATCCTCTCCTTATATATTTGATTGTTCAAAGGCTCCCTACAGAAACTCACAGGATGTGGGAAGTCGAGCTTGATGGGGCATCTTCACTCCCTACATTTGATAGACTCAGACAATTCTTAGAGAAACGCTTCCGAATGTTAGAGGCCATAGCTGATCATAAAACCAATGTTCCACAACGTCCGTCTAGTAGCTCAAATACGAAATTTCTCACACATTTTGCCTCGACTGCAACAGAAGCTTGTGTTTGCTGCAAAGAACACCATAAATTAAAGTTATGTCCTACTTTTGGAAAACTTTCATTCCCACAAAAATATCAGATTATTAAATCAAGTAGGCTCTGTGTTAATTGCCTGTCTAGCTCGCATGCTACTTCGGTATGCACAAGCAAATACAACTGTTGGAAATGTAATAAAAGACATCACACCTTATTGCATAACGATTCCATGAAAGGTACATCTCCACGAACGAAGCCTGGCACTCGAACGCCACCAAAATTATCATCAAAACCTAACCAAGATGATGTGCATAACAAAGGCAACAATATTGAGACTACCGTACTATTTAATACGCAGTTATCAAGTAATGTCAAGTCTAAAAAATCTTTATCAAAAGCCCTATTGTCGACTGCAATAGTTAAAATACCTACAAAAAACGGTGGGATAATTCTAAGAGCTCTTATAGATACAGGGTCAGAGGTATCATTTATTACTCAAACTGCCGCGAAACAGCTTAATATAAGAAGCTCCTCTGCTTCAGTTACTATCATAGGTATATGTGATCTAAAAACACCTGCCGATAAACTATTAGAGTTCGAAGTACATTCGATACATTCGCCATCTTCATTCCAACTTCCTGTTACAGCACTGGTTGTTCCAACAATAACATCCATATCACCAGCTTCACATCTCCCAAAAGAAACGTGGGCTCATTTAGACAATCTTAATCTTGCTGACCCCCATTACTACCTGCCAGGAAAAATCGACCTACTACTTGGTGCTGATGTATATTCTACACTAATTCTAGAAGGATTAATTAAAGGCCCTACTGGAACTCCCGCAGCTCAAAATTCCATTTTTGGTTGGTTATTAATTGGCCCAGTACATGCAAAAGGAGAAAGGTCAGCCATACAATCCTTTAATGTCCAAGTGAAAGATACGAAGGTAGAAGATGACCTCAATATAAGATTGCGTTCCTTCTGGGAGATCGAGGAGATACCAGTGCAAACAAGATATAGCAAGGCTGAAGAAGAGTGCGAAACCCTTTATAAAAATACGGTATGTAGATTAGCCTCAGGTGCATATCAAGTAAAAATTCCTTTCCTTAATGGTGAAGCTCCCAACATCGGAGTATCTAAAGCCTTAGCTTCAAAACGATTAGCTTCTCTTGAGTTAAAATTGTCACGAAATTTGAGTTTACGATCTGAGTATACAAAAATACTCCAAGAATATTTGGACTTAGGCCATATGATACCCGTAACTCAAGATAAAGCTTCATCCTCATATTACATGCCACACCATGCTGTTCTCAAGGATAGCACAACCTCAAAAGTGCGAATAGTATTTGATGCTTCAGCTAAAACCTCCAACGGAAAGTCGCTGAACGACTATATGCATCCTGGCCCTGTCCTACAATCTGATCTATATTCAATTTTGCTTAGATGGCGAAGATTTAAATACGCGATGTCAGCAGACATAGAAAAGATGTATAGAATGATACATCTTCACCCTTCAGATCAAAAATATCATCGTCTCTTATGGCGACCCACACCTTTTGACCCTATTAAAGAATTTGAGATGACAAGAGTGACCTTTGGAACAACCTCTGCCCCATATTTGGCAATTAAAACGCTTCACCAGCTAGCAAAAGATGAACAAAAAAGGTTTCCTACAGCAGCTCAAGTAATTACCCATGATTTCTATGTTGATGATGCCATTACTGGCACCCATTCTGCTGCAGAAGCAATTTCATTGTATCACGAGTTAACCCAATTACTATCTTTGGGAGGTTTTAACCTTCGAAAGTGGTCAAGTAATGATGCCGAAGTCCTTGCCGCAATCCCTGAAGACAAAAGAGAATTAAAAACAACATTAACTTTCTCACATGATGAAAAGGTAAAGGCTTTAGGCCTAATCTGGCATCCAGCAACGGACCATTTTACCCTGCAATATCCAGAATCAAGATCTGGCGTGTGCACAAAACGACAGATTTTGTCAGGTGTCGCTGGGTTATTTGATCCGTTGGGTTGGATATCGCCATACGTGATTAAAGGAAAAATTCTGATGCAAAGTTTATGGCTTCTCGGATCTTCATGGGATGAGCCAGTTACTGCATCCATTCAAAAGGAATGGCAAGAATTCCAGCATCAATTTCCTCAAATTTCTACTATCAAAATACCAAGGTGGCTCCAAACTTATTCAAATTCAACCATCCAACTCCACGGATTTTCTGATGCTTCACAGCTCGCCTATGCTGCCGTAGTTTATGTTAGAGTTGTCGATGGACACGGTCGATCTAAGGTTAATCTTTTAACAGCTAAAACAAAGGTAGCTCCGGTAAAACCCATGACGCTTCCTCGATTGGAATTATCTGGTGCGCATCTGCTGGCAAAATTACTACACAAAGTAAGAAGGGAGTTAAATTATTCTTCTGTAATGACATTTGCTTGGACCGATTCAACAATTGTACTTAATTGGATTCAATGCTCCCCGCACAAACTCAAAACCTTCGTGGCTAATAGGGTGAGTCAAATTCAAGAACTACTCCCTTCAATCCCTTGGCGTTATGTTCGTTCGAAGGATAACCCTGCAGATTGTGGTTCTCGTGGCTTAAATATAAACGAATTAAAGATCTTTGATTTATGGTGGTATGGACCAAAATGGCTCCAAGAGATCGAGTCTTCTTGGCCAAAATATTCAAACGTGACGCTTAATCATATACCAGAAATGCGGAAAAATCATTTACCTTACTCTTTGCTGTCACATATATCTTCCGACATAATAGAATCATTTTCTTCTTATACTAAACTCATTCGAGTGATGGCATATGTTTTACGATTTCTTAATAGGCTCAAAACCTCTTGCCCAATTAGCTCACCAAATATAACTGCTCAGGAATTACGAGATGCGAAAATTAAGTTAATTCATTCTATACAAAAACAAGTTTTCGTAAAAGAATATCAAGCACTAAGTCAAGGGTTGCAGGTGTCTACTCAAAGTACATTACTACCACTAAATCCTTATCTTGATGAAAATCAATTAATTAAGGTGGGAGGTAGGCTCACGCATGCAAAAATTTCCACCTCACAAAAACACCAGGTAATTCTCCCTCCGAAGCATCACTTCACCAAATTACTTATTGAGTACACTCACAAATTAACGCTTCATGGAGGAACAGGGCTGGTTTTAAACACTCTCCGAACTGAGTATTGGATCCCAAAGGGTCGGCAATCCATTAAACAAATTCTTCACAAATGCATTCACTGTTTTAAATTATCGGCAAAACCACAGCCGCAATTAATGGGTGCTCTTCCACCATCAAGGGTCATCGCGTCAGCTCCATTTTCTAAGGTAGGAATTGATTTTGCAGGTCCATTTCTGCTTAAAATGTCAAAATACCGTGGTATTAAGACGTATAAAGGGTATATTTGCATATTTATATGCATGACAACAAAGGCAATTCACCTAGAAACAGTATCCGATATGTCCACCGCAGCTTTCTTAGCAGCATTAAAAAGATTTATCAGCCGCCGCGGTCTGTGTTCTGATATATATTCAGACTGTGGGTCAAATTTTATTGGAGCTAACTCAGAATTAAACTTACACCTTGCTCAGTGCTTTAAAGACGTTGAAAATCACTTCACTATACAAGGTATTAACTGGCATTTTAACCCACCTTCAGCTCCACATTTCGGAGGTCTGTGGGAGGCAGGTGTTAAATCTGTCAAATACCATTTAAAACGAGTATTACAAGACACCAACTTAACTTATGAAGAATTTTCAACAGCACTAGCGCAAATCGAGGCATGCTTAAATTCTAGACCTTTATTACCTCTCACGGATGACCCAAGCGATTTGCAAGCCCTAACACCTGGGCATTTTCTAATAGGACGACCATTGTTAGCACCTCCTGAAGCTAATGATAACAAATGCACTTCATTGGACAGATGGAAGTATGTGCAAACCTTGCAAAGGCATTTTTGGAACAGATGGTCCAAGGAATACCTGAATCATATGCAAAACCGACCCAAGTGGTTGAAGAAATTAGAAAATCCCAAGGTTGGAGATTTAGTGGTTGTAAAGGACCACCTGAACACCCCACGTTCATGGATGCTGGGAAGAATTCTCCAAGTTCATTGTGGAAGTGATGGAAATGTGCGAGTTCTAACAATTAAAACTCAAACTAATACTATCAAACGCCCAATTCACAAGGTGTGTATACTACCTAGTGAAGACCCAGATAACTAACATGACTTTAACTGTTCTCCGAATGATTTCATTCAATATCATTTACTAACACTGATTGCCTTCGTCACAACTACCCAGATGGATTTCTGCCCTTAGAACACACCACAACCCAAATTGATTCTACAGCAAATTGAGAATTCCTGCATGTTAACAGATCAACACTGTGAATTACTGGATTATCCCCTCCATTCCATTTAACAAGTGCATTAAATCCCGCTATATTCACCAAATTGCCTCAATTCTATTTGAAAGAGTTCAGTTTTGATTAAACAGCAGAAAACGATGGCGGTAATTCAAGAAGTCATTGACTTAACAGGGAGTGACGATGAAATTGAAAGGGTGGAGAATATAACCACCGCGATGAACGAAATGAGGATTACTACCCCTCCAACGATACGATTAATTCGGTCAACCCAAATAGTTCCCCCGGATGCCTCAAACGACGACCTATATTGTACCCTCATTGACGAAGAGACGGATCAGGTGGAGACGGTGAAGGTATCGTTCCAGGCCTTGCAGCGTGCTAAGAGGCGTAAACGTCGAGTACATTTCAGTGGTGGATATACTATTAAAGTAAAATTGTTGGACGAGGGAATTATTAAAGTAATACAACCTTAACCTGCTTCTTTCATTACCCTTATTTGCCCTAACTAATGAGATTTATTTCTCCTCATAGTTATCTAATGTTCTTTTTTTCTCCTCTGTTGTTGTTTCTCTTTTGTTTTAGGCGGTTAATACAAAATTACTACTTTCACCAGATGCACTCAATGATTTATCATTTGCCTAAGTGACATAATAATTGTTCTCACCAAAGGATTTTAGATCTGCACGGTTACTTTCTTTCTTTGAAACACATCGGTAGTGTTTCAAAAGGGGGGAGTATGTTTGAAAAACATAACGATTACCATATCACAGTAGGGCCCCATAACCATTATTCAATTACAGCTTTATAGTAAAGGCCACCCAACAAAGAGGAAGAGGAATAGTCGCAGCATCAAGAAGGAGGAACAGGAACCACAACAAAGAACATAACTAAACATCATCCACTCCATGGCATATTACATGAAGCTCATCAATTAAATTAATATCATTTTTCTTATTACTCCAGTAATGAACTTTTATACAAAACCATAAACTAATTTAATATAATTTAAAATTTAATATTCAAATTCAATTTAGTTCAATTGAAATTAATTTTAAAGTTTGATATGGTAACATTGATTAACTAGAATCAATCATGTATGCACACACACACAGATAACTGCTCCCCACTTCGGTTGTTAACAACTAAACTGGTTTATACCGTTGCAAAATCTGGAAGTGAACAAAAATGTTTGCTTGACCGATTTTCGCTCTCTCTGGCTCCAGCCATCATCCAGTAAGGTAAGGTTTTCCGCACTAAAAAATCCTCCCTATTCCTTTAAACACCACCTCATTCAATTATATTCGTTATACTTGTAGATTTTTTGACACAAGTTATAACGATTTTTTAAATAATAACAATCATACCTTGTAGCTTTCGATACAAGGTATGAATATTAGTTATACTTGTAGATTTTTTGATACAAGTTATAACTAGTTTTTTACTAACCTCAATTATACCTTGTAGCTTTCGATACAAGGTATAAAACAGTTATACTTGTAGCTTTTTTGATACAAGTTATAACTAGTTTTTTACTAACCTCAATTATACCTTGTAGCTTTCGATACAAGGTATAAAACAGTTATACTTGTAGCTTTTTTTGATACAAGTTATAACTACCTTTACTAACCTCAATCATACCTTGTAGCTTTCGATACAAGGTATAAAACAGTTATACTTGTAGCTTATTGATACAAGTTATAACAACCATTACTAACCTTAATAATACCTTGTAGCTTTCGATACAAGGTATAAAACAGTTATACTTGTAGCTTTTTTGATACAAGTTGTAACAACTATTACTAATCTTAATCATACCTTGTAGTTTCGATACAAGGTATTATATCACTTTACAATATCGAGGTGTTTAATCTATATTTCTCAATCCATTTTCCTCCTTATAAGTTCCTTAACCTTAAATCTGTGATGATTCAATCAGGTAAGTGCATACATTTTTAATTCTGAATTTATTTCAATATATTTAAACAATTTTTTGATTATTTCAAATATATTTATTATTTAATATGATATGGTAATTGAAGTTGAATTAAATTGAATACTTAAAATATTGACTTGAAATATTATTGAATCGTTTTTTCTCTTTTATTCATTTTTTTTTTTTGAATTATTTCGTTGTTGAAATACGGGATTATTTTCATAATTTGTCATGAATAAAAAAAACTGAATTATATAAAGAAAGAGTCAATAAATTTAAATTTGTATTGTTTATACATTTTTTTTCTTTATTGGCCACTGTGCATTGGGATTGTGGGGCTGTGTGCCGGAATAAAAAACTTAATCGGAAAATTAAATTAAACACGGAAGAAATTAAACACCATTAGCAATATAGTATACTCAATATATCGTTTGGTCCATAGCGGCCATCTCCAGAGGTTGGATTACCATTATCTTCACACCCCTCGATATGGATTTCAAATGAAAGGGTATGATAAGTAGAACACCATAAGCAATATAGTATACTCAATATATCGTTTGGTCCATGGCGGTCATCTCAAGAGGGAGGATGATCATTTTCTTCACTACCCCCTCGACATTGGTATCAAATGAAAGGGCATTATAAGAAGAATGCCATAGACTATGTCTTTAGATTCATGGCGGCTATCTCAAGAGGGCGGTTTACCATTTTCTTCACAACCCCTTCTAGATGGGTATCAAATGAAAGAGTATGATAAGTAGAACAATATAAGCAATATAGTACACTCAATATATCGTTTGGTACATGGCGGTCATCTCAAGAGGGCGGATTACCATTTTCTTCACAACCCCTTCGAGATGGGTATCAAATGAGAGAGTATAATAAGTAGAACACCATAAGCAATATAGTATACTCAATATATCGTTTGGTCCATGGCGGTCATCTCAAGAGGGAGGATGATCATTTTCTTCACTACCCCCTCGACATTGGTATCAAATGAAAGGGTATTATAAGAAGAATGCCATAGACTATGTCTTTAGATTCATGGCGGCTATCTCAAGAGGGCGGATTACCATTTTCTTCACAACCCCTTCGAGATGGGTATCAAATGAGAGAGTATAATAAGTAGAACACCATAGGCAATATAGTATACTCAATATATCATTTGGTCCATGGCGGTCATCTCCCAAAATCAATTTTCCCAGATTTGTTCTTTTTTCACTATGACTTCACATGGATATCAAATGAAAGGGTGTGGTAAGTAGAACACCAAAAGCAATATAGTATACTCAATATATCGTTTGGTCCAGGCAGTCATCTCAAGAGAGAAAATGTCCATAGCGGCCACCTCAAGAATGTGGATTACCATTTCCTTCACAACACCTTCGACATGGATATCAAATGAAAGAGTATGATAAGTAGAACACCATAGGCAATATAGTATACTCAATATATCGTTTGGTCCATGGCGATCATCTCAACCGGGCGGATTACCATTTTCTTCACAACCCCTTCGAGATGGGTATCAAATGAGAGAGTATGATAAGTAGAACACCATATGCAATATAGTATACTCAATATATCGTTTGGTCCATGGCGGTCATCTCAAGAGAGAGGATGATCATTTTCTTCACTACCCCTCGACATTGGTATCAAATGAAAGGGCATTATAAGAAGAATGCCATAGACTATGTCTTTAGATTCATGACGGCTATCTCAAGAGGGCGGATTACCATTTTCTTCACAACACCCGAGACATGGGTATCAAATGAAAGGCTATGAAAAGTAGAACACCATAAGCAATATAGTATACTCAATATATCGTTTGGTCCATAGCGGCCATCTCCAGAGGTTGGATTACCATTATCTTCACACCCCTCGATATGGATTTCAAATGAAAGGGTATGATAAGTAGAACACCATAAGCAATATAGTATACTCAATATATCGTTTGGTCCATGGCGGTCATCTCAAGAGGGAGGATGATCATTTTCTTCACTACCCCCTCGACATTGGTATCAAATGAAAGGGCATTATAAGAAGAATGCCATAGACTATGTCTTTAGATTCATGGCGGCTATCTCAAGAGGGCGGTTTACCATTTTCTTCACAACCCCTTCTAGATGGGTATCAAATGAAAGAGTATGATAAGTAGAACAATATAAGCAATATAGTATACTCAATATATCGTTTGGTCCATAGCGGCCATCTCGAGAAGGCGGATTACCATTTTCTTCACAACCCCTACGACATGGGTATCAAATGAAATAGCATGATAAGTAGAACACAATAAGCAATATAGTATACTCAATATATCGTTTGGTACATGGCGGTCATCTCAAGAGGGCGGATTACCATTTTCTTCACAACCCCTTCGAGATGGGTATCAAATGAGAGAGTATAATAAGTAGAACACCATAGGCAATATAGTATACTCAATATATCATTTGGTCCATTGCGGTCATCTCCCAAAATCAATTTTCCCAGATTTGTTCTTTTTTCACTATAGCTTTTTCCTATCGCAGACTGTGTCCCCATAATCTTATTTTATTGAAAGGCATTGCAACGCACGCGGGTTTTTGCTAGTCTATATATAAAAATGGAACGTGATTTGTGTTCGGATGCTTAAAACTTGAAAACGGCTGGACCAAATTGTGTACTTTATTTGTAGGTTTTTTTCGTAATTGCTATGTGAAGGTTTAGGAAAAAAAACTGAAAAAATTCCCCACTGGTAGCCGCACATTTCGTTTTTCAGTTTAATTTGTAGCAACCAAAATTTAAAAAATAAATTGAAATATTTATTGTGTCACTGGCGAAGACCCCTTTGAAAATTGTAATTTAGCATTAGACACCTCTTTATCTATATATGGGCAATTCTCCAGAACCTTTAACCTGAGCTAATTGGAAAAATGAAATTTCAAATTGATAGCACAACCGTGCCATGATATTTTTTGTGTTTCTTATTTCATAAATAAATGTTTTCTGATGTAGAACATTAAAAAATTCAATGCGCATATTTTTTTTATGACATGGTTATATTGATATGGTTACAATTTTGACATAAAATTTGACATGGTTACAATTTTGACATTCGCTAAAATTACTTTTTTTAAGATTCATGAAACAACTTAAGCGAAGAAAACGTTACATATGATTTAACTAGTTACAATAGCTCATAAGAAATTTTACGGGGATGAATTTAATGTAATATGAGCAAATTAATTGCGGTTACAACTTTGACATTTAAATGTAACCTACGTTCACGTTAGCCAGTTTTGCCCAAAAATCAACCAATTTCAACTTATTGTTGTCACAAAATGTATGCACATGTTCGTTAGTGTCTGCACAATAAGTGCGTTTAAAAAATTTTATGATAAAATGAGACAATTCGGAGCACTTCGACTTACCATGCGGGTTACAACTTTGACGTCAAAACCTAGGGACAAACTTCAGAGTTGTTTTTTTTGGAAAATATAGCGATTTGACACTGCACCGAACACAACTGCATTTTTCCTTAAGAGTTAAACTACAATTTTTCACTTTTCACTATTTGTGTCAACGCTTCCTATCACAAATATAAATAGTTTTTCATTCAGATTAGCGCTAAAGACAGGCCGAAAAGTGACAGGTAACGGAACATTTTTTCAAATTACATTGCAAAATATCGTTTTAAATGACTTCGTACTTATACCTCATTGCTCATTAATAATTTCTTAACATTATCGATAGCTTCTTTTATTTTTAATCTTCCTACAAAAATTGTAATTCATAAAAATTTTGAAGCGACAAGCAGGTTAAAAGTTCCGGAGAATCGCCCATATATAAAAATCCATGGCGGCCGTCTCAAGAGGGCGGATTACCACTTTCTTCACAACCACCTCGACATGGGTATCAAATGAAAGGGTATGATAGGTAGAATACAATAGGCAATTTAGTATAATAAATATACCTTTAGATCCATGGCTGCCGTCTCAAGAGGGCGGATTACCACTTTCTTCACAACCACCTCGACATGGGTATCAAATGAAAGGGTATGATAGTTATGATAGGTAGAATACAATAGGCAATTTAGTAAACTAAATATACCTTTAGATCCATGGCAGCCGTCTCAAGAGGGCGGATTACCACTTTCTTCACAACCACCTCGATATGGGTATCAAATGAAAGGGTATGATAAGTAGAATACAATAGGCAATGTAGTATACTAAATATATCTTTAGATCCATGGCGGCCATCTCAAGAGGGCGGATTACCACTTTCTTCACAACCATCTCGACATGGGTATCAAATGAAAGGGTATGATAAGTGGAATACAATAAGCAATGCAGTATACTAAATATACCTTTACATCCATGGCGGCTGTCTTACCACTTTCTTCACAACCACCTTGACATGGGTATCAAATGAAAGGGTATGATAAGTAGAATACAATAACCAATGTAGTATACTAAATATACCTTTAGATCCATGGCGGCCGTCTCAAGAGGGCTGATTACCACTTTCTTCACAACCACCTCGACATGGGTATCAAATGAAAGGGTATGATAGGTTGAATACATTTACCAATGAAGAATACTAAATATACCTATAGATCCATGGCGGCCGTCTGAAGAGGGCTCAAAAGAAAAAATGGATCCCCCGCAATAAAGGCACACCAATTCACTTTTTCAAACTCTGCTACTGTATATTAAATTAAGTTAAAACGCTTTTCCCCTAAGTGCAGAACGATATTTTTCATTGAGCGGGCAGAAAAGTGTGGGGACATTTGTTTGTTACCAACAGCTTTTCTGTCCTAGCTATGAAAAAACAATTTTTTCTTAATGACGTATCTCGAAACCAAAAACCTAATGATATAAAACCCAAAAACAAAAATTGTAAAGGGTTCGGCGATTGTTTGCCGAAAAAATGAAAACTGGAAACACTGAACTGAAAAAACCAAAAATTTAAAGTAATGAACTTTATTGAATTCCATTTATTTAATACTAAAAACGAAAAATGTTAAACGAATATCTTAAATATAATGTCTTGCAAAGAACTAATATGAGAGCACCGCAATTGGAAATTTGTTAAATATCTAATCTAAAAAAGGATTGATATAAGAACACGGCGATCTGAAATTCGTAAGATGTCTCATCTAAACGAATACTGATAAAAAATCCCATCTGAAAAATCATTGATATGAAAACATAGCGACCTACAATTCGTTCAATATGCAATCTAATAAAGAACTGATATAAGAACACGGTGATTTTAAATTCGTTAAATACATTATTAAACACTTTACTTCTCTAGCAGCACGAATCAACATGGTTGTGAGCATAACCAATAAAATCGCTGGGTATGCATATGTGGTGGGTGGTAAAAAGTTTGATATTATAATAAAGTTGTATGACAAAGCCATTACTTAAGCGATAAGAAATTTTATTTGCTAATTTGTGTTAGAGAAACAAATTATTCACATCATTTATTAACACATTTTCTATGGCTACGTCTCTACACATTCCGTGCAATAGTCACGTAACCCACCACATATGCATACCCAGCGATTTTATTGGTTATGCTCACAACCATGTTGATTCGTGCTGCTAGAGAAGTAAAGTGTTTAATAATGTATTTAACGAATTTAAAATCACCGTGTTCTTATATCAGTTCTTTATTAGATTGCATATTGAACGAATTGTAGGTCGCTATGTTTTCATATCAATGATTTTTCAGATGGGATTTTTTATCAGTATTCGTTTAGATGAGACATCTTACGAATTTCAGATCGCCGTGTTCTTATATCAATCCTTTTTTAGATTAGATATTTAACAAATTTCCAATTGCGGTGCTCTCATATTAGTTCTTTGCAAGACATTATATTTAAGATATTCGTTTAACATTTTTCGTTTTTAGTATTAAATAAATGGAATTCAATAAAGTTCATTACTTTAAATTTTTGGTTTTTTCAGTTCAGTGTTTCCAGTTTTCATTTTTTCGGCAAACAATCGCCGAACCCTTTACAATTTTTGTTTTTGGGTTTTATTAATTTTATAACGCTGTTACTCATTCGTTATCACTCTTACCTATATCTGTGCACATCCCTAATCCCAAAATTAATCCAATAGTTTTTGTTTTCTTTAATTAAAATCTTTATTGCTGTTGCTCTTACGAAGCTCTAGGATCACACGCAGAACCTTCTTTTTCAATGCTTAAAATTCACCCTGGCCACTTATCAGTATTATATATATAAACCTATTTTATAATCCCCACTACATATCACATGACTAGTCAAAATGGAACTCTAAAACGCGCCCATCCAGAGAGGGATTCGTCGTTTTCTGGACCATCCAAAACAAGCTGACAAGGCACATACAGTCTTGTGTCGCACCAAAGATATCATCAAAGTTATATTTAACTTACAATCCTTCATGCTGTTTTGTGAATGACGCAACTTTAATCCCGGATCTCCGAATTACAAAATTCTTCATCATAAGCTTCAAATTTGACAACAATCCAGTTTTTTCTTACAATCTCTACTTCAAAACATTAAAAGCTAGTGCTTCCTACAAGTGGTTCTATCAAACTATAAACATAAAAGAAAACTTTTACACATAAATTAACTATTATTGTTCCTGATAACGTCCCCTCTGCCTTGGCCTTGTGCATGGGATTATGATCTTAGTGTTGTGTTTTTTTTTGACTTCAAAGGCCTTTTAAAACTTTTTTAAACATATGTGCCACAATTCTTTAAAAAACTTTTTGTTCCTGGGTCTATATCGCAATATTGCCGAGACCAAAAAAATGACCTTCTGGTCACGCTAGCTTCTTGCTAGCAATTAAATAATAAAAAAAAAAAAAGGTATCGGTAGCTTCTTCAGTGCATTATTTCGACACTTAAGACCCATACCTACATCAGGATTAAAAACATTGGCACAACAGGCTGTAAAAACAGGACAGGCGATGATACAGGATAAAAACATCAGCAGCAAATCAGTTAAAGATATTTTAAAAGATCACGGTAGACTTGTTGCCCAAGATCTAGCTCAGAAAGGTATAAATAAACTGTTTGACGGCATGAGTGGAGCAGGTATAAAAAGACCGAATCCGTTTACAACCTTGCATATAAAACCAGTTCTTAAACGCAAAAGACGTGGAAAAACACCTAAACACACGAGAAATTGCAAAACTGAAAATCAAAGAAAAGGAATAACAGCAGGAGTTTTGAAAACAAAACGAAAGATACGTAAACATATACTGCACATTTTTGATAAGTAATAAACATAATGTCGTACAAAGAATGCATGAAATCGGAATTGGATCTTTTTTCCACACCAGTTCAGAGCAATATTTTGAAAACAGAAGAAGTAGCATATAAGCGAATAGCCTCACACGACAACTCTTCCGTTCTAGAGTTTGTAACTTTGGGTCATGGAGATACATATCGTGAGTTATCTAGCATCTATCTTCGTTTAAAACTGCAGTTAATTAAAATAAAAGATGGAAAAGAAGAACTTTATCCGAATGAAGGTGATGCTCCAGGTTTAATAAACAACATCTTGCACTCCATATTTCGCCAGTGCACGCACCGTATATTTAATTGGAAAACCAATAGCTCAAACCGATCACAATTACAATTATCGAGCTTATATTGAAAATTTATTAAATTATGGCAAAGATGCGGCATCTACCCATTTGGAGTCGGTTGGCTGGTATCTTGACAAAGATGACACGGAAATTGCAGATATCGATAAACCTGTCGCTGAATTACATCAAGGCTATTTAGATCGTCAAAAACTCTTCAATAAAAGTAATGTAGTTGAATTGATGGGGAAAATTCATACTGACAGGATAAGTTGCTATTAAACGGTGTCGATTTACGTGTAGTTTTATCGCTTGAAAAACCAGAATTTTATGTTTTATCCAAGGACGGGACCGACTCACCACAATTAAAAATCTTGGATGCAACCATGTACATGAATCACGTAACAGTTAATCCGAATATTTTATTAGCACATGAGACAGTTTTACAGCGATCAAACGCCATATACCCATACAAGCGAGTTGAAGTTAAAAGTTACACTATTCCAGCAAACACATTCACACTTTCACTGGATAATATCGTCATCGGACAGTTACCGAACTTAATAATTTTTGGTATGGTGGACAATGATGCTTACACGGGCAGAAGAACAAAGTACCCCTTCAACTTTAAACATAACATTACCAGATTCAATTTATCAGTGAATGGCGTGCAGATACCAAATCAACCTCTCGAATTTGACTACTCAAAAGATTAGTACACGCGGATACAATACGTTATTCAGAGGAACAGGTATTCATTATTTCGATAAAGGTCATCAAATATCCAAGAAATTATTTGACAAGGGATGTTTTCTTCTCGCTTTCGATTTAACAACAGACAATTCATATAACGCGACTTGCGGCAATTTACTAAATCAGGGAACAGTACGAGTTGAAGGAAAATTTAGAGACGCGTTAAAAAATAGTGTGACATGCATTGTATATGCTGAGTACGATGGAAGCATTGAAATTGACAAGGATCGAAATGTTTACACAAATTTTTAAATCTATATAAGGTGGATACGATATGTTCCAACTGTTAGTTGGTGAATTGATTTATTACGGTAACAATGAGCTGTTTAATTAATGTGGAATACTTTTGCGGAGGTGAATATACCTTCTTTAAAAAAGTCTCTTTCGCTGGATTCACTGCGCAAAATAAAACGTTTGAACGTTGTCTTTGCTATATTCAAACTTTCTGCGTTCAGATTAGGTGCAAAGGGTTTTTTGGGTCGCTAATCAAAATGAGCATTCCATGTCTTGACTCACTATATCAGCATCTTCAGTGCTGTCGATAGTGACAATTGGCTCTAGAATTGAACTTTCCAATTCTGCAATGTTTTCAAAAAGACCATTTTCCTCTAAGTCTAAAGTATCAACACAATTTTCGCAGCTCTGTCCCTTACATGATTTGCAGAAGACACTGCACTTTAACCCTAATTTTCTGCAGCCGCATTTTTTCATGCAACCTTTTTTGCAACCACATGAAAATTTTTTCAAAAATGTTTCTGGAATTAATGGGCGTGTTGTAAAAATAGGCTCTAAAATGTTATCCTTTCCCACTTTCCATCCCCATTCTAAAGTGTTTAAATCATTGTTCAGGGACCAGTTTTGACACTGAAGATACACTCTTTTTGTATGTTCCAGTACAGCATAATCTGTTGGAGGAAGCTTGCGAACATCCAAATCACCAAATAAATTTTTAAAAACATTTAGCCATGTTCAGGAAACATGATTGCTGAGCCAAGTCCAATAGTCATGACGTCCGTTGACAATTACTGCCCTCCTCTCTTGCTTAATTACAGCTTCAACTCAAAGAACAATCCTTGTCCGGAGGCGGTAACTCACTCCTTCAACTTTATGAAGGCTAACTTTAATGAACTTTCATCTAAGCTTGCCTTGATTGATTTCAACAACTTACTTTCCGCAAATGAGTTGGATGTCGATGTGGCACGGTTTTATACCGTACTATATGAAGCTATCGTTTCATGCGTACCTTTTGAGCCCCAAAAGTTGCATAATTCATCTCCATCATGGTACAACAATGAGCTGAAGCCTTTAAGGAATTAGAAAAATAGACCTTGGAAGACCTATTTAAAGAGAAAGGACTCTCCGAGTCTTATTACTGACTGGAACCTGTGTTTAACAAACAAAAACGTCAACGCTGCCGCTATCCGTATCTCTAGGATCATACAGGCAGGAATGTATTTGTTCATTCCTCATACAACTAAATCTGTGAAGGGGCTAGGCCCAACAGATGGTTCAATCAGGAGTGCATGAATGCAATCAGAAATAAAGAAGCCGCTTTTCGAGCTTACAAGAGCTCCCCGAGTGAATCGCTCCGTGTAGAGTATATAAAACTAAGAAATTCCTGCAGAGTCACCATCAGGAATGTCAAAAATTCATTTGACAACAAATTGAGAAGTAAACTCCTTAATGCAACCTCTGGTAGCAAGAACTTCTGGTCCTTGGTAAGCTCCATTAAGAAGAATTTCACTTCATCCACAACTCCTTCATTCATCCACGATGAGAAGGTGATAACAGACAGAAAATCCAAGGCCGATTTATTAGCATCTGTGTTTGCTGCCAATTCTTCTTTACCCCAAACTGATATGCTACCCCCGGTTCTCGAGCACAGCGCTCATTTAATGGACAGGGTTTTCTTCAGAACTCGCGAGGTATACAGGTGCCTCAAGGAGCTCGATATCAATAAATGCACTGGACCCGATAATATACCCCCTGTCGTCTTAAAACAATGCGCGTCACCTTTGGCTAAACCTCTGCGCAAACTTTTTGCTCTATCATACTCCTCCGGAGTTTACCCAGAGTCCTGGAAACTTGCCCATGTTCAGCCCATACCGAAAAGGTGATTCCAGCCGTCCCTCCAATTACCTCCCAATAGCAATTCTATTCTCTCCAAAACCATGGAGACGATAATCAACAAAAAGCTTATGGGATATCTAGAATCCAATCTACTCACAAACGACAGACAGTTTGGCTTCCGACAAAAAAGATCCACTGGTGATCTTTTAGTCTGTCTTACAGAACACCTAAGCCGTAGCCTACATGGATCCGGTGAGTCTAGTCTGGTTGCTCTGGATATCTCCAAGGCTTTCGATAGAGTTTGGCACTCAGCCCTATTAGCTAAACTCAAAGCTATTGGAGTTGACTCACTTCTACAGAAGTGGATTGATAGTTTCCTTTCTGGCCGTTCAATCAAAGTAGTATTGGATGGCGTCAAATCCGCAACCCACCCGATCTTTGTGGGGGTCCCCCAGGGGTCAATTTTATCACCGGCCCTATTTCTCATATTTATAAATGACTTTCTTTCAATCCCCTCCAACCCATTTCTCAGTTTCGCTGACGACGGTACTTTACGTTACTCGTACAGCTACGATACAAGACAGACTCATGCCAGATCCTGTCTTGATGATCGGGAACTTATGTCCATCTTTATTAATAACGACATTGAACTCATTCTAGAGTGGGGAAAGAAGAATCGTGTTGAATTCAACCCCGACAAAACCAAGTACTGTCTTATTTCAAAGAAAAAGATCAACAGCTCTCCATCATTGAAAGTGGACAAAGTTGAACTAACGGCCGATCCCTCCCTACACATCTTAGGCGTGGCATTAGCCAAACACTTGCGTTGGAACGACCGCATATTCCAAATCGCAAAAGAAGGATCCCAGTGCTTGGGATTTCTTAAGAGGTGCAAGTTCCTCCTGCAGCCATTGGCCCGTGCTGTTATTTTTACATCCTACATTCGGCCTCTTCTCGAATACAACTCCCTCGTTTGGGGCGGCGCCCCAATAACCACCTTGGCATGGTTAGATAAGGTGCAAAAAAGGGCCCTTAAGTTAATTAATGACGATACCGCTTGCTCCACCATCGACCCCCTGAGCCACCGTAGGAATGTAGCAGCACTGACAAATTTTTATCGCTACTATCATAGTGACTGTTTCTTCGAGGTAAACGCTCTCCTGCCTCCACGGCAATCTTATACCCGCAACACCAGATTAGCCCACTCATCTCATTCCCTCCACCTGCAACTCCCCCTTTCACGCACTCAACAAGATATGAATTCGTTTGTGAATAGAACAACTCGACTCTGGAATAATCTCTCGCAGTCAGTATTTCCTAGCTCATACAACATCCAAGAGTTCAAACCAGGGATCGTAAATAACTGTTATATTTGTATTTTTGACTTAAAAAATCAAATAGTAAATGTTGTCTGATCTGCATAAAATTTATACTGGATACTCAGAGTAGCGAGTTCTACGCGGTGGTGGGGTTACTTTTAAATTGTAGACTTTTAAATGTATCAAATGAAACAACTAACATTCCTGCAGTTTCAAGGAGATATCGTCGTCCACTAACATGGCAGGGCATGCCAAAAATACAGTTACAAGAATTGACATACAATGTGGAAACACCGATTCTTAATAATGCATGGATTGGAACTGATCAAATGCTATGTTTTACTGCACTAGTACAAAATTTAACCAGATTTCTGCCTTACGAACCTGCATGTCTCCAAAATCTTGACAGAATCAAACCTGTACCGGACAACTTAGAACATGTACAAATATTACACGGTGACTCTCATTGGATATGTACATATTTTAGTGGTAATACCTTGCACATTTACGATTCTTTAAATTTACATCATTTAACGAGTGAACAAGTAAGTATAATCGAAACTGTATGAGTGAATTCTCATATTTCATAAATCATATCAATTAATACTGCGATATTAAAACCATGATATCCTAAAATACAACGATATTGTAAATATTGAGTATGAGTTTTTTTTTAATATCATCCAAATAAATCTTAATTCTAACAAAACGTCATGATATCTTAGAATATAAGTTTTTTCTTAAATTCCATACTGTTGAAATTAACATCATGAATTGGAATTCGCGAAACGTGGGCGAACCTGTAACAAAACGGTACTGATATAAAAAACAGTATGAGTACGTATGAAAAAAATAGTACGTAATCGTAAAACATAGTTTAAGAAAAACTGAACTTTCAATCAAAAAACTTGAACATCTTAGAAAACTTCATAATGATAAACGGCATGAGTTGACAGTAACAAAATAAAAACGCTAAAGGAGTGTATGATTTTGTATTAAAATTATTACAGTCGAAAATGCTTTGTGATAAGAATGAAAATCGAAATTTCCGTAACACCATATCTGGAACAAGAATCAATTCAAACAATGTATATAACAAAAATGTATCAATTCTTTAACAGAATTTGTAAACAAAACTTTTAAAGAAAACTCATACCGGCCCCATTTCATACATTCAACAAACTCATAAAATTAATAATCGAGGACTACTCTGAAATTGTACATAGTAATTCGACTCTATCTCGAAATACTATCTCAACATAGTGCCGATAGTAAACCGCGGTGAAAATAGCAGTACAAAAACTGCTATTCCGCAAATGACACCAAAATTATTGTAATGGTAAAAATATTTGTTTTCTAATAAGTTCAAATTCCAGAAATGTTATAATAATCGATACATATTTGTATGGGCTCTAGTCGGAAGCCGAGTTGCTTAAATGTGCAGTAGATGTCGATGGTATTCAGATTTCTGGACGGAAAAATCGCCCATCCAATTCACTGGTCTGCAAAAAACGGGTCATTTTTTCTCCTTTCCAATTTAATAGTCGTATCCTAAGTATTTTTTCGCGCTGAATCCGAATCCGTTGGCCAAATTGCCCTATCACGTCAGGATTTTGAGCAATCCTAACCTAAAAGTGCCAAAAAGCGTGTTTTGTGCACTTTTGCGCGTTAAATATCTCAAAACTATGGAATGATAGGGCAAATCGGACAACGGGATCGTTTTCAGCATGCCAAAATCTACAGAAAACCATGTCGAAAGCGTTAAATTTGAAAAAACTTTTTCTGTAATACTGAAAAGAAAAACTTCGGTGCAACGATGATATCATGTGTTAATAAAAATCGTCAATTTCGCGCCAAGAAGGTTTTCTTTTCAGTATTACAAAAAAAGTTTTTTCAAATTTAACGCTTTCGACATGGTTTTCTGTAGATTTTGGCATGCTGAAAACGATCCCGTTGTCCGATTTGCCCTATCATTCCATAGTTTTGAGATATTTAACGCGCAAAAGTGCACAAAACACGCTTTTTGGCACTTTTAGGTTAGGATTGCTCAAAATCCTGACGTGATAGGGCAATTTGGCCAACGGATTCGGATTCAGCGCGAAAAATACTTAGGATACGACTATTAAATTGGAAAGGAGAAAAAATGTGCAGACCAGTGTTATCATGACTTCTCTTCTATATAACATACAAAACCTCTAAACTAAAATCGAATAAAAGTACACACGAAAATGTCTGACAGATGAAATTCGACCTTATGTTTAATCGTCACTTACTAAAAAACAAATGATCATGTCATCACGCAAGTAGCGTGTTATCTTATTTGAATCAAACTAACTCTCCCAAACGAAAAAATCCTGGTAGCCAGCTTTATGTGAAATTTACACAAATTTCATGTAAAATGCTTTTGCATCAAGATTTACACAAAATTTACATGCACCTAACTCTGCATAGTTCTAGAAGATTTAGATAAATACTAAACCAGAAAAAAGCTCAAAAAAAGAAATTTAAGTTCGAAAAACCTCAGGATTGTATTTTTTCAGAGTGCTGTATGCCGCTATCAAGTGTCGAAAATAATGTATGCAAATCTTCCTGGACAATGCGTAGTTAGGTGCATGTAAATTTTGTGTAAATCTTTTTGTAAAGTTCGGCTACTAGGAAAATTATGTATTTGTTCGAACCGAAAAAGATTTTAAAAGACTACGTAATTATAACACGAAATAACAATTCATCAACAAAAAGGTAAATTCATTGAACATGAAAACCCTTTCTCTTATTAAAATCCGTGTCCTTCTTATTAAAATCGTTGAATGATATGAACATGGCAGCATAAGATTTCTTTACGCATTATACGATTCTTTATTGGTCGAGTTGGAACGGAATGGAAAACAGCAAATTCACTTGGTAACGTTTTATTAAATCAAGGGAATGGAACAGTGTTTCCTTCCCTACAAATCAGGGATAATTTAGACGTTGTTCATGCACGTGAGATGGAATCTCACGTTCTGACAAATCAATATGCACGTCGTAAAGATAGTAATAGAGAAAATACGTTGTTATTCGTTGTTAAATGTATGAAATGGGGCCGGTATGAGTTTTCTTTAAAAGTTTTGTTTACAAATTCTGTTAAAGAATTGATACATTTTTGTTATATACATTGTTTGAATTGATTCTTGTTCCAGATATGGTGTTACGGAAATTTCGATTTTCATTCTTATCACAAAGCATTTTCGAATGTAATAATTTTAATACAAAATCATACACTCCTTTAGCGTTTTTATTTTGTTACTGTCAACTCATGCCGTTTATCATTATGAAGTTTTCTAAGATGTTCAAGTTTTTTGATTGAAAGTTCAGTTTTTCTTAAACTATGTTTTACGATTACGTACTATTTTTTTCATACGTACTCATACTGTTTTTTATATCAGTACCGTTTTGTTACAGGTTCGCCCACGTTTCGCGAATTCCAATTCATGATGTTAATTTCAACAGTATGGAATTTAAGAAAAAACTTATATTCTAAGATATCATGACGTTTTGTTAGAATTAAGATTTATTTGGATGATATTAAAAAAAAACTCATACTCAATATTTACAATATCGTTGTATTTTAGGATATCATGGTTTTAATATCGCAGTATTAATTGATATGATTTATGAAATATGAGAATTCACTCATACAGTTTCGATTATACTTACTTGTTCACTCGTTAAATGATGTAAATTTAAAGAATCGTAAATGTGCAAGGTATTACCACTAAAATATGTACATATCCAATGAGAGTCACCGTGTAATATTTGTACATGTTCTAAGTTGTCCGGTACAGGTTTGATTCTGTCAAGATTTTGGAGACATGCAGGTTCGTAAGGCAGAAATCTGGTTAAATTTTGTACTAGTGCAGTAAAACATAGCATTTGATCAGTTCCAATCCATGCATTATTAAGAATCGGTGTTTCCACATTGTATGTCAATTCTTGTAACTGTATTTTTGGCATGCCCTGCCATGTTAGTGGACGACGATATCTCCTTGAAACTGCAGGAATGTTAGTTGTTTCATTTGATACATTATAGTTGTCATCAACAGATTTCTCTGCGACCGATTTTGGTTTATCAATTTCAGGTTTTTGTACAATTTCTTCTACTGCTTTTGCAGTTTGTTTTTTCTTAGAATCAATCATAATTGATTCATTACAAAATTTCGTTGTATATGCAGTCAACACTCGTCGTTCATTTTGATTTTTCTTGAACTTTTTATTAAAAGAAAGTCTAACTCGTTTTTCAATTGCTTGATTTCGCCTATACAAAGCTACCCCGAGCGGTAATACTTGACGAATTTGGAACCTAGGATCTTGAGGGAAATGGTCAATCGTAAAAGTCTCGAACATTGTAGCTAAATGATTTCGCATAGCATCATGATTGTATCGGATTTCATTCGGTTTCATTCCAAACAACAATGACACTGCAAACGCAATAGCATAAACTCCACAATCAATGAAATTAGGTTGTTTTTGAACTGTTGGAAATATAACTCTAGATAAATCATGATCGGGAAAAAGCTTATGCAAAAACAATGACAACTCATCAGTCAATATTCCGATGTTCAAAGAATCATAAATGTATATGTTTGTTGTGTCGTAATAACAACAGACAAAATGTCCTGGCAGATAAATTAATTGCATATAATCAGAGTCTTTACGCACGGGAGTAATAGAATCAGTATCGTTCCAAGCAAGATATTGAAACTTTTTTTTAGTAACCTTTTCAACCAAACAGTTAAACGCAACAAGATGTATTATTTCCAATTGTTCACCTTTTTTGATTATATCCAAGTCAAGTTTAGTCAGAATCCCATCATACTTACAATTATCTAAACTCATTTTTACAATTTATAAGAAAAAAAAACAAAAAACCTTTTTAGTCCTCCAAAAAATGAAGAAATCAATACAAAACTTTTTTCGTTTTTACTATTTCTACTCAGACAAGATTTCTCTTGGAGCAGAATACAAGTATCTATGATACTTGGAGCAACACAATGCTCTAATGTTTATAAACTTAACCCTAAATTTCGAGAACAGAGCTGTTACTCTATTCTCCAAAATTTGTTTTGATTCTGCAATATTAAATTAAACGTTGAAATTTTATGCCGACCGTTTAATATTTATTATTCAAAACAAATTCTTACACTGATAATTATCTAAGAAGCAACAATCACTAAAAAACAGCACTGTGTAAAAACCCGCTACGCGAAAACGAATAATACCTGTGACACACTATACTTTCATTATGATGGTAACTTTCATTATGATGGTTAAGGAAATGATGGGGTGACACATTTACTTTCATTTGCTTGTGTCATTTGCAAGTGATAAAAGATAAGATACTAACCGATTCTTTTGGCCACAATTGCTTTTTTTCCTCGAGTTTTCCTGAGACATCGTTATTTTTGAACTATTTGGGCTCAGATTTGTTTGTTTGTTTTGAATTGACTGTTAAATTGTCAGTTTTAAGGAGAAAGGAGGGGAAATTTATTATAAAAATTAGTTTCCAGTTTTGCAACAGATGTCACTTAACCGAAATTACAGTCCAAATGAAGGTAAAATACTTTCATTTTGAACTTTCATTATGATGGGGTTTTGCCGCGATAATGAAGGTTACTTTCATTATGATGGTATATGTGTCACAGGTATAATAACGAATAAATTCGAGAATGACAAAATGTATTTTAAACGTTTCAATTGAACAGTCGGTAAAACAGTAGTTGTCAACCCAACATTTGTAATGTTCAGGAAAGAAAAGCGCGGTCGAATGAAACCGAAATATGAAGATGGCGTTTGATCAACGACGAATAGCTACTTAGATTAAGCCTAGTATGGAGTTCAAACGGAATTCCGTTCCCCACATAAAATACACGTAAAAAGATGCACGAAATTACGTTCACCCGATTTTTCCGTGTACTTGTTTTGGGAGCACGGACTTCGAAGGGAATTCTGTACTTGTGAAACTTTCTAACAGATGGCTCTGCAAGGGAAATTGGAGACTTTTTTCCGTTCACGTTGGACGGAATAAATAGCTAGACAATTACTCCGTTGTTGTGCTGTTGGTAATTTTGACAGAACGACAGCAAATCACCTTTTGCCGTTCTGATTTTTGAAATTTATTCCTTTTTTTTTTAATTCTGACTTTCATTAAATTCATAATAATAATTGCGGTTCAAAAAATGTAATTACTCTTATTGAATGTTTTTTATTTTTTGTTTGCAACCACCGCAGACGTACCCCTTAATAAATACATAAGAGTCAACTTTATACTTTTTCTCCACAATATTTTCTACACGATTTTTTCCGTGTAGAATTAAATTGCAAAAATGCTAAACGGAATTCCGTTTGAACTCCATAATAGGCTTTAAGCCTACATAGTATGGAGTTCGAACGGAATTCCGTTCAGCATTTTTGCAATTTAATTCTACACGGATTTTCCACATAGTGGAGAAAAAGTAAACAGCTGACTCTTGTGTACATATTTATTAATAATTAGTGGGGCGTATGCGGTGGTTGCAGAGTCAGAAGAAAATAACATAAAATAAAAAGCATTCAAAATGAAATATTTCATTTATTTAAACCGCAATTATTATTCAGAGTCACAATCACAAAAAAAAACAGACAATTTAAAAAAATAAACTACAATAAACTACAAAAATCACCAAGGCAACAGCTATTTTTCTGTCGTTCTGTCAAAATTACCCAAAGTGCAACACGGAATAATTGTCTAGCTATTTATTCCGTTCCAACGTGAACGGAAAAAAGTCTCCAATTTCCCTTGCAGAGCCATCTATTAGAAATTTGCAAGTGATATTACCAACAGAATTCCGTTTGAAGTCCGTACACATAAAACAAAAAGTACACGGAAAAATCGGGTGAACGGAATTCCGTGCATCTTTTTACGTGTATTTTATATATATGGGGAACGGAATTCCGTTCGAACTCCATACTAGGCTAGCAAGTAAACATGCGGACATACTGCAGCGCCATCTTGTTGGTTATATTAAAACTTTGAGTTTTCTACATTACCGACATAGCTATTCATATTTTAATTTTTGACATAATTAATTATTATTATGATTCTTTCTGATAATGTTTATTTTTATTTTATTTTTTTTTTATTTTCTATACACTTTTTACTTGTTTTTACTGCTTTTATTGTACTTTTTTCATATTAAAGGTTGTTTTCGGTGTCAAGTGCTGCCCTCTCGTAGCACTGCCAGTAAACCGACCCGACAAGAAAAAAGTGACAAAATTGAGATCCAGCATTTAAAAAATGCATAAAAATCATACAAAAAACTTTATTCAAAATGTGAAAATGATTAAAACATAAAAGAAAATAATTATTAAAACTAAATTTGTTGAAAAAGAACCTCGACGATTATTATTTTCAACACTTCTGGTACTCGTGTGTGTGGAGGGGCTAATAGAATCGGTAAACATACGTTCGTTAGTCATCATCATTTTTCATTTTATTTTTTATTTAAATTAACATAATCATTATAAAAACTCATACGGAAGTTCTAACGAACTTCTGGATATGGGGAACGGAATTCCGTTCGAACTCCATACTAGGCTAGCAAGTAAACATGCGGACATACTGCAGCGCCATCTTGTTGGTTATATTAAAACTTTGAGTTTTCTACATTACCGACATAGCTATTCATATTTTAATTTTTGACATAATTAATTATTATTATGATTCTTTCTGATAATGTTTATTTTTATTTTATTTTTTTTTTATTTTCTATACACTTTTTACTTGTTTTTACTGCTTTTATTGTACTTTTTTCATATTAAAGGTTGTTTTCGGTGTCAAGTGCTGCCCTCTCGTAGCACTGCCAGTAAACCGACCCGACAAGAAAAAAGTGACAAAATTGAGATCCAGCATTTAAAAAATGCATAAAAATCATACAAAAAACTTTATTCAAAATGTGAAAATGATTAAAACATAAAAGAAAATAATTATTAAAACTAAATTTGTTGAAAAAGAACCTCGACGATTATTATTTTCAACACTTCTGGTACTCGTGTGTGTGGAGGGGCTAATAGAATCGGTAAACATACGTTCGTTAGTCATCATCATTTTTCATTTTATTTTTTATTTAAATTAACATAATCATTATAAAAACTCATACGGAAGTTCTAACGAACTTCTGGATATAAAAGTCAAGTTTAATAGTTAAAATTAATTTAAATTTTTTTAAATAAACAATAACAGTTATATTTAACTAAAAAAGTTTTAGGTCATTAAAAACTCTTATTTTTGTTTTTTATTTTTAAAGTCTTCCAAAACTCTTATGGGAAGACTTTTATTTTTAAAATCAAAAATAACTGTTAAAAAAGACTGTCTTGCATAAAAGTCTTTCTAAGATTTTTATTTTTCCAGTTTTTTCTATAAAAGTCTTTGAAGACTTTTATTTTTAAAATATAAAAATAAAAGTCTTTTGCTGAAAACAGATAAATAGTCCATTCAAACCGTTAAGAAAATCGAACCCTAAAGGTTTTTGGGGTCGCTGATTACGAAAATCGGGGTCCTGCGGTCCTAAAACATGGGCGTCACCCTTAAAAATGCAAAAAACACCCCTTTTTAGGGGTTTTTCGCGATTATTTCGATAGTAATGAAAACTAATGCAATGAAATACACTTTTTTTAATATTTATTTGCGAAGGTGGTTGATTTGTACTAAATCAACGCGAACTTTATGATAAGGGGTGATCCTAAAGAGTTGAAACCACCCCTAAATCGGCTACAAATAGAAACTAGTTGGGATGTGGGTTCGACCCTTTCGGTCCACACGATCAACTCAAGGGGGTGAAATAGGGTCAACTCAAAACCGCTGGAGCTATAAGGCTGAAATTTTGACAGTGCATCCCTATAATGACGTAGACATCCACTTAGAAGCGATTTTTCGAAATTCATCCCCTAAGGGGCTCAAATGGCGTTTATCCAAACCGTTGGAGCTACAGGGCTGAAATTTGGACAGTGCAGCCCTATAATGGCGTGGACATCCACTATAAAGCGATTTTTCGAAATTCATCCCCTAAGGGGGTGAAATGGGGTTTCTCCAAACCGTTAAAGCTATATTGCTGAAATTTTGACAGTGCATCACTTTAATGACGTGGACATCCACTAAAAAGCGATTTTTCGAAATTCATCCCCTAAGGGGGTGAAATGGGGTTTCTCCAAACCGTTAAAGCTATAGGACTGAAATTTTGACAGTGCATCCCTTTAATGACGTGGACATCCACTAAAAAGCGATTTTTCGAAATTCATCCCCTAAGGGGGTGAAATGGGGGTTTTCCAAACCGCTGGAGCTATAGGGCTGAAATTTTGACAGTGCATCCCTTTAATGACGTGGACATCCGCTATAAAGCGATTTTTCGAAATTCATCCCCTAAGGGGGTGAAATGGGGTTTCTCCAAACCGCTGGAACTATAGGGTTGAAATTTTGACAGTGCATCCCTTTAATGACGTGGACATCCACTAAAAAGCGATTTTTCGAAATTCATCCCCTAAGGGGGTGAAATTGGGTGTCTTCAAACCGTTAAAGCTATAGGGCTGAAATTTGGACAGTGCATCTCTTTAATGACGTGGACATCCACTAAAAAGCGATTTTTCGAAATTCATCCCCTAAAGGGGTGAAATGGGGTTTTTCCAAACCGCTGGAGCTATAGGGCTGAAATTTTGACAGTGCATCCCTTTAATGACGTGGACATCCACTATAAAGCGATTTTTCGAAATTCATCCCCTAAGGGGGTGAAATGGGGTTTATCCAAACCGCTGGAACTATAGGGTTGAAATTTTGACAGTGCATCCCTTTAATGACGTGGACATCCACTAAAAAGCGATTTTTCGAAATTCATCCCCTAAGGGGGTGAAATGGGGTTTCTCCAAACCGTTAAAGTTATAGGGCTGAAATTTTGACAGTGCATCCCTTTAATGACGTGGACATCCACTAAAAAGCGATTTTTCGAAATTCATCCCCTAAATGGGTGAAATGGGGTTTTTCCAAACCGCTGGAGCTATAGGGCGGAAATTTTGACAGTGCATCCCTTTAATGACGTGGACATCCACTATAAAGCGATTTTTCGAAATTCATCCCCTAAGGGGGTGAAATGGGGTTTCTCCAAACCGTTAAAGCTATATTGCTGAAATTTTGACAGTGCATCACTTTAATGACGTGGACATCCACTAAAGAGCGATTTTTCGAAATTCATCCCCTAAGGGGGTGAAATGGGGTTTTTCTAATCCGCTGGAGCTATAGGGCTGAAATTTTGACAGTGCATCCCTTTAATGACGTGGACATCCACTAAGAAGCGATTTTTTGAAATTAATCCCCTAAGGGGGTTAAATGGGGTAACCCAAACCACTGGAGCTGAAGGGCTTTAATTTTGACAGTGCATCTCTATAATGACGTGGACATTCACTAAGAATCGATTTTTCGAAATTCATCCCCTAACGGAGTGAAATGGGGTTACCAAACTACTAATTTAAGTAGAAATTAAACAGGGAGCCAAAAAATTCAAAAATATAAAATCAGCCGCACCAATTTATCCGCCTAATAAATCATTTTTTACATAGTTTTAGTTAGAATTTCTATAGCCTGATCAACGTGCTAGGCTTTAAGCACAATATCACAATTGTTTTTATAGTGTAATTTTCGAACCACGATAGCTATTTTACAGTGGCGGCTCCTGCCTCTAATACTTGGTGGGGCTTGAAAAAAATTAGTTATTAATATAATTATTTTTATGTAGGTTTCCACTCTATCTTACAGGCCAACTGCACTAAACATTCCAATTGGATTTTCAGTGTATTTCACATGTATTTGTTCACATTAAAAATACTTAAATGAACGCTTCTTTGATTTTAAAATTTTTTATATTGGTATAATTTTATCTAAATATTGTTTGAATTTAGCTGTTCAAAATTGACCAATCTTTTTCTTAGCTGAAATTTTTGTACCTGCGTAAGATGGAAATACCCTGAATCACTCGTGTTTACTAAAACGAAGCATGCAAGTAGAATAACATTCAGATTAGAGGTACTGCATTCAGAGCGTTAACCGAAAATATGCTGTTCATTTCCTCAAAATTAATAGCTCCATTTGTTTAAAAAAGAAAATATGAGAAATGATTTTATAAAAAGGAACTTAGCTCTATTCATTGTTATCAAATTTAGGCCTATCCCACTAATTTGAAGAGTATAAAGCTCAACTTCTTTGAAAAACGAATAATAAAATATTTAACAATTCAACAAATCAATAAAAGAAAAAAAAAGAAAATGTTTTATTTCATTTAAATTTGGAATATTTATTACATATTTATAATGCCGCTAATGAATTCAACCGAAATTGATAAACCGTTTTAATAAACCAGTTGCTTCACTAACTGTCCCAAACTTCACCCTGGATCAATTCAAAAGAATAACGGGATTATCTTTATTTTTTCTCGAATATAGACCACGTTTGTTGCAAATTTCGATTATTAATTCTTTTCGCTTGGGAGAGCATGAAAAGAATGGTGTCGTGGCCACGAAGAGCTAAAAAATTCGACTTAATACTAGATTATTTATATTTCGCTGTGGAACTCACGCATCCTGCATCGACCTATGCGATAATATTAACCGTCCCGAAGGTTTAGTAATTTGAAGTATTTTTTTAAATTCGTAGCGCTTGTTTCATGTTTTTTAAATAAATGTTTTAAATCCCGAATAACATTTCTGTATAAGTCGATTTCTCTAAATAAAAAGCAACAAAAACAAAACAATACATTTTTCTTTGTTACTAACCGTATGGCATTTCCTTTTTGGAAGACCAATCCGACGAAAATTTTCTGCTTTTGTATATTGCAGTGCAAATTAATTTAAAATGAAATGTTTGATGCGGCTCTAAACGTTTAATTTCGAATTTTTCTTGTAATGACAACAAAGGAAAATTTTTCTTCAACAAATTATCTACGTGATTCATTTGAAACAAAAACAAAAATTAAATCAATATAAATACAATCTAAGAAAAATATATATGTATATTAAAAAATGTTGTATTAATATTTAACAAATAGTTAAATCAATAATAATTTAATACTATTTATTGGCGAATAATTCAATATATATCTACCGTAACTTTGCAAGCACATATTTTTCACTTAAAAATAAACTTCAAACATTCTGTTAAAATTCAATCCAATTAGCCTCTTTCCCAATAAGGATTTCTCTTTTTACTACTTTTTACTATATTTTTAGCCAAATATTTGCTACGGGCTAAATAAAATCAGCCCTTTACGTATATAAAACCCATAAGTGTAAAAAAGGTTTCTAAATGTTCGGCCAATTAGTATCAAATGCAAGCAAAATTCCTTTAGAAATATAAGAAACAGAACTAAAGGAACGAGTCGACAACACTGACACTCTATGTGCGTGAGTAAACCCAACAGAGCAAGAGAATCCATACATGCCAGTGAGAGAATCCCAATGAATCGCTCGGGGCTAATAAATTTCAGCCCCGCTGGGTAGAACAAAAGTGGATGAATCGATCGTCTCAGTCAAGAAATTTTGCATACAAAATGGTTCATCTTCGGGGCTGACTAAACGATAGCCCATGAGGACTGAGAATTACATGTAAATAGGAATGGCGTTATGATTCGGCCAGATAGAGAGAGAATTGTGAGTTTTTTTATTTGTTTTATTTGCTTTTTTGATACTTTTTCTATGAAATTCCACTTCGAATTTGTTTGTGGTTTATTATTTTGAATTTTTTGTTTAGAAAATGTAAGAAATTGCAAAAAAATTGGGTTTTTTTTTTGTAAAAATGAAATTAATTCAAAATGTAATAACATGTAATAATTAATTAAAAATAGGATTTTCTCGAAAATTTCTGGTGGGGCTAAGCCCCACTAGCCCCTAAGGACGAGCCGCCACTGCTATTTTATTTGTTTTCAGCAAAAGACTGACCTGCCTAAATGTCATTGTAAAAAAACGGAACACCCCATTATTCAGAAGTAACTCAAATACATTAGGGTACATATTTCCAATTATTGTGTGATTGTCGTTTTTATCCTGCATTTTGACTTTATTTAAAAATTCCACGAAAAGAAATATTTCTCCATGTATTTTTTATTTTGCTTCGGTTTAGGGGTGGTTTAACCCCTTTAAACAAGGGTTTAAAGTGCAATTTTCCAAATGTTTCAATGAATAAAAATGGAAAATAAAATTTTAATGCAAAACAATAAATGTCAATTTTTTTCAATTACAATTTAAATGCAGGGGTAGTTTCACCCCCTTAAGGGTTTAAAATAATAAATTTATGGCTGATAATACCTTTTGAACCAAATTTCAAGCAAAAAGCAAAAAACAAAAAAATTTTCTAATTTTTTTTATATAAAGTTGATTTTTATAATTGTGGGGGTAGTTTTAACCCCTTAAGGGTTGAAAATAATTTAGTTTTGCCTGACAGTACGCCCACAATCGTATTTGAAGCATATACTTGAAGAAAACTTTTTTTACAATTTTTTCTATTTGTAGCCGATTTAGGGGTGGTTTCAACCCTTTAGGATCACCCCTTATCATAAAGTTCGCGTTGATTTAGTACAAATCAACCACCTTCGCAAATAAATATTAAAAAAAGTGTATTTCATTGCATTAGTTTTCATTATTATCGAAATAATCGCGGAAAACCCCTAAAAAGGGGTGTTTTTTGCATTTTTAAGGGTGACGCCCAAGTTTTAGGACCGCAGGACCCCGATTTTTGTGATCAGCGACCCCAAAAACCTTTAGGGTTCGATTTTCTTAACGGTTTGAATGGACTATTTATCTGTTTTCAGCAAAAGACTTTTATTTTTATATTTTAAAAATAAAAGTCTTCAAAGACTTTTATAGAAAAAACTGGAAAAATAAAAATCTTAGAAAGACTTTTATGCAAGACCGAAAAAAATAAAAGTCTTTTTTAACAGTTATTTTTGATTTTAAAAATAAAAGTCAATTTTAATTATTATTTCGAACAAAAAAAGAAAAAAATCTTTAATAACAATTTTAAAAGATTTAAAACAATACTAGTCAAAGATAATAGTTAAAAATAACTTTAAATATTTTTGGTAAAATTTAACTGTTACTGTTGTTTTATATCATATAAGTTTCAAAATAATGATTATTTTCTGATTTTTTCGATATAAGTTATAACAGTTACGATCCCTGGTTCAAACGCAGGGTTCATCACCACCTTCTTCAATACCCCCACCCCCCGTAGCTTTATAAGCCCCCCTCCCCCGTACTAAACTTACTGCTAGACATTGCACCATGACGTGACAAATGACATGACGGACTAGTAGTACAAAGGGTGACTCTTGAGCTTGGCACTGCCACATAAAAAAAACATTTACGGATTGCTATAACAGATTTCGTTTACTCTCTTCTGCTCTATATGGTGAATATCTCAGCAGCATGAGGGACTAGGTGTATACTCATCCTAGAAACTTCTTTAAATTTGTCAACTGTAAGAAAAAAGTCGAAACTAAGTAAATACTATGCAGCACACTAACTGGTCAAGTAGTGAGTCTTCCTCGATTTGCAACATGTTTTCTTTATTCTTTCATCAATCTTTCACTCCTTCCAACTTTCAGCCTAATGACAATAATTTTCGTCACATAACTCCACACCGAGAGGCTACTAGTTTATCTCTTTCAATTTCCAGTGACGATATCGTGAAACGTATTGATGAACTCCCATACGATTTCACTTCCGGCCCTGACGGTATCCCTCCTGCTGTCCTTAAATCCTGTGTGGAGGTTCTGCAGTCTCCACTGAAAAACCTTTTTCAAAAATCCTTGGATAAAGGGTACTTCCCTACTCTTTGGAAGAATTCGTTCATAATTCCTATTCACAAAAGTGGTAGCAAAAAATATCGAATTACAGTCCTACTTGGTTGATAGGACCTACCAAGTCCGTGGATCCAAATCCGCGACCATAGAGGCGTCATCCGGTGTCCCTCAAGGCAGTCATCTTGGCCCTATCCTCTTTATTCTTTCTATTGATGACATTGTTGTCTTGATAAGACACTGCAGAATCCTGATGACATCAAATTGTACCGTCACATAAAGTATGGAGGACTGTAAACTTTTGCTAGTTGACCTCGACAGCTTTTACTTAAAATATATTGGATGAGACACACTCTGAAAAGACACACTCTGGTTTAGGCTCAGTTCGAGACTGACTTTATTCACAGATGACAATTCATTTATACTTAACACTAATACATTTCATTTGTTCTTAATACTAATACATAACATTTCCCTCTTCCTTTAAAATTGGAACCTCTCAGGAGCCTTTCGGATTCTTGAAGACCGTCTCAAATTTGGCTCAGGCGATGAAATCTCTGGACCTCCTTGCGGCGATTTTTCCGACGGCTGCTGCGGATCTTCAGAACTGTTCATAAATTGCGCAGAACTCGGCAACTGATTATTGTGAGAATTATTAGATAACGTCGTTGCTTCCGTCACAATAGAATTATAACATTTCACGGGGCGCAGCTGATGTTGATGTACATGCCGGACCTTGGCTTCGTGCCGAATGAGGAATCGAGTTCCGCTTAACAATTCCATTATGGTAGCCTTTTCCCACTGACCATTGCGATAATACCACACCGGATCCCCTGGCGAATATAATTTGGAAGGCTGATAGCTATCGATTTCAGGTTTTGCCGGAGATGATGTGTATCCAAATGGTGGTTTTAACTGATCTAAAATTGTTCGTGGTTGGGTTTTGAGTATGAGCTCAGCTGGACACTTCCCAGTTGAAGGACAAGGAGAATTTCTATAAGAAAATAAGAAGTTATAAATGCGTCTTTTAATTTCTGCTTTGCTATAATGTTTTTTTAATGAAAAGGATTTTTTGAAGTTTTGCTTCACAGTTTGCACTGCTCTTTCAGCGCTACCATTTGCCTGAGGAAAATACGGCGGGCTCTTAAGAGCCACTATACCATTTGCTTTTAAAAAGTTTACAAATTTAGATGGACCAAACGGTGGTCCATTATCAGAAACCAGTTGTTCTGGCAGACCGAACGTCGCGAAAATTCGTTCCAATACTTCAATCACCGACTCCGTAGTTGTGTAACTCATTAAATCTATTTCTATCCATCTGGAAGCAGCATCAACAATTAAAAGGAAATGATGACCTAGGAAGTAGAAGAAGTCAAGATGTACACGCTTCCATGTTTTTTCCCCCTTGGGCCATCCACTGAATGGTGATATTTCGTTGTTTTTTCTAAATTTTTGACATAAATGGCACTCCTCTACTGTAGCCTGTATATCCTCATCAATCTTTGGCCACCAACAAATTGAGCGGGCAAGTAACTTCATCTTTACAACACCTGGATGTTCTTCATGAAGCAGCTGTAGCACCTTTCGTCTCAAGGCTGTGGGGATCACAACTCTAACTCCCCATAATATACAATTTTGTTCCAACGACAACGAATTTCGGAGTTGAAAATATGATTTAATACCCGGGTCATTCACATGATCGTTCCACCCACGTCGAACTAATTCCAGCACCTTACATAATACAGGATCACTCTTTGTGAAGCTAGCCACGTCCTTAAAGGAAAGCGGCAATTCATCACCGTATGAAAAGGAATTTATTAATGAGTCTGTCATTTCCTTCGTCGTAATCTCTCTTTGTGGCAGACGTGACATGGCGTCAGGCGCGAACATGGTTATCCCTTTTTTATATTTAATTATATAGTTGTAAGCAGATAATATCAAACTCCACCTTTGCAACCGGCTGGCTGCTGTAGTAGTAACAGACTTCTCCGGGTGAAAAATTGTTTTTAATGGTTGGTGATCGGTATATAACACGAAACTCCTTCCTGCCAAAAACTTGTGGAACTTACGTACACCAAAAATAATGGCTAGTGCTTCTTTCTCTAGTTGAGAGTAATTCCGCTCGGCATTTGATAATGAAGCAGACGCGAAAGCAATGGGGACCTCACTTTCATTGCAATATGTACTGAGCACTGCTCCTATACCGTCTTGGCTAGCATCAGTAGCTAAAAAAATAGATTTTGACAAATCGTAATGAGCAAGCAATATATTCTTCGAGATAACGTCCTTACTAGTCTCAAATGCTAACTGACACTCTTTAGTCCACTTAAAGGTAATATTTTTTTTTTGTTAAATTGTACAACGGCGCAAGCATACTAGCTTGCATAGGCACAAATTTCCTATAGTATGTTATTAGCCCCAAATACGATTTAAGCTGTGTTACTGTGTTTGGAATAGGTGCCTTTCGAATAGCTTCTACTTTACTGGGACTGGGTTCTATGCCCTTGCCACTAATTACGTGTCCCAGGTATTCGACCTTACGTTTAAAAAATTGACATTTTGCCAGGTTTACACGAACTCTATATTCTGACAATCGAGATAACACTTGTTTTAAATTGAAAACACATTCCTCAAGCGTTTTACCTTTAACGATAACATCATCTATGTAGCACCTTGCATCTAGTCCCCGCAGAATATTATCCATAACACTTTGGAAAATACATGGCGCTGTTTTTAAGCCAAACGGAAGTCTAACAAATCTAAATAATCCTATATGAGTGTTTACAGTAAATTGTTCAAGACATTCTTCAGAAATTTCCAGTTGCTGAAATGCTCCGACAAGATCAAGGACACAAAAGTATTCCCCACCACTTAAAGAAATGAGGATATCGTCTGCCGTTGGCAACGGATAATTCTGCATGTCGATTACTCTGTTTAAACTGACCTTGAAGTCGACACATAACCTAATGCTTCCGTTCCTCTTTGCTACCACAACTAATGGACTCGCCCATCTGCTCGTTGACACTCTTATAATAACACTTGATTTTTCTAACCTATGTAACTCGTCCTCTACTTTGGCAGCTAATGCGTAAGGAACGCTGTAAGCTTTACAGAATATTGGCGTAATATTATCTTTTAAATTTATTGTTGCTTTAAAATTTTTAATTGACGATCCATCGTTTGAAAAAACATCACTAAAATTCTTTTTAATTATGTCAATTTGTTTTTCAATTTCATGTTCAATTTCAACTGTTTTAATAAATTCAGGGTTTGCTTTAAAAAAAGCTGATCTCCACTTAGGAAAGAATACATCCAGCCAAGTACGTCCCATCAGTGGCTTGGACGTGAAATTACCGTCTGCAATATATAGCTTTAAAGCTCGAATAATCCCATTATACTCAACAGTGACATCAATTGTCCCTAACACTCCAATCTGCTCACCATTAACTGCTTTTAAATCACTTGTAGGTTCTATATTAAAGTCTCTTATACTGAAATATTTTTTTAGTGTACTCACTGACATAACGGATTCACAAGCTCCTGTGTCTACTTCCATTTCTATTACCCTGTTATTGATTTTAACAGCTGTTACATGAGGCTTCGTTCTATACATGATCGATTTTATATCGCTGCACTTTGAATTGGTATTGGTGCGTTTTATACTAATTTCAGCTGCGGAAATTTTGTGAGCATTACGGGTCACTTTATTATTATAAGACACCATACACACGTGGTTTAAAAAATCAGTGTCCTCCTCAGCTGAAATTTCTTGGTCGCCAAACTCATCGATCACCTTTATTTCTTTTTGACTACCTGGTTTATATTGTTTACACATGCTAGCTATATGCCCCCTCCTTTTGCACTGGTAACATCTCCATGATAGAGCTGGGCATTCTTGCGATCTATGATTTTTTCCGCAGCGGTAGCAAAGTACATTCTGTTTGTTATTGGGCCTGGAACTAAATTTTTGCCTTAGGTTTGAATTTTTTTGAGTTTTTATACTTAGCTTGGGAATGTTGTAGAGTTGCTACATTGTTATCCGTTGTGAAGTCATGAATAATTTTTGACTCGGCTGAAGCAAGTTCGTAACTTATTGCTTTACTACACGCTACTTCGAATGCTATATCACCTTCTGACAATAACTTCTTTTGGATAGTTTCATTGTAAAGACCACAAATTAATTTGTCACGAAGAGCGTCCATTAGAAATGTCCCGAATTCACACGTACGAGCTAACTGTTTTAATTGCACCGTATATTCAGCGATAGTTTCTGTCGGTTTTTGATCGCGTTTATAGAATTTAAAGCGTTCTAGGGTTCTTAACTTTTTTGGACTGTAATAAGTTTTAAGTAATTCTACACATTCGACATAAGTCTTTTGAATTGGATCTCCCGGTGTACACAAATTTTTTAGAACCCCATATGTTTCACCGCCTATTAATGTTATTAAAAATGCCAATTTTTTATCCGCTGTTATATTATTTATTTTAAATAACTGCTCTAAACGTTCCACGTATGTTTCAAAATCGTTTTTTGAATCATCAAACGTTTCGATTGAACCGATAAAACTCATTTTTCGACCGATTATAAAAATCACGTTTTTTATTCTCGTCGCCACTAAAATATATTGGATGAGACACACTCTGAAAAGACACACTCTGGTTTAGGCTCAGTTCGAGACTGACTTTATTCACAGATGACAATTCATTTATACTTAACACTAATACATTTCATTTGTTCTTAATACTAATACATAACATTACTCTTGAACCTAGAACTCACAACCTGGGGCCAGTTCACGCAATTCGACGTCGACTGAAAACGACACATTAAATGTCGTTTTGGGTTCACGCAAGTGGACGTTGTATGTTTGTCGTTTTAAAAGTGTCGTTAATCTTCTCGATGCCAAAGTTGGTCTCGAATTTTACTTTTAGTGTGTTAAAAAACTAGTTGTGGTACCAATTAACTGAAAAATTAAATTCAAACGGATAGAAGATATAATTATAATGGGTAGTAAAAAGTATTTCAAATAAATAAAGTAATTTACAATTGTATTAAACATATTTTAGGTATGGCGAGGTTTTAAACATAACATAAAAAAAAATTAGTGGCAAATATGAATTCAATTGCTAAGGCTGGTTGTGGATTGTATGAAGTTTTTCTTTTAACGCCACGTTATATTAACAGTATGCTTGGAAGTGTCTCACATACGAGATCATATCGACTTGGCTCTGGCAGCAGTATTCAAAATGTTCTTTCTCGACCTTTACAAGAAATAGTCTCATGGATGAATGAATGAAGCCAATTTCATTAGCTTATTAAAAGATTCAAATCCTGAGGGTAGAAACAAAATTTTTCTATCTAAGCCTCTAAGCCTACGGATCAAGCAGCTACTGCCAAAGTATGTTACGCTTCCATTAGCGACAACAGGAAAATAACCATTTTTATCTCCTGAATCACACATTATTCTTGAGGAAGAACTGCAAGAGAAGAAATAATTTCACACAATACTTCTTGCAGTTCTGAACGTGCAAAATACAATAGATAAAGATAAACTACGTGATAGTCGAAAAATAAAACTGCTCCAAGTCATTGATAAGTAGATACGTAACCTTGTTTGCGGGCTTTAGACATAATGGCCCTACTTACACTGATTTCAAATATCCATGTTAAAACTGAGACTCAAGAGCTTTCGAAATATATAAAAGCTGTCTATCGGTTTCGCTGCTTATGTACATTGAACTTTTGAATTCATATATATAGCAAAGCCCTAACTATAATGATCTTAAGACGTCATACTTCGTCAAATTCTCTTAAGCTCAGCTATATAGCCTAAGACGTTTTGACATTTGTAAAAGGTAAACAAATCGAGTCTGGGAAAGCGTCCAATAAATAAAAAAAATGGAAATTAACAATAGTTTTAATGAAGAACTGATTGAATTAGTTCAAAACTGTTTTTTTTATTGTCTCTATTTATTTTTCTTACACAAAATGATCTAGGTTTTCTTTATATTTTTTTCACATCTTCTACCGATTTCACTAATAACGCCAAATTATTTAATAACTCCAAATTATCCATTTTGCAAAAAAACGGTTTCTGCAACTAGAAACACTAAAGAAAATTACACTTTTCTTATGATTGCTTAAGGCGGGGTTTACATCTAGAATTTATTCGCCGAATTTATTACAGGAATAAATCTATCGTAGTTCATAAGCGTTTACATCTCGACACAAAATTACGTACATTTATTCCTAGAACAAGAGGTCAAAAATATTCCGGAATAAATTCACTGAATATAATTCAGAATAGTTTACATTATAGATAAAATTCTACGTAAAAATTGCAGAAGCGTTTACATATAGCGAAAATGTTCTTGTGAGTTTTGCAACGAATAAAATTCAATGTGAATTTATAAATGCTTCTGTCCAATCAGTTTTACACTATTATTCGAATATATTCAACTTACGGAAGTGTATGTATATACATATTCATTTTTCATTTGCATAAAAAGATTCGTACTTTTCATATGTGATTTTAAATAAATTTTAAAATAAAATTATAACTTTAAAATGAAACCAATATTATTAAACTCACAAAATAATGAAGTAATGAATAAAAAGCAAACACGTGTTTGGGTGAAAAAGTGGTTTTTAAAAAGGGATAAGTGTGGAGCATTCCACTATGTCCGAGCTCTTGATAGAAGATCCCATGGAAATGCGTAATTTTTTACGGATGACAGCAAGTGATTTCGAAGAGCGTGTTTCAAGAATTGCACCAATTGTCCAAAAAAAAAACTCATTTTCGGAAGGCAATTTCTGTGCAAGAGCGGCTGGCCGTCACTTTAAGATACTTTGCATCAGGTAAGTGTTATTTTATAATAAAACAGTAAAATTACGAAAACTTAAAATCTTTATTTCTTCACAAAAATAAAAAAAAATTCTTTAAATGATTTTCTAACAAAAATATGACTTTTCCAGGAGATTCGTTCCAAAGTTTAAGTTACCATTTCCGGATTCCTAAATGTACTATTAGCAATATTGTATTTGAGGTATCCAAAGCTTTAATTGCAAGACTTTATGCAGGTGAGTGTAATGTAAATTGAAAATCTGTATTGTTTAATTCATCGAATTGTAAAGACGTGATTTGATTTTGATCGTCATTTCCAGTTACCGTTTGTGATGAAATCGTCTCAGTGTTATGTTGTATCAAGGAGATAGTACCTTCCGAATGTGGTATAGGAGCCACTCCATACACATGTTGATTAGAAGCACTGTCGTTATCTGATAACACATAGGCATCCCCTTCTATGTTGACTTCAAGTATGGCTTCTTGAATATTTCTTTTCAATTTTCTTCTTAATAATTCGGTTGGCATATTCCTAATTTCTGCAGCAACATACGTTCCGAACACATCATACAGATCATCCTCTCGTGAGAGTGTTGCAGCTGCCTTCTCGAGCAAAGGATTCTGCAAAGATTTTGAAGCGATTGCCGACGTAGTTCCTTCCTTTATCAGGGGAGTTCGTACATGTTTTGTTTTTGTAGACACTGTTACAAATGAGTTTATGTGTTTTTTTGCTGAATTTACTTGAGAAGTCTCGGTAAATTCTTCTTCATTTGGCAGCGCATCCGTTGTCGGTTTACGAGGCTACAAAAGGATAAGGAATTATTATGAAATTATAAAACAGAGGAGACCTTAAACTAGTCTCAATCAGATTTTCGCATTTAATTATACTTAATAGGCTAGTTGGCGAGGTATTTTTATACCATTTTTCCTTCTCGAAGACAAGCCTATAAGGAAAGTAACAAGTTATTTGGAAGCGCATATCAAATTCCATTTAGTCCTCCTTTTCAGGGCTAAAAACCTAAGTTTTTTACTAGAGAATTTGACACGTTTTTTTAAATTAGTTGTATTCTATTGAATGCTCCCCAGAACTACTAAGTACACGTACAGAAGTTTTTATATCTTTCTTCCTATATTGTAACTTCACCTTAGACGCAACCGCTTCTTGATTTCTATTTGAACTACTTCGGACGCCCAATCATATTCGGCTATTCTTATTTTTTTTTTTTTTTTTTTTTTTGTGGAAAATTAACATTTATTGATTTCACTACCAATATTTTCTTGGTTCTTTTTTATTTATAATTTGCATAGACTGCAATACTATCTTAATGTATAAACCTTCTCATGCTTTCAGGTACCCTCTTCAGAGCAGCAATGGATTGATATAAGTAAGGAATATGAACGAAAATGGCATTTTCCACGGTGCGTTGGCAGCCTAGATGGCAAACACATAACTATTGAATCGCCACCTAATAGTGGAAGTTTCTTTTATAATTATAAAGGACGAAAGAGTATTGTTTTGATGGCATTAGTAGATGCCAATTACAAATTTATTATTGCATCTGTAGGATGCAATGGTAGAGTTTCTGATGGTGGCGTGTTTGCTAAAAGTGGTATTTCATCATTCTTGGAAAGCGAAATGAACAAACTTCCATGTGCGGCTTTACCAGGAAAAATAAGTCCTGTACCTTACGTAGTCATTGCGGATGATGCCTTCCCCTTACGTGAATTTTTAATGAAGCCATACCCATATCAGTCGCAAACTACGAAAAGGATTTTTAATTATAGAATTTCCCGTGCCAGGAGGATGGTGGAAAGCGTATTTGGTATTTTGGCAACTGTCTTCAGAATACTGAGGAGGCCTATTAATTTGAAACTGGAACGAATCGATTTTGTTGTATTAGCTATTTGCTATTTACATAATTTTATAATGTCTCAAAAATCAGCAGAAAATCATTATATTTCTCCAGGTGCGTTAGATAAAGAAGATATTTCTACAGGAAATATAATACCTGGAAATTGGAGGAATAATGACGAGATGCCGAAAGAAAATCTTCTACCACTTAGTCAGCAAGGGACTAACAATTACTCTATTAATGGTAACGAAATTAGAAGCGAATTTGAAGAATACTTTGTATCTCCAGAAGGAGAAGTGCCTTGGCAATACAAATTTTTATAAACCATTTCTTTTTTGTATTATATAAAACATATTTTTAAAGAAACCAAATTAAAAAAAATAAAATATTGCTAGTTTTACTTACCAAATTTCCAATTGCAGTTCGAGCAGTGGAGCCTGGTTCTAAAAACAGTAAAGATTGAAAATACGACCATTTAGAAACATAAGTTTCTTTAGCACCTTGTCCCGACTTTTTTGCTCTCGCTTTTTTTAACTCGTTATTGAATTGATTTCGTAAATTATGCAACTTGCGCACGATTTCCTTTTTATTAGTTTTAAAATGTTCCGCTAGTTTAATATAGGCGTCATTTCTTTCTACGAGTATTCTATCGTGATAATCTGATTTGGTCGTATCCCAAAGTGCAGGCAATAATTCAAGTTCCGCAATAAGTTCTGATATTTCCTGTTTTTGCCACACTTTTTGTTCTTCCATGTTAAATATGTATGTAGGTAACAAATGAGGAACCGGTGCTATTGCGATATAAAATAAAAGAACCGAGATCTTTTCAGAATGAGTTTTATTTCGGCTAACTAGATTAAAATAAGTATTCAATAAAGAGTTCAAGTAGGTATATACAACAAAGCAATCCATGATTAAAAAGTACTTAACATAACATAATAACAGGTAGCATTCTTTTAATTTTCAACACACTTGTTTCAACTGGGATCCAAAGGACTACACTACCTCTGTTATAATATTTTGGATCCTTACTTTCGCCAGTGAGCTATTTGTTGCGCATTTGATCAGTTGTACCAACTTTGAGGGGACTCCTAATTCCGATAAGATCTCGTAGAGCCTCTCTCTGTTTATTGAGTCATATGCCTGTTGAAAGTCGACAAATATCTGGTATACATCTACATTCCTTTCCCAGGTTTTCTCCAGAATTTGCCTTAAGGTCAGCAGTTGGTCCGATGTTGACCTGTTTGTCCTAAAACCAGCTTGATATTCTCCTATAATGCCTTCCGCTATAGGTTCTAGTTTTTGTTTCACAAGGATTATGAAGGTTTTGTAGCTGGTACTGAGGAGTGCAATGCCTCTGTAGTTTTTACAGGTTAATTTATCTCCTTTCTTATATATTGGACATATAATCGTTTTCTTCCAGTACTCTGGTATAATTTCTTCCTCCCATATGGGGCATATGAGTTCGTGTAAGGTTTGTAATAGTTGGGGTCCTCCTTCCTTTAGCAGCTCAGCTGCTATTCCAACGGCGCCTGGCCATTTGTTGCTGTTTTGCCTTTTTACAGCTTCCCATACCTCATCCAGCGTTGGTGGTTCTATTGAGATGTTATCTTGGGGAATTAAAAATGCCTCTGTCTGTGCATTCTCGTTTAGTATGGGGATAGGATTCAATAGGTTCTGAAAATACTCTCTCCACCTTTCCTGTATGCTATCAGGATCTGCCAACAAGTTCCCATCTATGTCTTTGCAGATGTCCGTTCTTGGCGGAAACTTATTGGTGATCTGGCGAGTTCCTTTGTACGCTTGTCTAATTCTCCCTTCATTGAAATCTTCCTGTGTCTGTATGATTCTCCTGTTTAAATATTCCCTCTTCTTCTTGTCACCGCCATCACTGTAAACTCGATACTAGCCAGAAATACTAAAAAAACCGAGAAGGATCCAAGGAACCGAGAATGAAGTCAGGCGACTTTTTAATTATGTTAAATATTTAGTTTTTGTTTCTGAATTGAATAAACACGTTGTACTCGTAAAGACTTAACCCACAGAGTCTATTATTTTTCATTTATCGTCCGCTCGAGCCATACCGTCTGACATCTCAGAAGTGGGATTTATTGGGATTAACCGCTGAGTACCATTAAAATTATAAAATTTCACTAACTTTCGTTTTAGCAATTGTCAAGACAAAATGGTGTTGGTAAAAGCCAGCACATTAAGGGTGACCCAATTGAGGAAAATCTTACAAGCGCATGGCCTGGCAACTACCGGAACGAAAGCAATTCTGTTGAACAGAATTCATGAAAACCTCGATAAAGATGAGTTCGACGAAGACGAAGTAACCAGCGAGGAGGAAAACTTACCCGCCGACATCGGAGAATTGGGAGAATTGCGGAGCGAAATCGAAAAACTTAGGGAACTTTTAAAAGAGGTAATGGGGGAGGTTAAATCCCTAACCTCATATAAAGCATCGACAGTCAGCGCTGTTGCGTCGAACAGAATTCATGAAAACCTCGATAAAGATGAGTTCGACGAAGACGAAGTAACCAGCGAGGAGGAAAACTTACCCGCCGACATCGGAGAATTGGGAGAATTGCGGAGCGAAATCGAAAAACTTTTAAAAGAGGTAATGGGGGAGGTTAAATCCCTAACCTCATATAAAGCATCGACAGTCAGCGCTGTTGCGTCATCAGCAACTAGCGCTCCGCCACCGTCAACCGCCAACATTATACCGCCGTCAACCGCCAACATTACACCGCCGTCAATTGGTAATGTCATAGCTCCGTCAACTACCAATGCCTTCTCGCCGGCAAACGCCAGCTTTCCACCGCCGTCAAACTTTAATGCTGCTCATCTGCCATTGAACGTCAACGTTACACACCCAACATTAGGAGCAAATATAAATCCAGGCTCTGCATTTACGTCAACTCCTGTTGCATATTCTTTACGAGAAATGTCTGTTCGGGAAATGTTGGACTTATTACCAGAATTTTACCCATCCAATGAATTATCATTGTCCGCTGAAAGATTTGTTGCCAGAATCAACGGCCTCATAACTTTCTATAATTGGAATCAACATAATGTACTAATGGCTGTTCAATCGAAGCTAAAAGGACCAGCCAGAATTTGGGCAGACTCCAAAACTGAGATATATCGCACATGATACGAATTTTCTTCCAGTCTGTGTCAGGATTTTGGGGAAATTGATAACGAAGCCGACATTCATATAAAACTTATAAATTGCAGTCGACGTCCGGGCGAACGCATCATTGATTATTTCCACCGCACCCGTGCATTGGGAAATAAGCATGGAGTGAACGACGCAGCTATCAGCTATCATCCGTTATATCAGGAACGGTCTTAAACACTGTGACCTACAAAATGCACTAGCCAGTATGGATTTCCAGTCCACAAACGATCTACGATGCGGCATCGAAAGATATTTAACTAATAGAGCTTCAAGTTCATCAGGCACCGACAGACGTCAAGTGTCACAACCATCGCAAAAACCTGAAAGGAAATCGTCTCCTCAACACCCAAAAGCTCCATTAACCGAAAGGAAACATTCCAGCACTAACATAGTGTGCTATAACTGCTTCGAGACAGGGCATTTGTCCGTTAATTGCCCAAAACCACAAAGACGCTCTCGATGTGCCATCTGCCTACGAACGACTCATACTGATGCCACTTGCCCCGAAGCGAAAGGGAAGCAAACCGGCAACGTAAAGACAATCGGATCGGGAGAAACCCGACCCGACAACCGTCTGAAAACCATCTCCATAAACGATCATAAATACAATGCTTTCATTGACACTGGAAGCGATAAATCACTAATACGCCAGTCAATAGCCAACCAACTTGCAACCACCGTAGAAACCGAGCCATTTGTTTTGAAAGGATTCGCAGGAGGAGAGTATCACTGCATTTTATCGATAACTGCGTACATCAATAACTACATTTTTAGTTGTCAACGATGACATGCTGTCGCACGATGTGTTACTTGGCAACGATTTATCTGAGTGACGAACAACACCAATTAGTCGTAGGACCAACAGCGTGTCGATTTGAACAAATCGATAAAAATAATATTCATATAGGACAACTGCAGCAGCATGAGGCCAACGAAGTACTAAACACTATCAGCTACCATTCCGATTGTTTTGGCGAATCTCTTGATCGTCTTGGCTTATGCAAAACAACAACTATGTCTATTAAGCTAACATCAAATCAACCCATAAATAAAAAACCATATCGTGTCCCATTTGCCAAACGCGAAGTGATTGAAAACATCATAAATGACTTGCTCGTGCACGACATCATCCGACCAAGTTCGTCCCCATACTCATCACCCATTGTACTCGTTAAGAAGGCAAATGGAGAAGACCGTATGTGTGTTGATTACCGGGCCCTAAATGCTATCACTGTCATGCCGTTCCCGATGCCAACCGTTGAGGAAATATTGTCCATGATTTCAGGTTATCGCTATTTTACGACATTGGATATGATGTCCGGATACTACCAAATCCCAGTCCACGAAAATTCCAAGCAGTACACGGCTTTCATCACACATCGAGGACAATACGAGTTTAACAGAATGCCTTTTGGCCTGGTCAACGCTCCAGGGACGTTCCAGACTATGATTACGAAATTGATACAAGCCACAGCCGGTAGGATCATTAGCTACGTCGACGAAGTCATCATACCGAGTCACACAGTCACCGAGGGCTTAGAAAGATTGAGGGAATTCCTACAACTTGTTCGTCATGCCGGGTTAACACTACGCCTTAAGAAATGCACTTTTTTGGCAACCGAGATCGTATTCCTGGGTCATCGAATAACCCAAGATGGGGTTAAACCTGGGAAAGAAAAAACCATAGCCATTCAAGATTTTAAAGCACCAATCACTGTTACCGAAGTTAGAAGATTCCTAGGCCTCACCGGATTCTTTAGAAAGTTTGTACCTAATTATTCGTCAATCGTCAAACCCCTTACCAATTTGCTGAAAACAAAGAACGCACCAGCTCATTTTAACTGGACAGCAGAGCACGAATCAGCTTTTGACAGAATTAAGGAAATTCTTTGTACCGACCCAGTTTTAGAAGTTTACAATCTGACACGGAACCATCAAGTCCATACCGATGCCAGTCGTGACGGCTTGGCAGGGATTCTACTTCAGGAAACTGAAAGCCATGACTATAAACCTGTTAGTTATTACAGTCGTTGCTGCACAGCTGCCGAAACCAATTATGCTAGTCATGAATTAGAAGTGCTCGCCGTCGTCGAAACCATCTCGAGATTTCGAATGTATCTCCTGGGAAAACACTTCTGTGTGTTTACAGATTGCTCCGCCGTCAGCACAACGAAAGCAACAACACCCATGCTTCCACGTATCGCCCGCTGGTGGCTTAAGCTATCAGAATACGATTTCACCGTCATCCACCGACCTGGCTCCACTATGTCACATGTTGACGCCATGAGCAGGGCACCCGTACTGCCTCCTTCAACACCACCCACGGTTGTCGCGAACATCCTGAGAGTCTCTATTGACCCCGCAGATTGGGTCTCAGCCATGCAGCTCCAAGACCCTAAATTGGCAACAATTATCACCGCTCTAAATGGAAAGACTCAATCTGAACAAATTACACAAATCAGGAACGAATACAGCTTAAAGAACGGTCGGTTGTATCGCATCATTGGAGATGAGAGAAAACTTGTAGTTCCAGCTGCAGTCAGATGGAGAGTCGTCAAATGGTGTCACGACGACAACGGTCATTTCGGTCTGGAGAAGACGCTCGAAAGACTTAAGCAGAATTGGTGGTTTAGGCGAATGCGAAATTACACCAAATCACACATCGCTGCCTGCGTAGAATGCTGCTACCATAAGAAACCTGCTGGCGCCGTCGAAGGTAGGATGTTTAAAACAGTTATCGACCCTATTCCTTTCCAAACACTTCACATGGACCATCTCGGACCTTTTCCCAAGAGTCGTCAAGGCAACATGCACGTCATAGGCATTTCAGATGCCTTTAGTAAATATATCATCGTCAAGGCCGTGAAAACAACAAAAACACAACCCTGTATTGCAGCTCTGAATGAGCTGACGTCATATTTCGGATTGCCGGCCACTGCCTATACCTCGCGGGACTTCGAAGCATACTGCAACCGACATGGTATCCGTCATATCAAAACCGCCGTTCGTACCCCTCGCGCAAATGGTCAAATTGAGCGCGCCAACCAGTCAATCCTACAATTTTTACGCACCACTGACGCCGACGTTAAGGATTGGGACTGTAGTGTATTGGTAGCATAACTTTATTTTAGACCATAGCTACATTTATATTAGACATTACTAATGCCTCCAACTTCACTCACTTTCGAGTCATAACCGCAAAGGGACACACGTGTAACATATTCAATAAATACCATTATTAAATCCAAAGTAATCTTTTAATAGTAAAGACATTACAGTGGCGACGAGGAAAATATAAAAAAAAATATAACATTACTGTGTAGAAGTGGAGTGTATAAATTAACAAAAAAAATGTCGATCATCGGGCAGGTACCGCACTTCCATCATGGAAATAACGATTGGACGGTGTACAAAATACAATTGGAGCAATTTTTCGTGGCAAACGCAATAGAAGAGGCAGAGAAAAAACGAGCAATTTTTATAAATTCTCTACACGAAAGTTCCTTCAAACTTCTAAAAAATTGGATGCATCCAAAAAACCCAATAGATGAGACATACGCAGCGTTAACCTCAACTTTTGATGCGCATTTTTCTGAAAAGAAATCAGAATTTGCTGAAAGATTCAAATTCTATGAAGCAAAAAAAGAGAGTCATGAGGCATGGGGTGCACGTATTCGCACACTGGCTGCAAATTGTGCATTTGGGGCTCATTTAGAAATGGTTTTACGTGATAAGTTTGTGATGGGATTACCAAAAGGTCCTGAAAAGGATAAATTATTTTTGGAATAAGAAGGCAAACTTACCCTGGAAAAAGCTATTGGAGTCGCAAATACAGTGGAATGCATTAAAAATCAATATAAAGAAGAGGTAACAAACGACGAGCAGCAAGACTTAGAAGTCTTCAAAACAAGCATAAGGAAAGGCGCCAAAACAAATCTCAGGGGGCAAAGGTCTAATGAAGCAGCAACAGTGACGCATTCAGAATCGAAGTCAACAATAGGAATGAATGACAGATGTACCGTCTGTGGATATAATAATCATCAGAGCCATCAATGCAGATATAAAAATTTTAGGTGTAAGAAATGTAAACAGACAGGACATTTAAAAAAAATGTGTAAGGTAATTTATAATAATACTAACCCAAATTTGAATTATATTCATAAAGAGGATGTAGGTATTTTTCATATCAGTAAACTAAAAACAAATTCTAAATATCTTGTTGTTGTAGATGTGCAAGTGAACGGAATTCCTATGAAAATGGAGATCGACAGTGGATCGCCAGTTTCAGCCATTTCATATGAATTATACAAAGAAGAATTCTCAGAGGAGAATTTAATGGAAACAAATGTATGCGTAAGAGGGTATGATAAGACGGCGATGACTATTAAGGGTACTTGTAATTTGAAGATTAAATTTAAAAATAAGGTACATAATGCAAATTTATATGTAATTGACGATGGCGGTCCTCCAATCTTAGGTCGTGATTTAATGGATGTTTTTGGAATAAGAATTGCAGGTATTAATACTATTAAATTAGAAAATAAGGAAATTGAGACAATATTAAAAAATTACGAAGAAGTTTTTGATGAAAAATTAGGTACATATAGAAAAGCGCGAGTTACACTTAGATTGAAATCGGATGCAGTACCGAAGTTTTGTAAACCCAGGAAAATTCCTTTTGCCATAAAAGAGAAAGTAGATGTAGCTTTAAAGAAATTAGTAAAAAACGGTGTATTAGAACCTGTTACATGGAGCGAATGGGCAACCCCGATAGTTCCGGTGTTAAAAAAGAACGGTGATATTAGGATTTGTGGCGATTACAAAAAAACTTTGAATCCACAATTACTTATCGATCAATATTATTTACCTTCAGCAGAAGAGTTGTTTGTAAAATTGCACGGGGGCCAAGAATTTACTAAATTAGATTTAGCCGATGCTTATCAACAATTAATGTTAGAAGAAGATAGTAGGAATTTAACGACTATAACAACTACAAGAGGTCTTTTTCGTTATACTAGGTTAGTATACGGTATTGCGTCAGCTCCAGCTATTTTTCAAAGAACGATTGAGAGTCTTTTAGGCGATATTCCAGGAGTAATAGTATTCTTAGATGACATATTAATTACAGCCGATTCTAAAGAGGAACATACACGAAGATTAATATTAGTGTTGAATAGGTTTAAAGAAACTGGATTAAAACTGGGGTTAAATAAGTGTAGTTTTTTTGCGAAGGAGGTTAATTACCTAGGTCATATTATTGACAAAAACGGTCTACGTCCGTGTCCAAAAAAAATTGAAGCGCTAATTGACGCACCAAACCCTCAAAACTTAAACGAGTTGCAATCGTTTATGGGTTTTATTAATTATTACCGTAAATTTCTACCGAATTTAGCGACGATTAGCTCACCACTATATGAGTTATTTAAGAGTAATAATTTTCAATGGAGTGCGAAGGAAGAAGAAATTTTTAAAAAATTGAAAAACTTATTAAGTTCAAAACAAGTCCTTGCGCATTACGATCCTCAAGTACCAATTAAATTAGTTGTGGACGCTTCCTCTGTAGGTCTAGGAGCAGTTTTAACCCATTGCTATAAATCAGGAGTAGAGAGGCCAATAGCCTTTGCATCGAGGAAACTGACCGATACTGAAAAAAAATATGCCCAGGTTGAACGTGAAGCTTTAGCGATCATTTTCGGAATTAAAAAATTCAATATGTACTTGATGGGTAGGCATTTTAAGTTGGTTTCTGATGCAAAATCATTAGTAGCTATATTAGGCCCTAAAAGGGGCATACCGACATTATGTGCGAATAGGCTACAACGATATTGTTTGTTGTTATCGGGATATCAATTCGAAATTGAATATGTCAGTACCAAGAAGAATATAGCCGATTATTTCTCTCGTTTTCCTTGTGAAGCTCCTAGGGAAGAGAATGAAGGTGAAAACCATAACGTTTATAGCAATTATGTATTGAGTACGAATCTATTACCAGTATCTTTTGAGGAAGTACGTAAAATGACAGAACAGAATACAGTGCTAAAGAAAGTAAAGGAGTATGTAACAAACGGTTGGCCCAATAAGGTATCAGATGTAGAGGTAAAACCTTATTGGATAAGGAAAAATGAATTAACAGTCGAAGGTGATTGTCTTTTTGGGGTTATCGCATTATAATACCCAGTGAGTTACAAGGTAGGGTTATCGATGAACTACATAGATCGCATATGGGCGTAATAAAAATGAAAACTACTGCAAGGAATTATTGCTGGTGGCCTTGTATGAACGCCGAGTTAGAAAATATTGCTAAAACATGTGTGGATTGTCAACCATATAGAAATAGTCCACCTGTTTCTAAGTTAGATTCATGGGAATGGCCTGGTAGGGTATGGCAGAGGGTACACATTGATTTTATGGGTCCCATATTTAACAGAAGTTTTCTCATTATAGTTGACGCATTTAGTAAATGGATAGAATGTTTTGATATGGGAAGTAGTACTACAAGCGCTCGTACAATTGACGTTTTAAGATCAGTTTTCGCTAGATTTGGATTACCTGAAGCCATTGTGTCTGACAATGGAAAACAGTTTATTTCAAGGGAGTTTCAGGAATTTTTAAAAAATAATGGTATAAATCACATAAGAACTGCCGTGGGGCATCCAGCTACAAATGGCCAAGCGGAAAATGCGGTCAAAATCATTAAATCAGCATTGAAAAGAGCTCTTAATGGTCACTCGTCTTATCGCACGCTCAATTCTCAATTGGCACCGGCTGAATTAATGTTAGGACGTCGATTACGGTCTAGATTAGATTTATTAAATCCAATAGGATGTAAGATTCCTATAAACAAAAAAGATCAAATACAATTTGTAAAACAGAAATTACTTAAACAACAAAAATATTATAGAGGTGTCAATCGAAGAAATTTCACAATTAAACAATATGTATTAACAAAAGATTATAGTGAAGCAGGAAAAGTTTCGTGGATTAAAGGAAGAATTGTGAAACGAATTGATAAAAAACATTATTTAATAGAAGTATTTAAGAATAAGAAACTAATTTGGAAAAGACATATGAATCAAATAGTTGATTGTCAAGATAAAAATCACTTAGATAATATTGACAATAATTATATTCCAGAAACACTTAATAATCCGTTTGAAAAGATTAGTAAAGAATTAATACAACCTGAAATAAGAGAAGGAAGGAAGTAATAACTTAAGTAAGAATAATGTAACTAGTAAGAAGCAATATGAATTACGCTCAAGAGTTCCTAGAAAGAAAAAACGAGATTAAATAACTTTTAAAGCGGGGAGAAGTGTAGTGTATTGGTAGCATAACTTTATTTTAGACCATAGCTACATTTATATTAGACATTACTAATGCCTCCAACTTCACTCACTTTCGAGTCATAACCGCACAGGGACACACGTGTAACATATTCAATAAATACCATTATTAAATCCAAAGTAATCTTTTAATAGTAAAGACATTACAGGGACAATCACCTGAGGTTCTTACAATGGTCATTGAACACCCAACGCAACTTCACCACCGGATACAGTCCTCACGAAATTATCTTCGACTTCTCTCTTAGAGACATCTCCGTGAATCGTCTTGTCCAAATACTACATCAAGATCAAGATGTGGACTCTGCTCCAGTCGACATGAGAAAACGTCGGGACGACGCCGCTGCCCGAATAGATCGAGAACGCGACAAGTGGAAGAAAAGGTTCGACGCCCAACATAAAGCACCAGTCGTGTACGCAGAAGGTGATTTAGTTGTCATTGAAGCGGTCCCTTCGCCAACCGGCGAATCACACAAATTAGACCCGAAATACCGAGGACCTTTCATCATTGCGAAGGTTTTGCGACATGATCGTTACGTCATCGAGGATCTTGAATCCACACCAAAGGAACGCCGATTCTCTTCGGTGTATACCAGCGACAAACTGAAGCCCTGGGGCCGGTTCGTGTATGTCGAAAACGAAAATTTTTTTTCGTCTCGGGTTCGTGTAAGTCGAAAAAATTGAAAATTTTCGTCTGAAGCCGGCAAAAGGCACTCGAAAGCTCTCCGGTTATCGAGTTTTTGCATTAGGACACGAACAATTTTCTTTCGACATATGCGAACGCTAAAATTTTCGTCGCCAAAATTTTTCGACTTCAATTTTTTTTCGTTCGACTATCGTCGTTCGCCTTACACGAACCCGCCCCAGGTGTCATCTGAGCCCCGATCTAGACGAAATCGACGAGTCGGATGAGGATGAAGAAGCCGTCTCCACCCTCAAGTCAGGAATGGACGAGCTGTAACCGCCATCACTGTAAACTCGATACTTGCTAGAAATACTAAAAAAACCGAGAAGGATCTAAGGAACCGAGAATGAAGTCAGGCGACTTTTTAATTTTGTTAAATATTTAGTTTTTGTTTCTGAATTGAATAAACACGTTGTACTCGTAAAGACTTAACCCACAGAGTCTATTATTTTTCATTTATCGTCCGCTCGAGCCATACCGTCTGACATTCTTTCTGCAGAGCTTGTCTGCAATTTTTCTTTTTTTCTTAAAGACTTCCATCCTTGCTCTTGTTGGCCTTACAATGTACTCTCGGTGGCTCTGGTTTCTTTATTCAATTGCGGCTCTACAGTCCTGGTCAAACCAATCAATTCTAGTCTGTCTGGGGGCCCAGCCTAGTGCCTCTTCTGCTGCCCCCTTTATGCTGCTTTTGATTTGCTCCCATTTGTCGTTGATGTTGGGCTGTTCATCTACCTCTCTCAAATTTTGTACAACAGCATGCTGGTAGGCATCTCTTATTTCTTCCCGTTTTAGCTTATCTAGATCGTATTTTGGTTGAGTTTGCCCTCTATGCATTTTGGTTGCTATCCGGGTTCTCAATTTCACTTTGACTAGATAGTGGTCCGAGCCACAGCACGCTCCTCTCACTGCTCTTACCTCCAGTATACTTGTGGCCCCTCTTCTCTCAGTTAGGACGTGGTCAATTTGATTATTAGTTACCCATTATGATTACAAATCTGATTAATCGCGGAAAAAATGGGTAATACAGAAAATTCGTAAGTGAATATATTCAAAAGTAGAAATCAGTTCTACTTGTGAATTTCTTCCAATTTCTACAATACAAACATAAAATTCTGCAAACACCAAAGCAATTTGGCTGTTTCATGAATTTATTCACTCTCATTTTCTTCCGTGAACTTCTATGAACTTTTCGGATAGTGAATATATAGCAAGAGGGTTTACATTGCAACTAGTTTTGCAGAATTAAGTTCACTGAATTTTTGAAAAAATATAGTGAACTTCCTACATTTATTACCGGAATTTATTCGATAAAAATTGCGCGAATAAAATTCATCTCTTGTTTCAAAATAGTTTACATTAGCTATCAGAACTTCTTGCTCGATAGAAAGTGTACTTTTGTGAATAAAATTCCTAACGAAAAATTCGCGAATAAATTCCAGATGTAAACCCCGCCTAGGATTTGTACGCTCGTTACTGTACATTAAAGACTTGACGAAAGATTGGAAAAGTTAACGAAAGATTGCTTAAGGCCATTATAGTTGGTATTATGACATTTCATAGGAGGGTAAAAAATCTTAAGGTATCTTAAGACCATTATAGTTAGGGCTAATCGCATGAACTGCGATACTTGCGATTGCGCCTGCCGTTCTTTGAGACAAAATTTTCGAAATTTTTGTTGTTGTGTTGTTTAAAAACGATTTTTCAGGTTTAGGGAAAAATTTAGTCGTGGAAGATTTTTATTTTTTTTTATCTATAATATAAAAATAAGTCGGGTTTTCCTTCCTGACGCTATAATTCCAGAACGCACGATCCGATTTCCACGGTTTTGCATTCGTTGGAAAGGTCTCGGGCTCCGTGAGGTTTATAGCAAAAAAATTTCAACAGAAAAGCAGGCGTTTGGTCCATAGCAGCCATCTCAAGAGGGCGGATTACCATTTTCTTTACAACCCCTCGGCCTCGACATGGAAATCAATTGAAAGGGTATGGTAAGTAGAACACCAAAGGCAATATAGTATACTCAATATATCGTTTGGTCCATGGCAGTCATCTCAAGAGAGCAGATGACCATTTTCATCACAACCCCTTCGAAATGGGTATCCAATGAAAGAGTATGGTAAGTAGAACAATATAAGCAATATAGTATATTCAATATGTCGCTTGGTCCATAGCGGCCACCTCAAGAATGCGGATTACCATTTTCTTCACAACACCTTCGACATGGATATCAAATGAAAGAGTATGATAAGTAGAACACCATAGGCAATATAGTATACTCAATAACTCAATATATCGTTTGGTCAATGGCGATCATCTCAATCGGGCGGACTACCATTTTCTTCACAACCCATTCGAGATGGGTATCAAATGAGAGAGTATGATAAGTACAACACATAAGCAATATAGTATACTCAATATATCGTTTGGTCCATAGCGGCCATCTCGAGAAGGCGGATTACCATTTTCTGAAAGAGTATGATAAGTAGAACACCATAAGCAATATAGTATACTCAATATATCGTTTGGTAAATGGCGGTCATCTCAAGAGGGCGGATTACCATTTTCTTCACAACCCCTTCGAGATGGGTATCAAATGAGAGAGTATGATAAGTAGAACACCATATGCAATATAGTATACTCAATATATCGTTTGGTCCATAGCGGCCATCTCAAGAGGGCGGATTAATATTTTCTTCACAACCCCTTCGACATGGGTATCAAATGAAAGAGTAGAACACCATAGGCAATATAGTATACTCAATATATCATTTGGTACATGGCGGTCATCTCCCAAAATCAATTTTCCCAGATTTGTTCTTTTTTCACTATAGCTTTTTCCTATCGCAGACTGTGTCCCCTTAATCTTATTTTATTGAAAGGCGTTGCAACGCACGCGGGTTTTTGCTAGTTTTTTTATGAAATCATATTTTTTTGTCTGCAGGTGGATACGGTGCCGCAAATTTTAATTTCTGCTTTGTACAGAATATAAAAATTTTTCTATTTTCGACCAAAAGTTGAGCCTGAGAAAATTTCAGTTAAAAGTTTTAAATTAGATTTTAAATTGGAAGAGGTTTTTACCATATAGTATCTATCCCAGGCAATGAAGTATTTTGCCTCATGATTAAGATTTGATGTTTAATGATATGGGAAAAGCAGTGGCGTAAATAACGCCCCCGCAGCCAGTCATAGGCGCTCGCAGGCGCTGATAGACTCAGGGCTGATATGCAATCTTCATGAAGAGCGCCAGTCAATCATTATATTGAGTGCCGAAAAAATTGTCCTTTAAAACCGCTGTTGAAAATAGCATCAAAAGTTTTCATGATTAATGATTTTTCCATAGACTACAGATAAATGTGACCCCTAAGGACGTCCTCAGGGATTTCCCCATTCATCGTGGCATCCGGTGGTTGGGTTTAATTTGTAATGTCCCCTATCCCATGAAACCTCAGTTTCCAAATTCCAACCAGGCGTCACATAGTAGGCGCAGGCGCCTACTGTTAATTTGGAAAAATTTGATTGTAAAGCATAACTCGAGAAAGCCAGTCAGATCCAGTTTCCCAACTGATTCCGTTCAAAACCGTCGCGTATAGTAACACGTATCCCAATTTATTTAACGTTTTTTAATTATATTTCGAAGAAAAACTGGGTTCTTACACGCTCATTTTAAAATGAGTGAAGCGAAGAAGAAAAAATCGGGTTGGGAAAATCTTGAACTCTTGTAACAGGTAGCACGTTGATTTTTGCTCTCCGTAAATTAATATTAACTTAATTAGGGCAAGTTGCAGTGTTTGATTTTAAGCGGTGGAAAGTTATTAAGTGGTAGAACATGTAACATGAATAAAAGATTAATTTCGAAAAACCTCTTTTTTAAATCATCCCTGAAAAATAAGGGGTGTTGTGAAAAGGCGCCGTTATGGATTCTGCGGGGGGGCGCCTGCTTGCTTAGTTACGCTACTGGGGAAAAGTAAAATCTTTCTTTATGTAAAACCATTCCATGCTAAACTGTTACTAAAGAATATTTTAAAATTTATAACGCACCAGGAATTGTAAGTGCTTTATAAATATAATAAGTCTTGTGCACTCTCTTCCACACCACCTAAGAGGTCGAGTACATGGCGCGTTTTTTTATGTCGTGGTGTCCCCAGTAGGCATAATTCACGGCTTTCAGTCAAAAAGATCCTTTCGCATTCAGGCATTGCCTTGTATTTAGGACCTTGGCTATAATGATAGATCCACATAAATTATCATCCTGGAACTGTAAAACAATTGAATCCTGCTTTCCAAAATTTACAGACAGCATAACAGGGGCAGGCTGAAGTGTACTATTAACCGGCTTTACTTAGTATTAACTGGTTTTGTTAATATTCATCCTCTCATCTTTACAATTTTTCCGCAACTGCTTGTACAGGAGGGTCTGTCACGTATGCTAGGACTCCTAATAGTTTGGCGCTATAAAATTTGTAAATAGAGTATTACTAACACCCTATATGTAACAAATCAAAGGCTTTATTTCCCAGCGGGTAACCTAAGAATTCATTAATGATTTGTGTAACCGCTTACATGGTAATTGAAAAATTCTACTGCAAATTTGGTAAAATGGAGGTCTTTACATTGTAATGGCTAGGTAAGCGACTAGGTAATGACTTGTTGAATACTTTCTTTGGAAATATGATGTGCTTTTATTATTCTTTGTCTTGTCGAAGCCTCTCTTCTTGAGTTTATTCCGTCCTCCAAATTCGTTCGGTGTGGATCGTGCAGTGCAGTCAAAAATATATTTTGCTAGTAAAACTCTCACCAAATGTAGCTGAAATGCAGTGGTAATTTTGGATAGTAATGTTTTTAATGATAAAAAGGGTAGCCAGAATTTTATTCTGCGTGCCTTACATGGTAATCTATACTACACTTCACCTCTGAAATAAGTCCTCGTTTGTAATGCCTACAGTAAGTACTTGCCGCCATAGGACATCCCTAAGTAAAAGTAAGCTATTATTTCATCACAAAGGTAATGGGTTCATCTCATTATCACCTCGCTTACCTAGCCATTACATTTCCCGCTGGGTTGTAAAAACGGAGAATATTTAAACACTTTTATCAGTTTTATCCCGTAAACTTCCGAAGTTATCGTCGAAGGCGAACTGACAATCAATAAGTCTTGGTGCTTCCTGTGTAGATCAACAAATTACTTGCTAAACATACAACATTCTATCGCCACTATCTCTGCACCATCGAAATAAACCCTCTCCTGACTGCACGGCAATCTTATTCCCTCAGCACCAAATTAGATAACTCGTCTCACTCCTTCCACCTGCAGCACTCTTTTCGGGCACTTTACAAAATAGGAATTCGTTTCTAAAAAGAACAACTGGATTCTGGAAGAATCGGTTAGTATTTCCGAGCTCCTACAACATCCAAGAATTCAAACGCAGAATTCCTCGTCAATTCCACCTCCCAAAGATCATAATGGGTAACCTATTTCACCCTTGTACTAATCTTACTGCAAGACAATGAACCATAATATGACAAACTAAATAATGGACTAGTTGTACAAGAGTTATTTTGGGAAATTTGTTCAAAAATCGTACATTTTTAAAGTTTTTTTTTTATTTTGATTTGATTCAAGGGTGGATTCACCGCATTGAGGTTATAATAAATTTTCCAATTTATTTTTGATATTATTTCATCAAAAATAAAATTTAAACACATAAAAATATTTGAATCATTTTTCAAATACAACCTGTATCTAGGGGTGGTTGAAAATGACTTATTTCTTCTTAACAATACCAAGTAACCAACCTGCAATCCAGTAGCAGCAACAATTACCCAAAACGTAGAAAAAAGCTGCTGTATAAAGTTTATTTTTAAAATATTACTTCCCTTTAGTTTTATCCCCTTAATGCTTGATAAAATTTGGCTAGATTAAATAAAAATCAACCACCTTCGCAAATAAATATAAAATAGAGTGCATTTAATTTGATTATTATAATTATCCTTAAAAAGGAGTATATTTTATATTTATAAGGGTGACAAACATATTTTATTGCAGTCCTAAAATTTCCTGCGGATTTTTATAATCAGCCACCAAAAAACATGAAGAGAAATAGTTTCAAAACGGCGTTTCGACATTGCGTTGCAAATGGACTTTTCGCTAACTAATGCAAATAAGTCTCATAAAATCAAAAAGTCCGAAAACTGAAAAATCATGAGATTCGATATCTCAAATTTGTATACTGCACCGCGCCCCAGCCAAAATAAATTCAACTTCATTTTAATGTTCCAAGAAAATACCTTCTTATGTACCATGGTTGCACAAGAGCGACATCGAGCGAAGAAATCACCACCGCGCTCACATCAAAAATTGAGCGGAATCAATTCCGATAGGAATCAACAATGTGAGCGGAATCATTAGGAATCCAATTTGATTCCGCTCATAAATTGATTCCTATCATGTTCTGATCGGAATCAACTTTTGATCGTAATCGTTGATGTGAGCGGAATCAAATTCGATCGGAAATTCATTGGAAATTCAGATTTTAATAGGGGATAGGACTTAAGCTTAAGACCAAATCGTCTCCATATTTTACACGAAAATTTTGAGAAGCAATTACTATTGCATTTAAACATCAAAAATAAAAATTAAAATATTTTGAAACATTTTACAACTTGCTTTTCATTACTTTATATCATAATCTATATATTTTTCTATAAATAATGTTTAAAGTAATGTTTAAAAATTAAGAAGCTTGCTCATTTTTATTTAACTTCATAAATTCATTTGATAAATACAAAATAAAAACTACCCTGTTTGATATTAACCAAGAAAATGAAAAAATATCGGCCGCGGCTAGTCTTAACTCGGCAAGTGTTATTTACTTAATCTTTTAGATGTGCAGCATAATACATCTAAAATCTAAATTTACAATAAATTATCTGAACATACAACACACATTCAGTCGAAGCATATTAGAAAAGGCATTCAAGCTTAACGCCTGATGTTCAGTGAGCGGCGCTCACATCAAAAACTGAGCGGAATCAAATCCGATAGGAATCAGCAATGTGAGCGGAATCAATATGTATCCATTTTGATTCCGCTCATAAAGTGATTCCTATCATATTCTGATCGGAATCAACTTCTGATCGGAATCAAATTTTGAGCGGAATCAGTGATGTGAGCGGAAATCACATATTTTGCAACCATGTATGTACACTTTATTTCCATCATCGATAACCCTCAGCTTTTTATTATGTATTATCGAAACTCCAAACCAAAGCTTCCAAATCTTGCAAGTTTTACCGAAAGAACAAACCGCAAAAAGAAAACAGATGCCAGCGCCGCCAAACATCAACACCCGCCATCCTCGCAGGTCCCATGATTACGCATCTACTTATAGATAATCAGTGTCCAAGAAGAGTTTAGTTAGAAAAACCACAATGTAGAAAAATAAATACAGAGTTAAGATTTTCAAATGTTATTATGAATTTGTTTAATTAATTAATTAATTGAAGTTTAATATTATGTGTAACTCTTCCCGCTTATGGACAATGTCAAAACATTGATTATCTATAAGTAGATACGTAACCTTGTTTGCGGGCTTTGGACATAGATGGCCTTACTTACACTGATTTCAAAAATCCATGTTAAAACTGAGACTCAAGAGCTTTCGAAATATATAAAAGCTGTCTATCGGTTTCGCTGCTTATGTACATTGAACTTTTGAATTCATGTATATAGCAATCGCATGAATTGGGATATATCTACTTGCGATTGCGCCTGCCGTTCTTTGAGGCAAAATTTTCGGAATTTTTGTTGTTGTGTTGCTTAAAAACGATTTTTCAGGTTTAGGGAAAAATTTAGTCGTGGAAGATTTTTATTTTTTTATGAAATCATATTTTTTTGTCTGCAGGTGGATACGGTGCCGCAAATTTTAATTTCTGCTTGGTACAGAATATAAAAATTTTTCTATTTTAAACCAAAAGTTGAGCCTGAGAAAATTTCAGTAAAAAGTTTTAAATTACATATGGAAGAGGTTTTTATCATATCGAGCCCTTCCCGCCGTTTTATCGTAACCGACAAAAAGTAAATTTTACAGGAGAAGGTTTTTTTACTTATTCTTGTATCTGTTATTTGTAATGGGCTGAAATTAGTTAGGCTAATTATTTTATTAGTTAGGCTAGTTTATTATCCGATTAATGTCAAAATTGGTGGTATGTTTCGAAGGTTAAATTAACGTCGTTTGCGGTAAAAAACGAATTTTCGAAAAAATGTCGCTTACGATAAAACGGCGGGAAGGGCTCGATATAGTATCCCAGGCAATGAAGTATTTTGCCTCATCATTAAAATTTAATGTTTAATGATATGGGAAAAGTAAAATCTTTCTTTATGTAAAACCATTCCATGCTAAACTGTCGCACTTTACTCCAAAAGAATATTTTAAAATTTATAACGCACCAGGAATTGTAAGTGCTTTATAAATATAATAAGTCTTGTGCACTCTCTTCAACACCACCTAAGAGGTCGAGTACAGGGCGCGTTTTTTATACCGTGGTGTCCCCAGTAGGCATAATTCACGGCTTTCAATCAAAAAGATCCTTTCGCATTCAGGCATTGCTTTGGATTTAGGACCTTGGCTATAATGATAGATCCACATAAATATATCATCCTGGAACTGTAAAACAATTGAATCCTTCTTTCCAAAATTTACAGACAGCATAACAGGGACAGGCTGAAGTGTACTATAAACCGGCTTTGCTTAGTATTAACTAGTTTTGTTAATATTCATCCTCTCATCTTTACAATTTTTCCGCAACTGCTTGTACAGGGTCTGTCACGTATGCTAGGACTCCTAATAGTTTGGCGCTATAAAATTTGTAAATAGAGTATTACTAACACCCTATATGTAACAAATCAAAGGCTTTATTTCCCAGCGGGTAACCTAAGAATTCATTAATGATTTGTGTAACCGCTTACATGGTAATTTTTTTTTTTTTTTTTTTTTTTTTATGTGGCAGTGCTAAGCTCAGGAATCACCCTTTGTACTACTAGTCCGTCATGTCATTTGTCACGTCATGGTGCAATGTCTAGCAGTAAGCTTAGTACGGGGAGGGGGTTGGAGGGGTTATAAAGGAACGGGAGGGAATTGAAGAAGGTGGTGATGAACCCTGCGTTTGAACTCTTGGATGTTGTAGGAGCTCGGAAATACTGACTGCGAGAGATTATTCCACAGCCGAGTTGTTCTATTAACAAACGAATTCATATCTTGTTGAGTGCGTGAAAGGGGGAGTTGCAGGTGGAGGGAATGAGACGAGTGGGCTAATCTGGTGTTGCGGGTATAAGAATGCCGTGGAGGCAGGAGAGCGTTTAACTCGGAGGAACAGTCACTATGATAGTAGCGATAAAATTTTGTCAGTGCTGCTACATTCCTACGGTGGCTGAGGGGGTCGATGGTGGAGCAAGCGGTATCGTCATCAATTAATTTAAGGGCCTTTTTTTGGACCTTATCTAACCATGCCAAGGTGGTTGTTGGAGCGCCGCCTCAAACTAGGGAGTTATATTCGAGAAGAGGCCGAATGTAGGATTTATAAATAACAGCACGGGCCGATGGCTGGAGGAGGAACTTACACCTCTTAAGAAATCCCAAGCACTGAGATCCTTGTTTGGCGATTTGGAATATGTGGTCATTCCATCGCAAGTCTTTGGCTAATGTCACGCCTAAGATGTGTAAGGATGGTTCGGCCAATAGTTGAACTTCATTCACTTTCAAGGGTGGAGGGGTGTTGAACTTCTTTTTAGAGATAAGACAGTACTTGGTTTTAGCGGGGTTGAATTCAACACGATTCTTCTTTCCCCACTCTAGAATGAGTACAATGTCGTTATTAATAGAGTTGGACATACGTTCGCGATCATCAAGACAGGATCTGGCATGAGTCTGCCTTGTATCGAAGCTGTACGAGTACCGTAAAGTACCGTCGTCAGCGAAGCTGAGAAGTGGGTTGGAGGGGATTGAAAGAAGGTCATTTATAAAGATAAGGAATAGGGCCGGTGATAAGATTGACCCCTGGGGGACCCCCGCCGAGATCGGGTGGGATGCGGATTTGACGCCATCCAATACTACTTTGATTGAACGGCCGAAAAGGAAATTCTTGATCCACTTCTGTAGAAGCGAGTCGACTCCAATAGCTTTGAGTTTGGCTAACAGGGCTGAGTGCCAAACTCTATCGAAAGCCTTGGAGATATCTAGAGCAACCAGACTAGACTCGCCGGATCCATGCAGACTACGGCTGAGATGTTCTGTAAGACAGACTAAAAGATCGCCAGTGGATCTTTTCTGGCGGAAGCCATATTGTCTGTCGTTTATGAGTAGGTTGGATTCTAGATATCCCATAAGCTTTTTGTTGATTATCGTCTCCATGGTTTTGGAGAGAATAGAAGTAATTGCTATTGGGCGGTAGTTTAAGGGGTCGCTGGCTTCACCTTTTTTCGGAATTGGCTGAACATGGGCAAGTTTCCAAGAGTCTGGGTAAACTCCGGAGGAGTATGATAAGGCAAAAAGTTTGCGCAGAGGTTTAGCCAAAGGTGAGGCGCATTGTTTTAAGACGATAGGGGGTATATTATCGGGTCCAGTGGATTTATTGATATCGAGCTCCTTGAGGCACCTGTATACCTCGCGAGTCCTGAAGAAAACCCTGTCCATTAAATGAGCGCTGTGCTCGAGAACCGGGGGTAGCATATCAATTTGGGGTAAAGAAGAATTGGAAGCAAACAGAGATGCTAATAAATCGGCCTTGGATTTTCTGTCTGTTATCACCTTCTTATCGTGGATAAATGAAGGAGTTGTGGATGAAGTGAAATTCTTCTTAATGGAGCTTACCAAGGACCAGAAGTTCTTGCTACCAGAGGTTGCATTAAAGAGTTTACTTCTCAACTTGTTGTCAAATGAATTTTTGACATTCCTGATGGTGACTTTACAGGAGTTTCTTAGTTTTATATACTCTACACGGAGCGATTCACTAGGGGAGCTCTTGTAAGCTCGAAAGGCGGCTTCTTTATTTCTGATTGCATTCATACACTCCTGATTAAACCATCTGTTGGGCCTAGCCTTCACAGATTTGGTAGAATGAGGAATGAACAAATGCATTCCTGCCTGTATGATCCTGGTGATACGGATAGCGGCAGAGTTGGCGTTTCTATTCCGGAAACACAGGTTCCAGTCTGTAGACTGGAAGAAATTAATAAGCCCCAGCCAATTGGCCTTCCCATAATGCCATACAGTTCTTCGAACTGGTTTGGGAGGGGTGGGAAATTCGAATGGGAAATTAGCACTGATTAGGCAGTGGTCTGAATTGCCGAGAGGTGAATCAACTTCGACGGAGTAACGCGCTGGATGAGAAGTTAGAAAAAGATCAAGGAGATATCTTCCTTGATCAGCAACATCAGGGACTCTTGTGGGATGATCCACAATTTGATGCAAGTTATTGATGTCTGCAAAGAGCTCGACGTCCTTGCCAGAAGTACTGGTGCCATTTGAGTAAGTCAGCCATTTAACGTTGTGAACATTGAAATCACCCGCAACGATGATTTCACACTCAGGATTGGACGACAAAAATCCCGAGATTTGTTCGGAAATAGTATCAAAAGATAATGAGGAGGCTTCGTTACTTATGTTAGGGCTTCTGTATAGGAAGCAGAAGAATATGACGTGGCTTTGGAAAATGATTTTAATCCAAAGATAATTAAAATCTGAAGTTGTGCTTGACTGTATTTTATAATAAGCCACGTCGTCCCTAACATAAATGGCAATACCCCTATGGGGGGAGAGATTGTGCACTAAAGTGTACCCCGACACCTGGTAATAACCTAAGTCATTATCGGGTGATATTTGGGTTTCACTAAGTGCGAAGATTGGGGGTTTGTAATTAGATAAGTGGCACTCAACAAAAGAGAAATTCGCTTGAAGTCCACGAATGTTACAAAAGTCAATACCAAAACTTGACTTGTAACGGGACTTGCGCAGGCTCAATCGCCACGTTCTCGGGGATATTTCCCGGAATTACATTTGCCTCAACCATCAGAGTCAATAAAATTTGTCCTCGTCAAAGTGTTATGCCTTTTGAGACGGGGCAAATTTCATCGACCGACAGATTTTAGCCGCGGCACCTGCAGGACCGAGATGCGAGAGAGGGTAGGGAGCAAGGGTACTTACTTGTGCCGTTCGTCGGTCCGGTCGGTCGTTGAGTCTATTGAAGGGTGATGGGCCTTCGCGTTAGACCGCGCTCGTTATTTTTTTGTTTTGTCACTGTTTTTTTTAATAGTTTTTTTGTGCACTTTTTTATTCGATTTCTCGCACTCTTTATGTGTAACAGTTTTTTTTTTCGTTTATGTCGGCGCGTTTTTAGGGACCGGGACAGCACACGTCCGTTCTCCTCGCTGTCCTAACCCAAAATTGAAAAATTCTACTGCAAATTTAGTAAAATGGAGGTCTTTACATTGTAATGGCTAGGTAAGCGACTAGGTAATGACTTGTTGAATACTTTCTTTGGAAATATGATGTGCTTTTATTATTCTTTGTCTTGTCGAAGCCTCTCTTCTTGAGTTTATTCCGTCCTCCAAATTCGTTCGGTGTGGATCGTACAGTGCAGTCAAAAAGATATCTTGCTAGTAAAATTCTCACCAAATGTAGCTGAAATGCAATGGTTATTTTGGATAGTAATGTTTTTAATGCTGAAAAGGGTAGCCAGAATTTTATTCTGCGTACCATACATGGTAATCTATGTACTCACTTAATACACTTCACCTCTGAAATAAGTCCTCGTTTGTAATGCCTACAGTAAGTACTTACCGCCATAGGACATCCCTATGTAAAAGTAAGCTATTATTTCATCACAAAGGTAATGGGTCCATCTCATTATCACCTCGCTTACCTAGCCATTACATTTCCCGCTGGGTGTAAAAACGGAGAATATTTAAACACTTTTATCAGTTTTATCCCGTAAACTTCCGAAGTTATCGTCGAAGGCGAACTGACAATCAATAAATCTTGGTGCTTCCTGTGTAGATCAACAAATTACTTGCTAAACATACAACATTCTATCGCCACTATCTCAGTACCATCGAAATAAACCCTCTCCTGACTACACGGCAAACTTATTCCCTCAGCACCAAATTAGATAACTCGTCTCACTCCTTCCACCTGCAGCCCTCTTTTCGGGCACTCTACAACATAGGAATTCGTTTCTAAAAATAACAACTGGATTCTGGAATAATCGGTTAGTATTTCCGAGCTCCAACATCCAAGAATTCAAACGCAGAATTCCTCGTCAATTCCACCTCCCAACGATCATAATGGTTAACCTATTCCACCCTTGTACTAATCTAACTGCAAGACAATGAACCATGATATGACAAACTAAATAATGGACTAGTTGTACGAGAGTTATTTTGGAAAATTTGTTCAAAAATCGTACAACATTTTTCAAGTTTTTTTTTGATTTGATTCAAGGGTGGATTCACCGCATTGAAAAAGAGGTTATAATAAATTTTCCAATTTATTTTTGATATTATTTCATCAAAAATAAAATTTAAAAACATAAAAATATTTGAATCATTTTTCAAATACAACCTGTATTATATGTATTGAAAATGACTTATTTCTTCTTAACAATGCCAAGCAACCAACCTGCAATCCGGTAGCAGCAACAATTACCCAAAACGTAGAAAAAAGCTGCTGTATAAAATTTATTTTTAAAATATTACTTCCCTTTAATTTTATCCCCTTAATGCTTGATAAAATTCGGCTAGATTAAATAAAAATCAACCACCTTCGCAAATAAATATAAAATAGAGTGCATTTAATTTGATTATTATAATTATCCTTAAAAAGGAGTATATTTTATATTTATAAGGGTGACAAACATATTTTATTGCAGTCCTAAAATTTCCTGCTGATTTTCATAATCAGCCACCAAAAAACATGAAGAGAAATGGCCTCGACTCCCAGATCCGGCGGCGCAGAAGTGAGTGCGGATTTGACACTTTGCGATTCTCAAATCCGCAGTCCCGGATTCAATTAAATCAAAAATTCGGAATGAAGACGAAATGAAATACCTGATGTCGGATTATCTTAGGCGCATTTGTGGTTTCGAATCCGCAGAAAATTTGTTGCGGATCACACTTTTAAAGCGCGGAAAATATCAAAGAGAGATTCGCGGTTGTGGATTTGAGAATCGCAAAGGCTCAAATCCGCACTCACTTCCGCGCCGCCGGATCTGGGAATCGAGGCCATAGTTTCAAAACGGTGTTTCGACACCCCTCCCCCTCCCATTCCTTTGCGTTGCAAATGGACTTTTCGCTAACTAATGCAAATAAGTCTCATAAAATCAAAAAGTCCGAAATCTGAAAAATCATGAGATTCGATATCTCAAATTTGTATACGGCACCGCGCCCCAGCCAAAATAAATTCAACTTCATTTTAATGTTCCAAGAAAATACCTTCTTATGTACACATTATTTCCATCATCGATAACCCTCAGCTTTTTTATTATGTATTATCGAAACTCCAAACCAAAGCTTCCAAATCTTGCAAGTTTTACCGAAAGCACAAACCGCAAAAAGAAAACAGACGCTAGCGCCGCCAAACATCAACACCCGCCATCCTCACAGGTCCCATGATTACGCATCTACTTATAGATAATCAATGGTCGAAAGTAATAGCATTGATTATATACTAAGTAGATATGGACAAACGCGAGTCAAATTAACTTCAGGTTAGGGCACCACGAGCTGGGGGCGCTAATATCACAGGGTTTTATGCTCCGCTATATATGGTTAGTTTCTGAAATAAACTTTTCTGGTTTATGTGAAAGCCCTTTGCGCATTTGAAAACAAAATCAGAAGCTGCGGCTTTGATTTTAGTGGCTGCGGATCTAAAAATAGATTCATATGCGCTTACTCCTGCTGTTTTGTTCGGGAAGGGCAAGGAGGATGAAAAATGATGAGGATTTCGTGGGCGATGGGTGAAATTTGACAATGGGGGAATGAAATGAATGGGCGAGATAATTTTAATGGGAAATTTGGCATCAAGCGTTTTTTATTATGTTGAAAAAATTGAAATGGGTTTTCAGGGATTATTTCATTTTTTTAACGAATTTTGAATGACAAATTTTTAGATTTTTTTCTTAGGTAATTTAGTTCGTAGAATTTTGAAATTTTTACGAATAATTGTATTACTATTAAGAGAAATAAAATAATTTTTATTTTTGATTTTATTTATATGCCATGGTCAAGTCTAACCCTTTTTACCGTTAGCACGTTATGTCCTTCAAGTAAGGTTGTAATGTCTCTTAGTAACTTTAGGTTAGTCTGGATGGTGCGTGAATAGATGTCGATGAACTTTGCGTCTGTGAATGGGCTCAACAACACCGACTGTGTGTTCTATTTATTAACGAGGGGGAGGTACGTAGTGGGCCGGGAATGGCCGAGTTGGCTAGTTTTGGCAAAAAAAGGTGCGGGTAGGTGAAAGCGATAAAAGTGGGCTGCTACATTCCTACCGTGGATTGCAGGGTTTATAGAGGAGCAGAAGTGTGCTATAGCCAATGCACCTTCTTCGTTTTGCACCTTATTCAGTCTAGCCAAGTGTAGAGTTCTTTTGCTCTATTTTGTAATAGATTTTAAAATTAGGACAAAGGTGCTTGATACCTAGTCCTGTTGTAGTGGGTGTCTCTGGTTCATGTACCGAGACACCAAATCTTTGAAATGCTCTGAAAAGTTTAATTAAACAAAACGCCTTTCAAGTTGATTAACAACTGAATTATTTTATTCTATTCGTAAACTTATATACATACTCTCTTAACAAAAAAAACCAAAACAAAACAAAACATTAAACTTAAAATAAAATATTCTGAGGACAAAATTTTCTCAGCAATTAAAATTGCAATAAAGCAATTCTGCAACTTGTTTGTTGCTTGAAATTCCAACGGCTCAGATGAACGCAGAGAGAATCTGAGCCCGCTTTCGTGATAAAAATGCATTTTTCTTATCGCAATAAAATTGTGGTTTGATTTTCTTAATGCATAAAAATTTGATGTTTTTTGCTACGGTTTTTTTTTGTTTCGATTAGGAATGTTAGATTCCTAACATCCTCCCCCACGGTTGAATGTTCCATTCAACAAGCCGTGGGTCCGAAATTGGCTGTAAATTCAATAGGTGGTGGTGATGCCTCCATCTCGATGGCTGGTTGTCTTCCTGTTGATGTTGATGGAGATCGACCCTTGTAGCATTGGTATATGAGGTAGCCCACTATAATGATGACGACAGCAATGCATAGATATGATGTTGCGAAATGATGAGTGTTAAGATGGTGTAGTTTTGGGAGATTTCCATCCAAATCATGGAGCTGCTTCTTAATTCTTGATATTTCTTCCAGATGAGGAAGGTAGTGGCGCGTCTGGAAAATCGCTGGAGCTAATTGTGCTGATTGTAAGTTTTCGGTTATATTGCTGACTGGGAGAATTGCCTTGTTTGTAGTTGAGAATAGGTTCTTCCGTCCTTGCAGAGTTAGAAGTGGTTGATTGACTACACAACCATCTTGCAAACTGAGTAGGCCACTATTTTCAATGGCTAGTTGAGTCATAACTTCTCCACATACCACGTTAATGGTAGTTTTGTTGGTTAATGAAAATATCCACTGGTTTCCTGATTGCAGTTGGATCCAATGAGGACCATCTTCTACTGTAACTATCCGACATGACGAGGACTGCTTCGCTTGATTGAGAAAAGTAACCTCACATTGGCAAACGGTTGATCCTAGTTTGTATAATGGATGATTCTGTTTGCACGAATATTGATTGTTCATTGTCAATATGCAGGATGTAAACTCATGTTCTGTCAGTGGGTAGTAGTGGTCCCGGTGAAGATTCATCATTAGATAGGGATATGTTGGCTGTATGGCAACAAATGTGCTGTTAAGTGGCACTGGAACGGGAAGAATATGAAGCAGCTCAAAGTTGTCAGCCGTTGCTAGTGGAATTGTGATTCTGAAGATGGCATGACGTGTGCGAATTCGGCCCTTTATAGATAACAAGTTGTAGTACTGTAGAATGTCGTCTGATGGAGCAAGTAATTTTAAAGATGATGGAAGATGTTTTTTAATGTTTCCTATCTCCCGTTCGAGTTGATCTGGTAGAATCAGTTGAGGGCTTAATTTTCCATGTTGAGCATCGACTATTACATCAGCTATAGTATCTTGAATTCGATGGAGATTTGAAGCCAGAAAAGACGCCTGAACAGCAATATTTGTGAATATCTCCCATATGTTTTGCTGATGATTTTCCTGTCTTATTCCGTTTATGCTATCATTGATCTGTTTTATTTGGTCCTTTAAATGATTAAAATGTGCACTAATTTCCTGCTCATCTCTGGCGATGACATTCAGTGTAGCATCTAATAAGGACGTCTGATTTTTTAATAGATGTTGAAGTTGTTCTTCATTTTGTGCTATGTTTTCAATGGTTTTCGACATCTCGTCTGCATAGGTGGAGTCTAGCACTCCAAATAGCGCGTTCGCCAGATTGCCTATTATGTTAACTGCGCCTCTTTTTGATCTGCTAGGAGTTGTGTCTTTGAGAAGATATTTGTTGATTGTTTCAAGCTCGTTGATATGATGTGACAGTTGAATCGATGTGTGAGTGCACGCTTCAGTATTTTCCATCAATTTACAAGCTGCTTGCAGCTCCTGATGATGGTGCTTCAGTAGCTGAACTTCTCTCCAATAGGATTCCATGTCATAATACACCACTAAGTTCCATTCGCTTGCAATTATATTGGCTGGTCCTAAGTGTTCAAAATATATTCCAGGTTTGTTTGCAAATTTTGTTGTAGTTACAGGTGAGCAAGAGTTGCCGGGAATGAAAAGGCAGGTGAGGAGAAATGACACAATGGCGGATCCCATTGACATTTTCATTCTTTTGGAATGTTGATTTTCTCCTTGGGGCAGTCGATGATGGTTTGTTGAGCTTGTTGAAGCTGTAGGTGATGCTGATCCGGTTGGCGGTTCTTTCTCTGCAATTGGTAACTCACTGTTTTCGTCTTCTAGTTTTTCAATCGGAAGTGGCGCTAGTTTATGAATGGGACGACGAAATATGCCCGTGGATGTTTTAACGTCAGCCACACGTACATGTCCATCATCTCCCGAGAAGGTTTGAACTATTCGCCCTAATGTCCATTTAAGTGGAGGAGTGTTTTCCTCTTTGATGATCACCATCGTGCCACGGTCAATATTTTGAACTGAGTGTTTCCACTTGGACCTTAACTGGAGTTGATTTAAATATTCTTTGTGCCATCGCCGCCAAAATTCATTCTTTAATTTTGTTACTAACTTCCACCTTGTGACTAGTGTAGCTTTGTCGGGCTCTACATGAGCGTTGATTGGCGCAGTCAGTGGTTCCCCAATCAAAAAATGGCTTGGTGTAAGGGCCGTTAGATCCTTGGGGTCATCCGAAATTGGGGTAATGGGTCTTGAGTTCAATATAGCTTCGACCTCGGTCACTACTGTCTCCATTTCTTCATATGTCATGGAAGCTGCGGCCAGTGCGGATTGTAATAAGTGTTTGGCTGACTTGACTGCAGCTTCCCAAAGACCACCAAAGTGGGGTGCCCTTGGGGGTATCATGTGGAAATCAGCGCCTTTCGAACTGCAGGTAGTCGATATCTTGTCAATTGCAGTTTTTGAATCAAGAAGTTGTCTGACCTCCTCAAGCTGTCTCTTAGCACCAACAAAGTTTGTGGCATTGTCGCAATAAATGTGGCGACAATGTCCTCTTCGTGAAGTAAACCGCTTAAGGGCACCTATAAATCCCTCAGATGTAAGGTCACTTACGATTTCTAAATGCACTGCCTTAGTAGCGAAGCAACAGAATACTGCGATATATACCTTTTGAGGACGTTTTCCCCGTAATTTGTAATGGACCCATACTGGCTCACAAAAGTCCACTCCACTGTTTATGAAAGGCCTTGACTGCTGGATACGAGCTGCAGGAAGATTTCCCATTAGTTGATTGAGAGTCTTAGGTTTCACTCTTGAACAGAAAACACAATGCTGCACTATCGATCTTGATAGTGTTTTTCCTTTTATGGGCCAATAGGTTTGCCTCGCCATCGATAGTAGTGCCTGAGGGCCAAGATGATGATTGTCCCTATGGAGTTCTGTCATTATCACCTTCGTTAATGGATGTGTATACGGTAATAAAATGGGATGCTTGGAATCGAACTGGAGATTGGAGGCTTGAAGGCGGCCACCAACCCTGATAAGGCCATCATTGTCAAGAAAAGGTGCTAAACTACCAATCGGGCTAGTTCTCGATACTTCGTGGTAACGTCTTAAATGTAGAGCGTCATCCTTGAACTCCTGCAACTGCATATGCTTCAAAATAATTGTTCGTGCTTCGTGTAATTCTGTGGCTTCAAGCCTTCCTGAGCATGTCTTGCGGCTCCTGACATTATACTTAAATCTTCTGACGTAGGCTATAATTCGCACTAACCTTTTAAATGAATTTCGATGGTCTATGGTGTCTATGATGTGTTCATTACTTGTAGTGGTTGCCATTGCAACCTTTCTTCGTTCCTGCGTACATTCAGACTTCTGTTGAAACGGAGGTGGCCAGACTGATTCTGCTCCATGAAGATAAAATGGGCCTTGAAACCAAAAAGTGTTAGATCGTAAATGTTCTGGTGAAAGACCTCTGGAAATGAGGTCTGCTGGGTTGTGTTGAGACGAAACGTGTCTCCACTGGGTCGGCTTGGATAGTCGCTGAATGCTGGAAACTCTGTTTGCCACGAAGGTGTGGAACGATGATGACTTCGAATGGATCCAGGACAATGCAATCTCTGAGTCAGACCAGAAATAGATGTTTTCCTTTGAGAGCTGAAGATCTTTCCGGACTCGATCTGCAAGCTCGGATCCTAGCTTGGCACCACATAATTCTAGCCGAGTTAAGGTGTGTTGCTTGAGTGGTGCTACTTTTGACTTAGCACATAGTAACTGTACAGTTATGAGTTTTGATTTATACAGTGCTCGAAGGTATGCAGCTGCTCCGAAAGCCTTTTCTGAGGCGTCAGTGAATATGTGAAGTTGTACCTTCTCTGGAATATTGTGCGAAAATATGTGCCTTGGTATGGAGATCTCATTGAGGAGGTCAAGTTCCTTCTTAAAGTTGGTTCAGAAAGTGTGGTGTTCCTGGGGTAAGGCTGCATCCCAATCTAACTTTATGGACCATAAGGTTTGTGAAAATATCTTCGCCGTAATTACAATTGGACTCATTAGGCCTAATGGATCAAACAGATGTGCAATGTCGGATGCCACAGAACGCTTTGTGACCTTTTATGATCTATTCTGTTGTATCTTATTTTGAATATATCATTGTTAGGGTACCAGATAAGACCCATCGTTTTAATATGCTCATCAGATCCATTATTTAGATCTATCTGTATTTTATGTTGATCATACGGAATGCCTTGTAGCAGTTGTGGATGATTTGAACACCATTTTCTGAGTAAGAATCCTCCTTCTTTTAACAGGGATTCTATCTGACATCGCATTTCAATGGCTTCACTTAGTTTATCTGATCCAGCTAAAACATCATCCACATAACAATTTCTCTTTACTACCCTCAGTGCTAGTGGGTACGCGTCTGCTCGCTCTTCAGCCAGATGTTGTAGGCAGTTAACAGCTAAATACGGTGCACATGCTGTGCCGTAAGTTACGGTCTTTAGTTTGTAACATTTCAACTTGTCTGCAGGACTGTCACGCCACACAGTGGGACCAAATCCAAAAAAGCTGGCCAAAAGTCAAAAAGTGCATTAAATGCTCTCAAATTTTACACTCGGGAGTTTTCGGGGTCGCTGATGACGAATCCGGTGTCGAAATTTCGATTTTCAAAATGGCGGACTCAATATGGTTAACATAACCGCTCCAAATAGTCAAGAACTTTAGTAAATGATACCAAAACATCTCACTTAGGGGTTTTCGGGGTCGCTGATGACGAATCCGGTGTCGAAATTTCGATTTTTAAAATGGCGGACTCAATATGGTTAACCTCAAAAAATTTGTTTTAATATAATGTTTAATACTTTTGATTAATTTTTTTATAAGCAAGTTATTTTATTAGGAAGTTATTGTTTATTAGAAAAACAAAATAAGAATTTTTAAGAATGCAGAATACAGAATACAGAAGAAAATTATTGTGAATACAAGAAAAAGTTGTATCTTTATCTTCTGATGTCGAACATTCAGAGCTCAAATCTTCATTTTGTAAAACACTATCACTACTTCCTATATTACCCAAAAATATCTTGCTAATATATTGTAGATAATTTAATTATAAACAAAAAGTGCCCGTGCAAATTTTCTGTAAGATGTACTGTTACGGAGATATATAATGGAAAAACCATTTGCGCACCCTTTCCAAGATGGCGGCCAAATTGGGGGGGGGGGGGGGAGTGGGTTAGAATCCTGAAAACTCAGATTTAAGCTCACACTGACCCCCCCCCCCTACACATCCCAAAAATAAAACCTTGTCCCGCATTTTTGCAATATTGAAGTACCATTTCCATGGGCTAGTGCTGGACGTATGTGACCCCTTAAAACACGGAGGGGCAATTTTGGGCAGCGGATTTTTTTTGGAGGTGAAGGAATACAACTTTACCAACAACGCCCGGCAAGTTTTCCAGTGGAGCAGAGTGGAGCAATATTACTTTTTGTCCAATATATATCGCATTCTTACAATCCTAATTCATAAAAAGCACGTGTAATAGATGCTTACTGTGTATTATATACTTGCTTAATGGGTATAGTGCAATTTTTTTTATACTCTACATATCTTCCAAAGAAAATTCCACTTTACGCGACCACGATTGCTTGGTTACTTAATTTTTTATAGCGTTTTGAAAACGTTAATCTTTTTTCACAATATTAACGTTTAAAAATAAGCAAAAAGAGTAAAGTAGCAACTACAATTTCTCAGTCCGTAGAAAAAAATCTAACCTTCCGTGACTGATTGCTCACTATTGGAAGTGTCCTCGAATCATCCCCCCCAAAAAAAAACCGCAATCTATAAACTTTTTTTTTAGACTTTTGGCCAGCTTTTTTGGATTTGGTCCCACTGTGCGCCACCATATTAATTGAAGATTTTGATCTCGCTCGTCAACGTGAATTTGGCGGTACATCTTTTCTATATCCGCCGTGAATGTGTACCTTGGTAGTCGAAATCGCAATAGTATTGAAAATACATCGTCTTGGATGACCGGTCCGGTGTGAAGAATGTGATTCAAAGATTTTCCGGAGGAGGTGCGAGCGGAACCGTCGAAAACCACCCGTACTTTTGTTGTAGTGCTTTCCGGTTTTACAACTGCATGGTGTGGTAAAAAGAAGTAAGGCTTCCTGATGTTATTGAAGTTCACCACCTCCATGTGTCCCAAAGCTTCATATTCATGAATGAACGAAGCGTATTGTTCTCTTAGTTCTGGATTGGCACTAAGTCTACGTTCCACGGACAGGAATCTCTTATATGCTATGTCCTTTGATTCTCCCAATGATTCTGGGTCTTCCAACATTGGCAACCGAACTCGAAAACGGCCATTGCTATCTCTTTGATGAGTTTGATTAAAGTGATCCACACACTGCTGTTCAGTTGAGGTGTAGTTCTCATTTCTTCCTTCGACATCTTCGAGCTGCCAGAACTTTTGAATTTGATTGCTGAGGTGCTCATCTTCTGAGCAGATGGTGCATATAGAATGGCTTTGTGATAAATGCTGCACTTTTCCAGCAACTATCCAGCCAAAAACGGTGTTCTGCAATATGGGCAGCTCGCCTCCTAATTTAATTTGTCCGACTGCTAATGTTGAGTGACAGAACTCAGCTCCAATGAGAATGTCTATTGGGCCCGGCTTGTAGAAAAACGGGTCGGCTAGTGGAATGTTCTTTGGAATTGGCCATTTGTTACTGTTTAGTGGCCGTGATGGTTGTGGTGACACTATTTGAGGCAATATATGTACGGCCATGTCGGTTTTGAAATCATTAATTCTGGATTCAAGTGTAACGGTGGTTTGTCCACTTGTTTCAGACTTAATCTGACCAACTAATTCGATGTTAGATGGTCTGAGTTCACTCTTTAGTTGGAGTTTCTTTGCTAATTCTTCTGTCACAAAGTTGAGTTGCGATCCTGAGTCAAGGATCGCTCGGCATTGAACCTCGGTCCCTTCTTGGTTTATTACTTTGACGAGGACTGTACTAAGGATCACATATCCATTGTTTTGTTGAGTTGCTTTGGTTGAAAATGTAGCCGAATCTGCTGCGGATTCATGTTTGCCCATTGACGACATGGTTGTTGATGAAGAGTTTGTGGCTGCTGGTTTTTTGGTCTGGCTGGAGTCAGGGTTACCGCGAGCTCTTGGTGGATCCGCATGAAGAAGGGTGTTGTGTTTAAGTGAACATTTTTTGCAACTTCCTGAGGCACAGTTGATGTAGTTGTGCCCTGGTTTAAAACAGTTCATACACAATTGAGCCCTTTTTACGATTGTTCGACGATCTTGTGTTGACAGCTTTAAGAATCGTTCACAGTTGTATAATTTATGTTGTCCCTTGCAGTGGGGACAGTTCTCGATGAACGGGGTAGTTAATGACAAGGCTTTTCCAGCTGTATGTCTTCTCGGAGTTTCTTCGGATGTCTTCGGCCTTCCTCCAACAGCTTCCAGTGACTGGAAACGAGTTTCTAAGAACTTAAGAAATTCTGTCATAGAAGGTAATGACCTAGGCTCGGAGAGGGATTGTTCCCATAATGTATGTGTGCTTCTATCTAATTTCTTTATTAGGATGTGCAGCAGCAGGGCATCCCATTGTGAAGTTTGTATGGAAAGATTCTCTAATCCTAACAGGCACTCTTGGGTTGTATCATGGATTGCTTTGATGGCTGAAGCACTCTCCACACTGTGAGCTGGTTGTGAAAGAAGTTTGTTGATTAATGCATTAACTAGTAGCCTCTTGTTTTCGTAGCGTTCGTTAATGACTCTCCATGCTGCTTGGTAATTACTGTCGGAAGTTGTGAAGTGACGTATGAGTTTCTCAGCTTCCCCTTGAAGGCTGTTCTTTAAATACCACATTTTATGGCAGTCAGCAATGTCTTGTTTATGAACTAGTTCGCTGTATAAATCACGGAACTGACGCCACTTGAGGTAATCTCCTTCAAATTTGGGTAAAGTCACTTTCGGCAGTTTTACGGCTGATGCTCTGCTGGTGCCTTGATCCAGAGTTGGTACGGATTCCACAGTTTGTTGTTTGCAGGAGTCCATGCGTTCGTACAAGTAGAGTAAGTTTTGCTGTACTCGCCTTTCTAAATCGAAGAACCAGTCTGCGTTTTCTTCATCACTTGCGATGTTTGCCTGTTCCCAGATGGTGTACTGTAGTTGCTGTACTTCCTTCCATTGACGTTCTATCATATCAATTCTAAACTGGTAGAATCGCGATGTCTGCACGCTTCTTCCTGGAACCTCGCCCTGTAGCGTGTTTTCCAATGACCTGGTCATTAATTTCGCTCTATTTACCAATGTGGAATGCATAGTTTGCGGTGCTTTCACTTTGGTATTAGTTGTTTGTTTAGGAATCGCCCCTGTGGCACTTGGAAAAGTTTGATTAGTTGTATTGGTTGTGATAGGCTTGAAACCAGCTGCTCCTTCCTCAGTAAGTAAGGGCTGATTAGTGGCATCATCTCGTGCTGCTGTTGCAGGCATATAGGGTTGGGGAGTCTGCTGATGGTCTCCCATAGCTGCAGGGTCATCACTGATCTCTGATGAGATCTGTTGAGCTGCTAATTGTGTGCTCATGTTAGCACACACCTTGTCAAATCCATCCTTTATTTGCTGATAATAATCCTTGGCAAAGTATGGATGATCGCATTGATCATCATATTTTTGCCGTATGAGGTTGTCAGTTGACTCGAAAGTATTCCACAGTTGACCTAACGATTCCAACTTGTTTTGGATGTAGGATGCTGTTCTCCGAGCACTGCTGGTTTTGGAATAGTTTAGAGCAATGCGCTCTATTTCAGTTCCAATCTCCTTTTGCCGCCTGGTTAATTCCTCCATGGTGGATGTTGAGTGGATGTTGATGAATCCAAAAACGTATCTGTGATTGAACAATTGTTCAATCACGTCGGGGTCACCAAAAAAATGTAGAGTTCTTTTGCTCTATTTTGTAATAGATTTTAAAATTAGGACAAAGGTGCTTGATACCTAGTCCTGTTGTAGTGGGTGTCTCTGGTTCATGTACCGAGACACCAAATCTTTGAAATGCTCTGAAAAGTTTAATTAAACAAAACGCCTTTCAAGTTGATTAACAACTGAATTATTTTATTCTATTCGTAAACTTATATACATACTCTCTTAACAAAAAAAACCAAAACAAAACAAAACATTAAACTTAAAATAAAATATTCTGAGGACAAAATTTTCTCAGCAATTAAAATTGCAATAAAGCAATTCTGCAACTTGTTTGTTGCTTGAAATTCCAACGGCTCAGATGAACGCAGAGAGAATCTGAGCCCGCTTTCGTGATAAAAATGCATTTTTCTTATCGCAATAAAATTGTGGTTTGATTTTCTTAATGCATAAAAATTTGATGTTTTTTGCTACGGTTTTTTTTTTGTTTCGATTAGGAATGTTAGATTCCTAACATCAAGCTTGTTTTGAGGTGCCCGCTCAGATGTACGAGTTATATTCAAGGCGGAATGTAGGACTTGCAGATTGCAGCTGGCTGAAGGAGGGATTTGCATCTCTTGAGGAATCTCAAGCATTGATTAGCTTTTTTGGCGATTTGGAATGTGATTACTCCATCACATATCTCGGGCCTTATTCTCTATTACAATATTGTCATAATTTAACGAAATTAGCCGAAACAGTATTCTTTTATTACAATATTGGCCTTCATTAGCATAAAAATTTAATAAAATTGGCAAATTTTTTACTGTTTTGTTTTCGGATCGGATTTAACAATATTGTAATAGAGAATAGGGCCCCTGAAAATAAAATACGTCTAAAGGGCCCAATGTTCGAGCGCTCCATGCGACCACGCCACTGGCGTGCACACGGGTATGGCAGGTATGGCAGCTGCCATACCAAACAAATCATCGGCGCCCCAACGCCTCCAAAAAATAAAAATTATTTAAAAAAATATTTTGTTTTCTTCTTTATTTTAATTTTTTCAACAATTTGTTTTTTAATTTGATATTTTCAAGCGGAATTTTCTGAAAAATGCACTGCGGCTGTATAGAGTCCGCAGTGCATTTTTGATACTAATAAAATGAGGCCAAGTTGATGTTCATATACATATAAACGAATAAGGCTGGTCGTCCACTGGAAGCGTATTCGAGCGGCTACGCGCTTCGACTTCATGGGCGGCTATAGGCGGCTACAAGCGGCTCTGAGATGCGCGGCTACACGCTACAGGGGTCGTCCACTGCAAGCTTTTCATGCTGCTCAGTTTGAAGTGAATTTGACATAATAATTTTGTGATTTGAAAATGTAATATAGTCCAGTGCAATTAGTCGAAAAAAGGGCATGAAATTGCATTTCATGATGTACGAAATTTTTTTTTTTTGGAATTTGTTTGCGTACATCTGACAATGTTAATACCAAGTTTGTGGGGTCGCAATGTGTTGGGAAAAGCCGCCATCTTGAAAAAGAGGTAGAGGTCGTTTATACCAAATAACCAGTTTCCATGCAATGATAGCTGAAAATGATCAGTAGCAAGGTGTTGGAGAATACAATTATCTATAAAATGAGCCCTCAACAAGGTCTGTAAGTTGATTTGGCTCAAAGTTATGGCCGCTCAAAGTTCAACCTTGATCATGTGGTTGGGGTTGAATACAGTTTTTTGCGGTTAACTCGTAAGATATTAATTTGTGTGGGTTAATGCCGATTACCAAACTTAAAGCGCTAGTAATTACCTTTAGAATAAACCCTTAGTCATCGTTCGCGCTTGTATAGTTGTTGTATAATAATAATTATTATCACATACATATATTTTTAACGTTTTAATGATTAACCCCAGTATAGGAAATTATTGTAATCGGTCCGAAAATCGAAATTGAAAATTTCGACGTATTTTCATCTTTCAAGGTCCCAGGAGGATTTTAAGCAAAAAATTGGGAGGAAGTATGTGTGTGTGCGTACGTATGTGGTCATTTTTTCCTGCACGATATCGCGCGAACCAAAAAAGATATCGACTTCGTCGAGGTGTCGTTCGAAGCGTATTAACCGAAATATGATCTGAAAAGATCGTTTTTCTGTTTAAGCGGTGTAAGTGATTTTGGTACCTGTACAATATAGCCCGAACCACGAAGGATATTGACTTACTTGAGGTGCCGTTCCGAAGCGTATTAGCGACAATATAATCTGAAAAGATTTTTATAATATTCGGTCGAGCGGTTTTTTGGTTAAAATGACATAAGTGATAATAAATGAAATATGATCCGAAAAGATTTTCATAAATTCGGTCGAACCGTTCTTTTTTTGTTTAAACGACGTTTATGATTTTTGTACCTGCACGATACCGCGCGAACTAAAAACTATATCGACTTCATTGAGGTGCCGAAAAAAGAATATTAACGAAGAAGTGATCTGAAAAAAATTTCATAATATTCGGTCGGGCCTTTTTTGTTTAAATAGAAAAACTTCGGCTAATTGTCAGAAAGACCTTAAATTGACAAGTTTTGCTAATATCTAATAAACTCGATGGAATGAGACCCGTTCTAAACGAAGTGATCTTTTTTGGGTTCTGCACAGCCATAGCCTTCGAACAAAATATCACTTGCCAAAATCCGACAACCTTTCAAAATTGTGCAAAAATTTCGTTGCCCTTTACGAAATGAGCACTTTTTGACGGGGAATTGTTTTCTACGCGAGATACAGTTTCAGGAAATTGCGGTTTATCCCGGGATTTCCGTAGCTACCGCAAAATTTGTTCTTTTTGGCCAAGTCAGACAAGTACCTAACAGTTACAGTTTTGCTAATATCTCCGAAAAGCTTTGGAATTTCCAAATGAAGTCATTCGCTTCCCAGTTTGTCAACGGAGCTTCAGCACGCTCAATACGCATTTGAACAATCGCTTTAGTGGAGCGAATGAAATACGGAGGACATGTTTGTTTGTTAACGTTCAGGAAAGAGAAATTCTCTAGAAAAATCTGGTGGATTTACCACTATTATAGTTATTTGAACTAGCTTCTCTCGGGATTGCTTTGTCATCAGTTCTGATACTAGCCAATTTTCCATTAGTGCTAAACGTATAACTATTTTGTAAGAAGTCAGTTTATTGCATTTTCGTTCATCGTACTGGGAAGTTAATCGTGTGGACCGAAGGGGTCAAACCCACATCCCAACTAGTTATTATTATTGTTATCGTTATTATTTAATATGGCGCCCCAAAAAATTCTGCCATACCAAAGGGAAGCCCCTGTGCACGCCACTGGACCACGCCACGCCAAAACACTAGGCACGTGTAGGCACTTATAATTTTTGTTGTTTTGGCGTAGCGCGTTGAATGGAGCGCTCGTGTACTTAGCCCTTAAGGGTAACAATCCCCCAAGGCATTTTCTCGCAGGCTTTTGACATCATAATGTCCTAAAAACATGATGTTTCAGATATGCACAGCTGCGATATGCACTATATTGGTGACGCCATTTTGTTCGTTTTCCTTGGTGGATTGCTTTTGCCCATTGAGATAAACGGAAGGATGGTACAAGTTTTTATAGGGATAAAAGCCCTCGCTCTAGAAGACAAGGTCTGATCCGTGCTTGTCTTATATTGACGAAGGGGTAGGAGTATCGCATAGAGTCATCGGCAAAACTTGTAACGTGGGTTGGAGCGGATTGAGAACAGATCATTAATGAATATTAGAAAGAGATCAAGTGAGAGAACCGACCGTTGGGGAACGCCGGCCGAGATTCTACGCCATTCAGTACTACCTTAATTGAACGGCCAGAAACAGAGCCATCAAACCACGAGATGTAAATTAATTTTACAGTTTTACAGAAGGCGTCGAATGCTCCACCTTTTCCGTTGCGCGTATAACTCTACTCTCAAGTTTCTGCAAACATTATGTAGTTTTAAAGAGGGGCGGCTTTCTATCCACTCAATCAATTCAGTAATTTTCAAAGTAACAAATTTTAATAAAATGATAAGCATTTAAAAAAAATTTTTTACCTGTAACCCAAAGAAAATACTAAAAATAGATTTTGTAGATTTGGTGTTAAATGGCGGGTCTACACAAAAGAGGCTTTTGTCCGTCTTACTTTGATGTTTGAATGAAACAGCCAACGGAATGGACAATGTCGACGGAATGTTTATGCGTACATTTCCAGCGGCGATGATATTGAATACCATGCAAGTCTTTCAATGTTCTGCTAATTCTATTCTAGTTTTCTATTCTAGGTTTTTCTTCGTCTGTGCTTTCTAATACTAACACCATGCCTTCTCTTTAAAGCTGTTCGTCCCAAGCATGCTTATAGCTACACAATATGTCTACATCTAGAACTTTCTTCTTTAATAATGGCTGTTGTTGCAACCTGAACATCAAGAACTCCAACTTGTTTGCAATATTTTTGTCATCACAAAACAAGTAAAAATTTGTAATCCCTCGACCAGGTTACTAATTATTATGGGGTTTTATGGCAGGCTTCCAGTTCAATAAGGATTCCAGATTGGTTTGCTTTTACTAATTTTAAGTGTTTTTACTTCCAATTGTCTTATTTTTTATTAACTTTTAAAATTTGATGCTAACAGAAGTAAGCGAGAGGGTTTTATGAAGGGGTGGTGGAGTGGGATATATACATGAGCATAATATACCAAAATACTTAGAATTTTAGGTAATTATTTACTAAATCACCCCACCTCCACAGGGGGAAGGGGTGTAAGGGAGGTTGACCTGAACTCCTTTCATTTGGATTTAGCCGTTGGTCACCGTTTAAAAAATTATTCAGAGTTGAATTTTTGAAAAATTACTTTTTCACAAGTAGGTAATTTTATTAAAAATAGCAGTTATTTCAGCAACAACTTTGACTCGGGAATGTAAGCCCCAAACTCCCACCCAAACCTTTACCACATTCTTGGAGTAGGGCTCTATCCTTTTGTTGTTGCTTCCAGAGCGAAGGACGATGGGGACTGATAAAACAAACAACTCTTAATACAAACATTTAAAAAATCTTTCCAAATCGGAACTGTTCTTTTTTCATTGATTCGACTACCTCCTTTTAGAACTATGAAGTAGAGTTTTAAACGAAAATTCAGATTTTTCTATTGTTTTATATTATTGTAAATAAATATATTTAAATTTATATTTTGAAATAGTTAAACCAAAGTAATGACTTAAATTTTCTCTATAAGCAATAATCAAATCAATTCATAAAAACTAAAATTTTTGTACAAAAAAAAACCTATTTCGTTTTTCTCAGAATGAAAAAAAAAAAAACGCCGATTACATTCGCATCCATTCATTAATTTCTTCATTGATAAGTTCACCGACCAAGAAATCTCATTTTTTAGCCCACCCGCCCCCTTCCAAAACAAAACAGAAGGACTACCCGCACAGGAATCTATTTTTAGATCCGAAACTTTTGGCTTTTTTTCTACCATGCGTCAAGGGCTTTGAAATGCTTTTTTAAATTCAGGCGCAAACCTGTTTTTTTTTTCAATTTGTTCTAAAAAATAACAAAATTAAAAAATGTGTCTATTTTATGATTATTATGCACTTATAAAGAATTATTATTATTAATGTTATTAAACTAATGTTGTAAACCCATTCCCATTAATTTTAGAGGTTTACAACAGAAATTCGCAGCTTAAAACTTAAATCAGTGTAACTATCGCCATCTAACAAGACAACCTGAAAGATGTTTGTCCATATCTACTTACTCTATAATCAATGGTAATAGTGTTATTATAGCGGTTCCATGAAATTTTGCATACTTTTTGGCGGCAATTATTTTATGAAAACGACATTCGACGCGTCGACATTGATTATCTATAAGTAGATACGTAACCTTGTTTGCGGGCTTTGGACATAGATGGCCTTACTTACACTGATTTCAAAAATCCATGTTAAAACTGAGACTCAAGAGCTTTCGAAATATGTATATAAAAGCTGTCTATCGGTTTCGCTGCTTATGTACATTGAACTTTTGAATTCATGTATATAGCAATCGCATGAATTGGGATACTTGCGATTGCGCCTGCCGTTCTTTGAGACAAAATTTTCGGAATTTTTGTTGTTGTGTTGTTTAAAAACGATTTTTCAGGTTTAGGGAAAAATTTAGTCGTGGAAGATTTTTATTTTTTTTTATTTTTTTATGAAATCATATTTTTTTGTCTGCAGGTGGATACGGTGCCGCAAATTTTAATTTCTGCTTTGTACAGAATATAAAAATTTTTCTATTTTCGACCAAAAGCTGAGCCTGAGACAATTGCAGTAAAAGTTTTAAATTACATATGGAAGAGGTTTTTATCATATAGTATCCCAGGCAATGAAGCATTTTGCCTCATCATTAAGATTTGATGTTTAATGATATGGGAAAAGTAAAATCTTTCTTTATGTAAAACCATTCCTGTCGCACTTTCCTCCAAAAGAATATTTTAAAATTTATAACGCACCAGGAATTGTAAGTCTTGTGCACTCTCTTCCACACCACCTAAGAGATCGAGTACAGGGCGCGTTTTTTTAATATCGTGGTGTCCCCAGTAGGCATTAATTCACGCCTTTCAATCAAAAAGATCCTTTCGCATTCAGGCATTGCTTTGGATTTAGGACCATGGCTATGATAGATCCACATAAATATATCATCCTGGAACTGTAAAACAATTGAATTCTTCTTTCCAAAATTTACAGACAGCATAACAGGGACAGGCTGAAAGGTACTATAAACCGGCTTTACTTAGTATTAACTGGTTTTGTTAATATTCATCCTCTCATCTTTACAATTTTTCCGCAACTGCTTGTACAGGGTCTGTCACGTATGCTAGGACTCCTAATAGTTTGGCGCTATAAAATTTGTAAATAGAGTATTACTAACACCCTATATGTAACAAATCAAAGGCTCCCAGCAGGAAAACTAGCGAGGGGCTACTCAGGTAACCCAAGAATTCATTAATGATTTGTGTAACCGCTTACATGGTAATTGAAAAATTCTACTACAAATTTAGTAAAATTTAATTCTTTACATTGTAATGGCTAGGTAAGCGACTAGGTAATGACTTGTGAAATACTTTCGTTGGAAATGTGATGTGCTTTTATTATTCTTTGTCTTGTCGAAGCCTCTCTTCTTGAGTTTATTCCGTCCTCCAAATTCGTTCGGTGTGGATCGTGCAGTGCAGTCAAAAAGATATCTTGCTAGTAAAATTCTCACCAAATGTAGCTGAAATGCAATGGTAATTTTGGATAGTAATGTTTTTAATGCTAAAAAGGGTAGCCAGAATTTTATTCTGCGTGCCATACATGGTAATCTATGTATTCACTTAATACACTTCACCTCTGAAATAAGTCCTCGTTTGCAATGCCTACAGTAAGTACTTACCGCCATAGGACATCCCTATGTAAAAGTAAGCTATTATTTCATCACGAAGGTAATGGGTCCATCTCATTATCACCTCGCTGACCTAGCCATTACATTTCCCGCTGGGTGTAAAAACGGAGAATATTTAAACACTTTTATCAGTTTTATCTCGTAAACTTCCGAAGTTATCGTCGAAGGCGAACTGACAATCAATAAATCTTGGTGCTTACTGTGTAGATCAACAAATTACTTGCTAAACATACAACATTCTATCGCCACTATCTCAGTACCATCGAAATAAACCCTCTCCTGACTATACGGCAATCTTATTCCCTCAGCACCAAATTAGATAACTCGTCTCACTCCTTCCACCTGCAGCCCTCTTTTCGGGCACTCTACAAAATAGGAATTCGTTTCTAAAAATAACAACTGGATTCTGGAATAATCGGTTAGTATTTCCGAGCTCCAACAAGCAAGAATTCAAACGCAGAATTCCTCGTGAATTCCACCTCCCAACGATCATAATGGTTAACCTATTCCACCCTTGTACTAATCTTACTGCAAGACAATGAACCATGATATGACAAACTAAATAATGGACTAGTTGTACGAGAGTTATTTTGGGAAATTTGTTCAAAAATCGTACACCATTTTTCAAGTTTTTTTTTTTTTGATTTGATTCAAGGGTGGATTCACCGCATTGAAAAAGAGGTTATAATAAATTTTCCAATTTATTTTTGATATTATTTCATCAAAAATAAAATTTAAAAACATAAAAATATTTGAATCATTTTTCAAATACAACCTGTATTATATGTATTGAAAATGACTTATTTCTTCTTAACAATACCAAGCAACCAACCTGCAATCCGGTAGCAGCAACAATTACCCAAAACGTAGAAAAAAGCTGCTGTATAAAATTTATTTTTAAAATATTACTTCCCTTTAATTTTATCCCCTTAATGCTTGATAAAATTCGGCTAGATTAAATAAAAATCAACCACCTTCGCAAATAAATATAAAATAGAGTGCATTTAATTTGATTATTATAATTATCCTTAAAAAGGAGTATATTTTATATTTATAAGGATGACAAACATATTTTATTGCAGTCCTAAAATTTCCTGCTGATTTTCATAATCAGCCACCAAAAAACATGAAGAGAAATGGCCTCGACTCCCAGATCCGGCGGCGCGGAAGTGAGTGCGGATTTGACACTTTGCGATTCTCAAATCCGCAGTCCCGGATTCAATTAAATCAAAAATTCGGAATGAAGACGAAATGAAATACCTGATGTCGGATTATCTTAGGCGCATTTGTGGTTTCGAATCCGCAGAAAATTTGTTGCGGATCACACTTTTAAAGCGCGGAAAATATCAAAGAGAGATTCGCGGTTGTGGATTTGAGAATCGCAAAGGCTCAAATCCGCACTCACTTCCGCGCCGCCGGATCTGGGAATCGAGGCCATAGTTTCAAAACGGTGTTTCGACACCTCTCCCCCTCCCATTCCTTTGCGTTGCAAATGGACTTTTCGCTAACTAATGCAAATAAGTCTCATAAAATCAAAAAGTCCGAAATCTGAAAAATCATGAGATTCGATATCTCAAATTTGTATACGGCACCGCGCCCCAACCAAAATAAATTCAACTTCATTTTAATGTTCCAAGAAAATACCTTCTTATGTACACATTATTTCCATCATCGATAACCCTCAGCTTTTTTATTATGTATTATCGAAACTCCAAACCAAAGCTTCCAAATCTTGCAAGTTTTACCGAAAGCACAAACCGCAAAAAGAAAACAGACGCTAGCGCCGCCAAACATCAACACCCGCCATCCTCACAGGTCCCATGATTACGCATCTACTTATAGATAATCAATGGCGTCGACATTGATTATCTATAAGTAGATGCGTAATCATGGGACCTGTGAGGATGGCGGGTGTTGATGTTTGGCGGCGCTAGCGTCTGTTTTCTTTTTGCGGTTTGTGCTTTCGGTAAAACTTGCAAGATTTGGAAGCTTTGGTTTGGAGTTTCGATAATACATAATAAAAAAGCTGAGGGTTATCGATGATGGAAATAATGTGTACATAAGAAGGTATTTTCTTGGAACATTAAAATGAAGTTGAATTTATTTTGGTTGGGGCGCGGTGCCGTATACAAATTTGAGATATCGAATCTCATGATTTTTCAGATTTCGGACTTTTTGATTTTATGAGACTTATTTGCATTAGTTAGCGAAAAGTCCATTTGCAACGCAAAGGAATGGGAGGGGGAGAGGTGTCGAAACACCGTTTTGAAACTATGGCCTCGATTCCCAGATCCGGCGGCGCGGAAGTGAGTGCGGATTTGAGCCTTTGCGATTCTCAAATCCACAACCGCGAATCTCTCTTTGATATTTTCCGCGCTTTAAAAGTGTGATCCGCAACAAATTTTCTGCGGATTCGAAACCACAAATGCGCCTAAGATAATCCGACATCAGGTATTTCATTTCGTCTTCATTCCGAATTTTTGATTTAATTGAATCCGGGACTGCGGATTTGAGAATCGCAAAGTGTCAAATCCGCACTCACTTCCGCGCCGCCGGATCTGGGAGTCGAGGCCATTTCTCTTCATGTTTTTTGGTGGCTGATTATGAAAATCAGCAGGAAATTTTAGGACTGCAATAAAATATGTTTGTCATCCTTATAAATATAAAATATACTCCTTTTTAAGGATAATTATAATAATCAAATTAAATGCACTCTATTTTATATTTATTTGCGAAGGTGGTTGATTTTTATTTAATCTAGCCGAATTTTATCAAGCATTAAGGGGATAAAATTAAAGGGAAGTAATATTTTAAAAATAAATTTTATACAGCAGCTTTTTTCTACGTTTTGGGTAATTGTTGCTGCTACCGGATTGCAGGTTGGTTGCTTGGTATTGTTAAGAAGAAATAAGTCATTTTCAATACATATAATACAGGTTGTATTTGAAAAATGATTCAAATATTTTTATGTTTTTAAATTTTATTTTTGATGAAATAATATCAAAAATAAATTGGAAAATTTATTATAACCTCTTTTTCAATGCGGTGAATCCACCCTTGAATCAAATCAAAAAAAAAAAAACTTGAAAAATGGTGTACGATTTTTGAACAAATTTCCCAAAATAACTCTCGTACAACTAGTCCATTATTTAGTTTGTCATATCATGGTTCATTGTCTTGCAGTAAGATTAGTACAAGGGTGGAATAGGTTAACCATTATGATCGTTGGGAGGTGGAATTCACGAGGAATTCTGCGTTTGAATTCTTGCTTGTTGGAGCTCGGAAATACTAACCGATTATTCCAGAATCCAGTTGTTATTTTTAGAAACGAATTCCTATTTTGTAGAGTGCCCGAAAAGAGGGCTGCAGGTGGAAGGAGTGAGACGAGTTATCTAATTTGGTGCTGAGGGAATAAGATTGCCGTATAGTCAGGAGAGGGTTTATTTCGATGGTACTGAGATAGTGGCGATAGAATGTTGTATGTTTAGCAAGTAATTTGTTGATCTACACAGTAAGCACCAAGATTTATTGATTGTCAGTTCGCCTTCGACGATAACTTCGGAAGTTTACGAGATAAAACTGATAAAAGTGTTTAAATATTCTCCGTTTTTACACCCAGCGGGAAATGTAATGGCTAGGTCAGCGAGGTGATAATGAGATGGACCCATTACCTTCGTGATGAAATAATAGCTTACTTTTACATAGGGATGTCCTATGGCGGTAAGTACTTACTGTAGGCATTGCAAACGAGGACTTATTTCAGAGGTGAAGTGTATTAAGTGAATACATAGATTACCATGTATGGCACGCAGAATAAAATTCTGGCTACCCTTTTTAGCATTAAAAACATTACTATCCAAAATTACCATTGCATTTCAGCTACATTTGGTGAGAATTTTACTAGCAAGATATCTTTTTGACTGCACTGCACGATCCACACCGAACGAATTTGGAGGACGGAATAAACTCAAGAAGAGAGGCTTCGACAAGACAAAGAATAATAAAAGCACATCACATTTCCAACGAAAGTATTTCACAAGTCATTACCTAGTCGCTTACCTAGCCATTACAATGTAAAGAATTAAATTTTACTAAATTTGTAGTAGAATTTTTCAATTACCATGTAAGCGGTTACACAAATCATTAATGAATTCTTGGGTTACCTGAGTAGCCCCTCGCTAGTTTTCCTGCTGGGAGCCTTTGATTTGTTACATATAGGGTGTTAGTAATACTCTATTTACAAATTTTATAGCGCCAAACTATTAGGAGTCCTAGCATACGTGACAGACCCTGTACAAGCAGTTGCGGAAAAATTGTAAAGATGAGAGGATGAATATTAACAAAACCAGTTAATACTAAGTAAAGCCGGTTTATAGTACCTTTCAGCCTGTCCCTGTTATGCTGTCTGTAAATTTTGGAAAGAAGAATTCAATTGTTTTACAGTTCCAGGATGATATATTTATGTGGATCTATCATAGCCATGGTCCTAAATCCAAAGCAATGCCTGAATGCGAAAGGATCTTTTTGATTGAAAGGCGTGAATTAATGCCTACTGGGGACACCACGATATAAAAAAACGCGCCCTGTACTCGATCTCTTAGGTGGTGTGGAAGAGAGTGCACAAGACTTACAATTCCTGGTGCGTTATAAATTTTAAAATATTCTTTTGGAGGAAAGTGCGACAGGAATGGTTTTACATAAAGAAAGATTTTACTTTTCCCATATCATTAAACATCAAATCTTAATGATGAGGCAAAATGCTTCATTGCCTGGGATACTATATGATAAAAACCTCTTCCATATGTAATTTAAAACTTTTACTGCAATTGTCTCAGGCTCAGCTTTTGGTCGAAAATAGAAAAATTTTTATATTCTGTACAAAGCAGAAATTAAAATTTGCGGCACCGTATCCACCTGCAGACAAAAAAATATGATTTCATAAAAAAATAAAAAAAAATAAAAATCTTCCACGACTAAATTTTTCCCTAAACCTGAAAAATCGTTTTTAAACAACACAACAACAAAAATTCCGAAAATTTTGTCTCAAAGAACGGCAGGCGCAATCGCAAGTATCCCAATTCATGCGATTGCTATATACATGAATTCAAAAGTTCAATGTACATAAGCAGCGAAACCGATAGACAGCTTTTATATACATATTTCGAAAGCTCTTGAGTCTCAGTTTTAACATGGATTTTTGAAATCAGTGTAAGTAAGGCCATCTATGTCCAAAGCCCGCAAACAAGGTTACGTATCTACTTATAGATAATCAATGGCGTCGACTTACTTGAACCCATTGATTATAAAGTAGATATGGACAAACATCTTTCAGGTTGTCTTGTTAGATGGCGGTAGTTACACTGAATTAAGTTTTAGGGCTGCGAATTTCTGTTGTAAACCTCTAAAATTAATGGGAATGGGCTTACAACATTAGTTTAATAATATTAATTTTTTATTAGTGCATAACAATCATAAAATAGACAATTTTTTTAATTTTGCTATTTTTTAGTAAAACATAAAAAAGCGGGTTTGCGCCTGAATTTAAAAAAGCATTTCAAAGCCCTTGACGCATGTTGGAAGAAAAAACAAAAGTTTCGGATCTAAAAATAGATTCCTGTGCGGGCATTCCTTTTGTTTTGATTTGGAAGGGGGTGGGTGGGCTGAAACTACGATGATTTCTTGGCCGGTGGCTGAAATTTATGAATGAAGAAATTAATGAATGGGAAGAGAGATTTAATGGGAAATTTAGCATCGTGTTTTTTTTTATTTTGAGAAAAATTAAATAAGTTTGTTTTTAACAAAATTCTAGTTTTTTTGTATTGATTTTATTATTGCTTTTAGAGTAAATTGAGCAAACTATTTGAAAATGTGTATATATGTATACATATTTGCGTGCAATAATAGAAAACAATAAAAAACTTTCGTTTAAAACCCTACTTCATAATTCTCAAGAGTGGTAGTCGTCAATGAAAAAAGAAGAGTTCCGATTTTGAAAGATTTTTTAAAAGGTTTGTATTAAGGGTAATTGTATACTTTATCAGACGCAAAAGTTCGCGCAATACTCCAAAAATGCGGTGAGTTTTTGGTGGGAGAATTAAACTGCTATTTTTATAAAAATTACTTTTACAAAATTTTAACCCTGAATAACCAACCGGTGACCAACGGCTAATTCCAAAAGCAACATGCTCTGGTCAACCCCTTACAAAGCCTACCTCCTGCGGGAGTGCGGTGATAAAGTAAATAATTATCTAAAATTCTAAGAGTTTTATATATATGTACATGTATATGAATATCCCACTCCACCACCCGTTCATTTAATTATGGTAGCTTCAATAAAACTACCCTTTTGCTTACTTCTGATAGTTTCAAATTTTAAAAATTAATGAAAATAATCCAATTAGTGGAGTCAGATGAGCATCAAATTTAAGTGAAAAGGGAATTGTCTCCAGAGTAAAATTTTTTTTTGGAACATGTTGGTTACATCGAATACTATACGAAATGGAAATTTTCTACCTCTAGCAACCGCCGCTACGTAAGTTATAGGCCATTATGTCAAAAATTTACCATTTTGGTCGTTCTTTCTAAATATAAATGCGTATATCTCGGCATGTGTAGGTCCGAAAAAATAGAAAAAATAGAGGTTGTTCGTTATGATATTGGCTACCAGCGGTTACAATATGAAATCCTTATCTACACATATAACCTCAAAAAAAATCAAAAACTAAAGAAACTACAGAATTTTGGTTTTTCGGTGATAACTTCGAATATTTTTAGTGAAATTTGATGAAATTTTCAAAAGTTATACTTTATAATGGGAACAATAACTGGTTAAAATTTCAAGTCAAAATATCTAATACAAGGCTCAAAAATTGACTTCAAATTTGAAAATTGATTGACCTATCAGTTTTGTGCATCGCTTCGTATGAGGTTCTTACTTTTTTTTAAATGTAGCTTCTTTTATGCACTTTTGATGGTGAAAAAGAAAAAATTTTAAACTTGAAGAAAAGTGAAAAAAATCGAATCGAAAATCGACAATTTTTGCATTTTTTCGTCAATTTTTTAGGAAAATTTGACTTTTTTTTGGCAAAGTTCAATTTCTATTGAATTATTAGTTCATTTTTGACATATAATGATCGAAAAATTGACGTTTATCAAAAAATGTGATTTTTTTCTAAAAAAATTGACGAAAAAATGCAAAAATTGTCGATTTTCGATTCGATTTTTTTCACTTTTCTTCAAGTTTAAAATTTTTTCTTTTTCACCAAATTTCACTAAAAATATTCGAAGTTATCACCGAAAAACCAAAATTCTGTAGTTTCTTTAGTTTTTGATTTTTTTGAGGTTATATGTGTAGATAAGGATTTCATATTGTAACCGCTGGTAGCCAATATCATAACGAACAACCTCTATTTTTTCTATTTTTTCGGACCTACACATGCCGAGATATACGCATTTATATTTAGAAAGAACGACCAAAATGGTAAATTTTTGACATAATGGCCGATAACTTACGTAGCGGCGGTTGCTAGAGGTAGAAAATGTCCATTTCGTATAGTATTCGCTGTAACTAACATGCTCCAAAAAAAAAAAATTTTACTCTGGAAACAATTCCTTATGTTTTGCTCATCTGACTCCACTAAATTGGAAATAAAAATAATTTAAATTATTAAGAACAAACCAGTCTGGATTCATTATTCAACTGGAAGCCTGTCATGAAAACCTATAATTAGTGGCGGGTCCGTCGACACAAAAACTCAGTTGTTGCAAACAAGTTGGAATTCTTGATATTCAGGTTGCAACGAGAGCCAAACTTCAAGAAGAGTGATGTACACATATTGTGTAGCTATAAGAATGATGAGGGCTCACATGCTCTTGCTTGGGACGACCAGCTTTTTTAGTATGTATAAATTAACCGTTAATTTAAAGGCCTTCGTGATATTCAATATTCATCTTACTAGGTAGCTGGGCATGTGAGCCTTACAGCTAGCTATTCATAAGATTTCCCATTGAGTTTTATCTGTGAAACAAAGGAAAGCTGCTGGAAATGTGCGCAAAAACATTCCGTCGACATTGTCCGCACAAGGATTCCGCCGGCCATTTCATTCAAACATCAAAGTAAGACGAGCAAAACCCTCTTTCGTGTTGACCCACCATTAAACACTAAATGCACATCAGCCAGTTTCTTAACAAGTTCTTTAATACATATCTACTATATTTTCATTCAGTTTTACTATTTTTTTTGGTTCAAAGGTGAATTTTTTATTAAATGCTATCATCATTTTCTTAAAAGTTGTAGCTTTAAAAATTATTGAGTTGATTGAGTGAATAGAAAAGCCGCCTCTTTTTAAAACTGCATACATTTTTGCAGAAACTTGAGCGCAGTATGCGTGCAAATTCCTTTGCACAGGTGGAAAATTCGACGCTTTCTGTAAAACTGTAAAATTAACGCACATCGCAGTACTAAAGAACTGGTTTGAGAGCTTTATTTCTGGCCATTCAATTAAGGTAGTACGCCTTCGTCAATATAAGACAAGAACGGGCAAGACCTTGTCTAATAGAGTGTGCACTCTCATCCCTCGAAAAAATTGTACCATCCTTCCCTTTATCTCCGTGGCAAAAAGAATCTAATAGCTGACTCATCTCTTAACATCTTAATATACAAATCCACCAAAGCAAACAAACATTTGCTCGCCGGCAAAATGACGTCACGAAGAAAGTGCATATCGCAGCAATGCACATTTGGAACATAATCTTTTTACGTCATTATCACGTCAAGAGAAAATGCCTTTGGTGGACTCGTACTTTTAGACGTAATTTAATCTTCAGTGGCATCCCGTATTACAATATTGTTAAATCCGATTAGAAGACGAAGCAGCTTGCAAGTAAAAATTTACCAATATTGTTAAATTTTCATGTAAAATAAATGTCAATATTGTATAATATAAAATACGGTTTCGGCAGTTTCAGAAAAAATAACAATATTGCAATAGAAAATAAGGTCCAGGATCTGCGATGGAGTAATCACATATTCCAAATCGCCAAACAAGCTTATCAATGCAATGCTTATCAATTATCAGATTCCTGAAGAGATGCAAGTTCCTCCTTCAGCAGGCGGCCCTCTACAAGTCCTACATTCCGCCTTATATGGAATTGTATTGAACATAACTCGTATATCTGGGCAGAAGTTATGTTCCCACGGCCACAACCCATGCGACACATGACCCCAACCAAAAGTTCACGAGCCTTACGGCACAAGCCACCATCAATGACCTCGATACTTCGGGAGCATCCGGCTACCTAGATATTTAGTTAGCAATATTGTAACATTATTAATATTATTATTCTTTCATCTTTGGAAAAAATAAATTAACAGAGCTTCAGCCTCGGATTAGTCTTTATCAAAATGCGTGTGGTTGTAATTACAATAATTTGTTTAATAGTCCTCTCAATTTATTTTAACTCGTTATAAATCCCTAGTTTTTGTTGTAATAAAATACTATATATTTAATTGTTTTTGACGGTTGCGTGGCGCGAACCTGTATTGCAGGTGCCCCAAAAACTAGCTTGCCTTGGCTGGAGAAGGTGCAAAGCGAAGAAGGTGCATTGGCGATAGCACCCTTTTGCTCCTCTAGAGACCCTTCAAGCCACGGTAGTATTTGCAGCCCTCGCTAATTTTTACCGCTTTCACCTACATGCACCTTTTTTCCCAAGACAGCAAACTCGGCCTATTGCAGGCCCACTACATATACCTCCCCTCCGTTAATAAATAGAACAAACAGCCGGTGTTGTTGAAACCATATAACACCTCACAGATCAAACGCAAAGTTCATTGACATCTACGTATAAAAGGTTCACCATGCCACATAAATAGAAATTATTTATATATCTCAATAGTAGTACAATTATCCGTAAAAATTACTAATTTCTACGAATTCTATTTGTCATTCAAAACTCATTTAAAAAAATGGAATAATCCCTAAAAACCCATTTCAATTTTTTCAACATAATAAAAAAACCCTTGATGCCAAATTTCCCATTAAAATTATCTCGCCCATTCATTTCATTCCCTCATTGTAAAATTTCACCCATCAGCTACGAAATCATCATTTTTTCATCCTCTTTGCCCTTCCCTAACAAAACAATAGGAAAAAGCGCATAGGAATCTGCTTTTAGATTCGCAGCCACTAAACCCAAAGCCGTAGCTTCTGATTTTGTTTTCAAATGCGCAAAGGGCTTTCACATAAACCAGAAAAAGTTTATTTCGGAAACTAACCATATATAGCGGAGCATAAAACCCTGCGATATTAGCGCCCCCAGCTCGTGGTGCCGTAACCTGAAGTTAATTTGACTCGCGTTTGTCCATATCTACTTAGTATATAATCAATGTTGAACCCAAATTCAACGTCGTTGAACCTAATGTCGTTTTCATGAAGTGTCGACGTCGACGTCGAGTGTCGAATTGCGTGAACTGGCCCCTGGTTCTTAATATTAGTAAATGCGAAGTCTTGACTTTTTGTAGGCGACGTCATCCTACAATTTATAACTACTCATTTTTTAATGAGGGTGTCCCCCGTGTTATAGTTAAGATCTCCTTAAAAGGATTCTCTTTAATCTTTCTTGACTGCTTATGTGGTTCGCATGTAGTTTTTATTTGTGTTTTTTTTTTTAATTTTTTATTTGGTACTTAATTTTTTATTTCTATGTTTGCAGGCCTCAGCCGAGCCCACGTGTTAGTGGTAAATGTTTCTCAGCCCAGGTGAGAACTCTATTATTATTATTATTTGATACCCATGTACGTATGTGGTCATTTTTTCCTGCACGATATCGCGCGAACCAAAAAATGTAACATCTTCGTTGAGGTGTCGTTCGAAGCGTATTAACGGAAATATGATCTGAATAGGCTTTTATACCAGGGATCGTAAATAACTGTTATATTTGTATTTTTGACTTAAAAAATCAAATAGTAAATGTTGTCTGATCTGCATAAAATTTATACTGGATACTCAGAGTAGCGAGTTCTACGCGGTGGTGGGGTTACTTTTAAATTGTAGACTTTTATTATAAAAGTCAAGTTTAATAGTTAAAATTAATTTAAATTTTTTAAATAAACAATAACAGTTATATTTAACTAAAAAAGTTTTAGGTCATTAAAAACTCTTATTTTTGTTTTTTATTTTTAAAGTCTTCCAAAACTCTTATGGGAAGACTTTTATTTTTAAAATCAAAAATAACTGTTAAAAAAGACTGTCTTGCATAAAAGTCTTTCTAAGATTTTTATTTTTCCAGTTTTTTCTATAAAAGTCTTTGAAGACTTTTATTTTTAAAATATAAAAATAAAAGTCTTTTGCTGAAAACAGATAAATAGTCCTTTCAAACCGTTAAGAAAATCGAACCCTAAAGGTTTTTGGGGTCGCTGATCACGAAAATCGGGGTCCTGCGGTCCTATGACATGGGCGTCACCCTTAAAAATGCAAAAAACACCCCTTTTTAGGGGTTTTTCGCGATTATTTCGATAGTAATGAAAACTAATGCAATGAAATACACTTTTTTTAATATTTATTTGCGAAGGTGGTTGATTTGTACTAAATCAACGCGAACTTTATGATAAGGGGTGATCCTAAAGGGTTGAAACCACCCCTAAATCGGCTGCAAATAGAAACTAGTTGGGATGTGGGTTCGACCCTTTCGGTCCACACGATCACCTCAATGGGGGGGGGGGGCGGGTGGGGGGGGGGTGAAATAGGGTCAACTCAAAACCGCTGGAGCTATAAGGCTGAAATTTTGACAGTGCATCCCTATAATGACGTAGACATCCCCTTAGAAGCGATTTTTCGAAATTCATCCCCTAAGGGGCTCAAATGGGGTTTATCCAAACCGTTGGAGCTACAGGGCTGAAATTTTGACAGTGCAGCCCTATAATGGCGTGGACATCCACTAAAAAGCGATTTTTCGAAATTCATCCCCTGTTAAATGCAAACTGAAGAGTTTAGGAATAGAAATTAAACGCGTCAGTTAACAACCAAGTTTTCTTTATTTATGAAAAAAATGTTAAATATATAAAACAAATTTAATATAATTTTATATACTTATGCTACTGGACTTTGAAATATAAGCATACAGCGCCACTATAACCTAATTGGCATATGTGTGACACAATCACTTAATATTTGTCCAAGTCCTTTTTAACGTTTGAAGTTCTTGCAAATCCTTGAGCATATATAACTTCAATTACTATTTAGCATATAGAAGTTTGATCACTCAATTCGATTGCTGCTACCAAGCGACTGGTGATGAGTGCTGTTGGTGCTCGGATTTTATAGCCAGGAAAGCAACGGTCCTTATTCAAACACCAATATCCCTACTATTTTTATTCAAAATGGCCATATATATTTTTATCAATGTATTTTTAAAAATATATGTATCTCGTTCTTTTTATCCTTTTTGTTTTCTTTCTCTTTCACTTACTACCTTTTATGAAAAAAAATTTATTTTATCTAAATATCTTTTTACACATAAAATATTTTGCCTTTCTGGCCACACCATTGAAATCCTTTTTAAATTTTACTGTGGTTTCATGTATCACACCATGACAATACGTAAAGTTTGATTTTGACGTTTGTTCGCCGGTGTTTTTATCGCGAAGTCGCGCGCGTATATTTTCGCGTAAAAAGTGCGTTATAAGTGTGTTCCAGTTGCCTTCAGGTAAGTAAAAGCCTTTGCGCAAGTTCTTTAGTGTTTATGCTGTGTGTTGGTGTTATATGTGCATGTGAACTATGTGTTTTTTGCTTGTTTCAATGTTTGTTCATAAAAGGTAGGTTATGTGTTATTCTATGTTTTTCATTTAATACATATTTCACCTGGAAGTTTAGTTTATTTTCATGTTATTACACAGGTGAAATATTATTTAATTTACTTTTCATTATTTTACTGCGCTATGTGTTTAATTTATGTTAATTGCGTTGATTTTCGCTTTGTTTACATTTTTATGTACTTGTTGTTGTTGTTTTTATGTCATTTTGATATTTGTTATTAGAGTAGAAATTCCTTGACTTCTTGTGGAATTTCTACTTATATGTAAATAAATTCAATATTGTTTAATTAAATAATTAATTTTTATTGTACATTTTAGATTTGGCCGAATGATTTGGAGTTTGCTGGATACAACCGGATGGGTATATTTTGTTCTTAATTTTATAATAATTAAATTTCTTTGTAGGTATTTGTGTTTTGGTTTTTGTTTTTTAGGTTTGGGGTCAAACATTCTCCTCCCCCTTGAACGGTCACGTTCAACATAGACCTTAGTTTCGCTGATGTGTTTGTCGGCCATAAGAAGTTTCAAGTTGTCTGTGTGACGCCTGTTGATTCTGGCTGATGAAGGTACGGCTGGAACTGCAAACGACCTCTTTTGTTGTGGGTTGCTGATACTATGACCTGCCTGTGATATCTCTGGTAGCGGCGTAGTTGGAAAAAACACGCTGGAAAACTCTGGAACTCAGAAATGGCTGCCAGGTGGTAGCAATAAACCGTCTTCTGCCGCGGCTAGAACTCCTCAGTGTACTGGTATTGATCTATCTACAAAGAATTGATTAGTTTGATGATAGTTATTAGACAGGTTGTTGGACAAAGGACAACAAACAACACATTTGACATGAAGATGATTGTTATTCCATCATGGAGTCAAGGTGTCATCTGGAGGCGTCAGTTGGTCTATAGGCAAGCGACAGATTTTGGTGACTGGTCTTAGAAAGGTATTGTGAGCCGTTCGGACTTGCACTACTCGTATCAGACCATCTTGTCCCGGGAATGTTTTTTCGACAATGCCTAGAGGCCATCTCAGTGGTGGCAAGTTTTCTTGCTTGATGAGAACAATGCCACCAACTTGGATATTACGTTGTTCCTTGTGCCACTTCTGCCTTTGCTGGAGTTGGTTTAAATAATCCTTGGTCCACTTATCCCAGAATCCTTTAACTGTTTGTTGGATGTGTTTCCAACGGCGTGAGAGAGATACATTCTCGTCAGGACTTGGCTCTGGTATGGCGTTGAGTGCATGTCCAATTAAAAAATGCCCAGGCGTAAGTACGAATGGATCATCTGGGTCATTTCTAACGTAGCACAGTGGACGTGAATTTAGGCAAGCTTCAATTTGCGTAGGTATTGTGGTATATTCTTCGAACGTGTAAACTGAATTTCCTATTGCTCTGCGTAAATGATGTTTGACGGACTTTACACCGGCTTCCCAAAGACCGCCGAAGTGTGGGGCGGCGGGTGGATTGAAGTGCCATGTAACTTGCTTCGATGTAAAGAAATGCGCAGCTTCTGGAGTAGCTTCTTTTATGGCTTGTTTGAGGTCTTTGTCGAGCACGAGCTTTGCTCCTACAAAATTCGTACCACAGTCGGAATAGATATTAGCACATAGACCTCTTCTAGAAATGAATCTCTTCAGAGCGGCGATGAATGCGGCTGTTGATAAGTCTGACACTAGTTCAATATGTACCGCCTTGGTTGTGAGGCAAATTATAACACAAATGTATGCCTTTTGTAGTTTTGCGTTTCTAATCGTGGACGTTTTCATTGTGATGGGTCCAGCGTAGTCAATGCCAATATTTGTGAACGGTTTGGCTATGTTGACCCTGGGTGCAGGTAAGTGTCCCATCAGTTGTGTCATCGTTTCGCCGCGATGTCTTGCACAGGTAATGCATTTATGAATACGATTAGTTATACACCGTCGAGCATGTAAAATCCAATATTTTTGGCGTAACGTGGTTAGTACGAGAGATGTTCCACCGTGAAGTGTTCCTAGATGCGTTTGGTCAATTATCATGTGTGTGACAGTGTGCTGTTGAGGTAAAATAACTGGGTGTTTCGCATTGTATGACATCGTTGTGTTATTCAGTCTCCCGCCTACTCGAATCAGCCTATCCTCGCCCATGAAAGGAGTTAACTTAAGTAACCGGCTACTGTGCGGTAGTGGTTTTTTACTTAGCAGATTGGTGTATTCAACTGGAAATTCTGATTGTTGAATTAAGCGCAAAATTGTATTTTCTGCTTCTTGCCATTCAATTGCGGAGAGATGATTAAGCCTTTTACAGTTGGAATGCTTGCAGTTATACTTGAACCTCAGGATAAGAGCGACGATGCGAACGAGTCGTGTTATTGTTGAATATCGCAGCCACAAGTTGTCTTTTGATTGCACAAAAAAGGAAGTTATGTGTTACTTCTAAAACACATTCGGTCTATATACATTGAGTTTATTCACAGAACTGAACTCGTTTCTAATATCATTTATAATTCATATACTAATATAATTCTTATACTAATATAATTCATTCTTATACTCTAACAGGAATTATAGCACAAGTATAGTGTTGGGAACTTCAACTTCTAACAATCTTCCCCTCAAAGCTATACAAGTGCTTTTAATAAAGTCCTAACATATTTGTTAATTTATTATGTTTTAGTTTACTTAGATTCTTAGTCAGGATATCAGCGATCATAACACCGGTGGGGACGTACTTCAATGTGATTAATGATTTCTGGTATACCTCACGTACATAGTGATACCGAATATCGATGTGTTTACTTCGTGCGTGATATGTTGGATTTTTGACTAACTGCAGGGCGCTGAGGTTATCGCCGTTTAACTCGGTTGGGTCTTCTATGAACCTGCTAGCTCCAATCTCATTTAAAAGGTTCCGTAAGAAAACAGCTTCCTTTGATGCAGATGCCAGCGCCATGTACTCAGCTTCTGTGCTGCTCAATGCAACAGATGCTTGTTTTCGGGACTCCCAAGAAACCACTCCGCCAGCTAGAATAAAACAAAATCCAGTGTATGATTTTCGGTCATCGCAGCTACTACCCCAATCAGCATCTGCGTACCCATGTAATGGCTCGCCAGTAGACCTGAAAGTAAGTTTGAAATCCTTAGAATGATTCAAATACCTCAAAATGTGCTTGACTGAATTCAGATGTTCCTTGTGTGGCCTCACATTAAATTGTGCCAATTTATTGACTGAGTGGAAGATATCAGGCCGAGTGGATATTCCAAGGTAGGTTAACGAGCCAACGAGCGATTGGTATAATTTCGGGTCAACTTTGGAGCAGTTGGAGCACTCTAAGCATCTTTTAAATTGTTGTCCTGGATCTAGTGGTGTATTGCATTTTCTCGATTCTATCATGTTATATTCTTCCAGTAGATTCCGAATAAATTGTCTTTGCGAAATACTTATGGTCTTTTTGTCGTAATCTCGACTCACTTCCATACCCAGGAAGTATTCGATCGGACCTTTGTCCACGACTTCAAATTCTAAACTAATAAAATGTTTTATTTTATTCAATATTTGTTCATTTGAACATGCGATGAGGATATCATCAACATAAACTGCAATAATGTAATATTACCGTTTGCATTCATTTGGTATACACATGTATCTATGTCACAACGTTTAAAGCCAATCTTTTTTAAAACTCCATCTAACTTACTATTCCATTCTCTCCCTGATTGCTTTAAACCGTATAGGGCCTTTTTTAATTTACATACTTGCTTTGGCTTATTTCGATCTATAAAGTGTTCTGGCTGCTCCATGTAGATCTCGTGCTGAAGTTCTCCATTTAAATATGCAGAGGCTACGTCTAGTTGATGCACCTTCAAATCAAGTTCAACTGCCACTGCTAAAATTAATCTAATGGTTGAGTATCTTACCACAGGTGAGAACGTCTCCTTATAGTCAAATCCAAACTTTTGACTGCATCCTTTTGCTACTAGTCTTGCCTTGTATCTTTCAACAATCCCATCTTTGTTTCTTTTAATGTTAAATACCCATTTTGACTTGATGGGTCTGCGATTTTTAGGTAAATCGACTAATTCCCAGGTCTCGTTTTCCATAAGCGACTTGTATTCTGCTTTCATGGACTGAAGCCATTTGTCAGCATCCTCACGTCCTAATGCTTCCTTTACTGTTATAGGGTTAGTGAGAAAATCCTTTTGATATTTGTCAATGTAGTAATTATACTTTATATTTTGTTTACGCGGACGCAGAGTTCGTCGATCTTCTGTAAAGTTACTAAAATCCCTATTTTCGTCCTCTGAGTCTTCTCCCACAGAAACATAGCTCGTATCGGTACTGGAATCCTTATCAGTAACGAGAGCACCACTAATCGCTACTTCAGGATCTTTTGGTTCAGCCACAGCACCACAAGCCCCTGCTTCAGCATCTCTATGTTTAGCTACAGCACCACTAGTCCCTGTTTCAGAATCTCTCGGTTCAGCCACAGCACCACTTGTCTCTGCTTCTACATCTCTTGGTTCAGCTACAGCACCACTTGTCTCTGCTTCAACATCTCTTGGTTCAGCCACACCACCACTACTAATATCAGCACCATCATCCTTCCAGGATTTTTGTGGATAAAATGTATTATCGTATTGTTCTTTGCCTATTTCTACTACACTTCTATCTGTCTTGGAAACAACACTGCCTTCTAAATGCTCTATAAATGCAGCATCCCGACTTTTGAAGATTTTTCGTGTTTTCGGCTCATACAAACGATAAGCTTTGGATTCAGTTGAATAACCTGTCATGAAACACTCGATACCTTTGGGATTGAACTTAGATCTTCTAGGTCGTTTGTTTAACATAATGACCTTACAGCCAAACTTTCTAAAATGTGAAACAGATGGTTTTATACCTGTCCAAACTTCATTGGGTGTGACGTCATTAAGAATTTTTGTAGGTGAACGGTTTCTTAAATATACAGCAGTATTCACAGCTTCACCCCACAATGATTCCGGTAAACCTGAACTTAATAACATGCACCTTGCCATTTCTATTACGGTTCTATTGGCGCGCTCGGCAACACCATTTTGTTGCGGTGTGTATTCAACAGTGAGCTGGCGCTTAATTCCGTGCTCATTCAAAAACATTTCAAAGTCACCACTAAGGTACTCTCGACCATTGTCACTTCTAAGAACCTTTATACTCTTCCCTGTCTCACGTTCAACCAAAGCCTTAAATTTCTTGAAAGCACCAAAAACCTCACTTTTACTTTTTAAGAAGTACACAAATATTTTTCTGCTAAAGTCGTCTATAAACAAAGCAAAGTATTTAGCGCCTCCGAGTGACGTTGTTCTCATGGGGCCACATATGTCACTATGAACGACTTCCAGTAACTCTCTGCTTCGAATGGTAGCATTTGTGGGGAATGGAGTACTTTTTACCTTCGCCTTTAAACAGATTTCACAATCAATCGTTTCGAGTGTTTTCTTTAGGTTCAATCCTCGCACCATGTCATGCCTATATAATGAACTCAAAGCACTTGCATTCAGATGACCATACCGTTCATGCCACAACACAAAGTTGTTATCAGGAACTTTTCTCAAATTAAACAATGCATGTGATTTCTTTAAACTGTGCAAAAATAAATCACCTATTTTACTGGCACTTATCACTTTATTTCCGTCACGCGTCTTGATTATAGCTGCTTCATCGTTGAATTCAACTTTATGACCTGCTTTGGTGGCTTTACTTATAGATAAGAAATTTGTTTTCAATTCTGGTATAAACAGCACATCCTGCAATAGAATTTTATTATATTTAGTTTCAATACATACTACACCTCTTCCGCTTGATTCTATAAATTTTTCATCAGCCAATTCCACTTTTTCCTTATGGGGACTTAAGTGTGTAAACATTGCTTCAACACAACATATGTGACAAGTTGTGCCGCTGTCAAATACCCAAGTCCATTGGTCTAGTACTTTAAGATTTATGGCATTTAAAATTGCAAATGAAGTAGTAGATTTGTTTACATTTCTGTTTCTGTTCGACTCTCGACATGCTGATGCATAGTGGCCTTTTTTTTTGCAAATGTAACATCTTCCACGTACCGTTTCTCCTTTTTGTGGCTGTGTTGATTTTTTCTGGTGCTTCGAGAAAAATGCCGTTTCGTGGTTTCCATGAGAAGTGCTCTCTTCGCGCCTTCCCCCTTCTTCTAGCAACTTGGTTTTTAATACACTGGAACTTGGTAACGTGTCTCTGGACTCAATCGCAACTACAAAATTCTCGTAACTCTGAGGTAGACTGGACAGTAATATAATTACTAGCAACTCGTCTTTCAATTCAACGTCTATCTCAATTAATTTTTCATGCACGTCAAAAAATTGTTTTACATGATCTGACATTGGTGCGTCTTCCGTCATCTTCAAACTCAATAGTTGCTTAAATAGAGTAACTTTCCTTGCTGGCCCCTTTGGTTGATGCACTTCCTCTAATTTTGTCCACGCATCTTTGGATGTCTTGCAATTTTTTTTATAGATGAGTTGAGCTGGTTTTACACTGAGTAAAATAGTTGCTAGGGCCTTCTCATCCTTTGAAGTCCAAGTTATTGCCGCGACAGCATCTTCTGGCTTAATTGTTGCTCCGGCCACGTAACACCACATTTCACTATGGATTAACACAGACTTCATCTGAATCTTCCAGCTATCGTAGTTATCATCATCCAGCTTTTCTATCTGGTATAGAGACGAACTCATGATGGACTCGATTGCTCAAAAAGAAATTAAAATATAATTTTTTTTTTTTACTTTTAATTTAAAAATTTTCAAACCGCATGGGACCTGGGCCCATAACCTTTGTTACTTCTAAAACACATTCGGTCTATATACATTGAGTTTATTCACAGAACTGAACTCGTTTCTAATATCATTTATAATTCATATACTAATATAATTCTTATACTAATATAATTCATTCTTATACTCTAACAGGAATTATAGCACAAGTATAGTGTTGGGAACTTCAACTTCTAACATTATGGTTGGGTTTTTTGCTTCCAACTTGGTCTGCCCGTTGATTTCTCGAATTTTAGGCCATTCATCTTGTCTTTTAGTCAACCAACTTGGGCCGTGCCACCAAAGCGGACTGTTGACCACTTTGGAGGCTGGCACTCCTCTAGATGCCAGATCTGCTGGATTATCATTTGTTGTAACGTGTCGCCATTGATCGTAGCGTATGACTTCTTGGATTTCAACTACGCGATTTGCGACATACGTTTTCCACTTGGATGGATGTTCTTTGACCCATTGTAGTGCTATAGTGGAGTCCGTCCATGCGAAGGTTGGAATGTGCTGTAGCTGCATGTCTTCAACAGTCGTTTTTATTAATCTGGCCAAAATCACGGCTGCGTTTAGTTCCAATCGAGGGATTGTGGTCGGTTTGGTAGGTGCTACTCGTGTTTTTGACGTGAGGATTCTTGAAGAGATTTCTCCGTCGCTGGACTCGACTCGTATGTACAAAACGGCAGCGTAAGCTTTGACTGAAGCGTCGCAAAACCCATGTAGTTGCATGTTTGCGTTATTAGAATATCCAATCCATCTGGGAATTTGAAGAGCTTCTATGGTCCTTAAGTCCTGTTTGAACGTACTCCATTGACGTTCTATATGACTGGAGACTTGCTGATCCCATGAGGATCCTGTAATCCATAGGGATTGCATTAAAATCTTTGCGATGATGAGAACGGGTGATAACCATCCTAATGGATCATATAAGGATGCTATGTCTGACAGAATGTTTCGTTTCGTTGTACGATTATGCTCCCGGATTGGTGTAACTACAAAAGTGAAATAATCAGGCCCTGGATGCCAGCGAATGCCAAGTGTTTTTATGACATCGGTTGTAGTAAGCATCAAAGTTGTCTTTAACTCTCGGTGTTCCATTGGCACATCTTCTAGTAATGCAGGATCGTTGCTCGTCCACTTTCGTAATAGAAAACCACCTGCCTTTGTTATGTTGATCAGTTCCCGTTGTAGTATTTTTGCCTCTTTGATGTCATCAGCGCCAGTTAGCAAGTCATCCACGTAAAAGTTTTTAAGGATCGCCTTGGATGCTAATGGCCAGGTTTTCTTTTCGTCTACTGCTAGTTGCTGCAGTGTTCGGATAGCTAAATACGGAGCACACGCTGTGCCAAATGTCACTGTTTTTAGCTTGTAATCCTGTGGTAGAAGTGTTTGAGGATGCTGCCATATGATCCTCTGGTATGTTTGATGGTCCGGATGTACTTCTATCATCCGATACATTTTCTCTATGTCAGCATTCATAGCGATTTTGTATTTCCTCCAGTTAAGCAAGGTTGCGAAAAGTTTAGGCTGCAGTGTGGGTCCTATCAGAAGTTGTTCATTGAGGGATTTTCCATTTGATGTTTTGGCGGAGGCGTCGAAAACCACTCTCAATTTAGTTGTAGTGCTTTCTTTAAATACTGCGTGGTGAGGAATATAGTAATGATTTTCCTCGTTGCTGGGGGGATCCACTGCTTCCATATGCCCAAGATCAATATATTCATTTAGGCATTTACTATAATCTTCCTTGAGTTGCGGATTCTTACTAAGTTGTCGTTGCAAGGATAAGAACCGACTCATAGCCTTTGGTCTGGACTGTCCTAACGTTGGCTTCTTGTTGTCCACAAATGGAAGTGTGACTTGGTAACGTCCGTGCGTTTCATTGAAGATCTGCTGGCAGGTCTCATCTTGTTTCGTGAGAAGCTGTTTTGGAGGTAATTCTTCAATCTCCCAAAAACGTTTGAGTTGCTCATCTAGACTTATATCTGCTGTACTTGCTGTGAAAGCTACGGTTTGATTTTCAAAGGTGTTTGCTGTTGGCCCAATTATAATCCACCCGAATAATGTTTTGATGGCTATGGGTGCTGTGTCTGGTCCCCGTCGGATACCTTCTTGCACGATTTTGGCATATATTCGTGTTCCCAATAATGCGTCGATAGTTCCAGGTTTCCTAAATGTTGGATCTGCTAATGGTAAATCCTTGAGATGTTTCCATTCTTTCCCTTGGACTACTTTTGTTGGAAGAGGATCCGTAATCGTGTTGAGGACTAGGAAGTCGTCTGCTATTGACATCCTATTATTGCTGCGTGGTTTTAGTGTGAGCCTTACGTATTTATTTGATGTTGCTGCTGGGCTTGTGTTTATGCCTACGATTGATACAGCTGTACTCGTTGGGTTTGCACCCAGCTGCCTGCATGCAGCTTCTGTGATAAACGATGACTCCGAGCCAGGGTCTACGAGGCATCGCAATGTTCTTCTCTTGCCATGTTGAGTATGAGCAATGACCACTGCTGTTGATAACAGCGCATGATGGTTTTTCATGGCCAAGAAATTCTGAATTGTTGCTGCATCGCTGCTATTTGAGGGCGACTCTGTGGTTGTTGAAGACTGCTGTAGTATGGTGTCTTCTTCGTTGCGGGCTTTCTCGTGAAATCCTGTGGATCCAGTTTTTTCTTGCTTGGAATCGTTGTGCAGTGTGGTATGATGCTTTCCGTCACACTTTCTACATCGATATTTGCTGGTGCAATCATTGGTTGTGTGATAGCTCGAGAGACAATTTAGGCAACGGCCAGCTGTTTCTAGTACCTTGTGTTTGGCAGTAGTATTCATTGCATGATATTTCTTGCAAGTAGCAATGAAGTGCCTGGCGTGACAAGCTGGACAATTACCTTGTTTCTTCACATGATGTGTATATGTAGTCCTCAATGTGTTGTTGGGCTTGGGTTGAGCCGTAGGTTTGGATTCAATGATGTCTGCAATGGATTCCAAGACCCTTAATCTTGTATTTAAGAAGGACTGGAACTTGGTAAAGGTAGGTAGAGCTTGAGTGTTTCCTTGTTCTTCCTCCCATAACCGTAATGTCATGAATGGTAACCTTTGGACCAGCAAATATATCAAAATAGCGTCCCATGAGCTGGTGTCGACATCCAGACTCTTGAGTTGCTGTAGGCATTCGGATGTAGTGTCAATTAAAACCTTCATTCCCTTTGCTGTCTCAGTAGAGAGCTTGGGTATGCTCATAAAGGTTTTAATTTGATGATTTACAAGAACTTTTATTTTCGTAGCGCTCTTTTAACTTTGACCAGGCTGGTTCGTAGTCTTCATTGGTTGTTGGCACGTGCTTCAGTAGAGTTTCTGCTTCCCCAACTAGGCATTCCTTCAAGTAGTGAAATTTTTGCACAGGTGCTAACTTGGGGTTACTATGTACCAGGGAGATGAAGATGTCATGGAAGGAACGCCACATGTCGTAATTGCCATTGTATTTTGGCAGGCTGATCCTAGGAAGTTGGATATCATGTTGCGTCCCAGTTTGTTGCAGTTCTGGTGTTTTGGTGTTTGGAGCGATGACTGATCCTGACGAGGTGGTTGGTGCCTGTCTTTGCAATCCATCCATCAATTCACCCATATATTCAGCGTATTTGATCTCCGATTCACTATAGTGATCGAGAGCCAAATATTCCACGGGAATTTCTGGAGGATCTGCGAGTGCTGCTTTATTTAAGGCGAAGTCATTATCGCGGAACTCTTCCCACAATATTTTCAAGTCGGCGATTCTGGATTCGTAAAATCCATATGTGCGCTTTACTAAGGAAGTTTTCTTTCCATTTTCGATAAATTTGCTCAATCGATTTCGTAGCATTTGTTGGGTCTGGCACAATTGTTGTAGTGTCGTCATTTTGAAAATATGAAGCTACTCGAACACCGAAACTATAAAGCGAACTTGATTGTGCTGCACGCGTATTCCTGGATGGAACCACCAAAATGTTAAATGCAAACTGAAGAGTTTAGGAATAGAAATTAAACGCGTCAGTTAACAACCAAGTTTTCTTTATTTATGAAAAAAATGTTAAATATATAAAACAAATTTAATATAATTTTATATACTTATGCTACTGGACTTTGAAATATAAGCATACAGCGCCACTATAACCTAATTGGCATATGTGTGACACAATCACTTAATATTTGTCCAAGTCCTTTTTAACGTTTGAAGTTCTTGCAAATCCTTGAGCATATATAACTTCAATTACTATTTAGCATATAGAAGTTTGATCACTCAATTCGATTGCTGCTACCAAGCGACTGGTGATGAGTGCTGTTGGTGCTCGGATTTTATAGCCAGGAAAGCAACGGTCCTTATTCAAACACCAATATCCCTACTATTTTTATTCAAAATGGCCATATATATTTTTATCAATGTATTTTTAAAAATATATGTATCTCGTTCTTTTTATCCTTTTTGTTTTCTTTCTCTTTCACTCTTACTACCTTTTATGAAAAAAAATTTATTTTATCTAAATATCTTTTTACACATAAAATATTTTGCCTTTCTGGCCACACCATTGAAATCCTCTTTAAATTTTACTGTGGTTTCATGTATCACACCATGACAATACGTAAAGTTTGATTTTGACGTTTGTTCGCCGGTGTTTTTATCGCGAAGTCGCGCGCGTATATTTTCGCGTAAAAAGTGCGTTATAAGTGTGTTCCAGTTGCCTTCAGGTAAGTAAAAGCCTTTGCGCAAGTTCTTTAGTGTTTATGCTGTGTGTTGGTGTTATATGTGCATGTGAACTATGTGTTTTTTGCTTGTTTCAATGTTTGTTCATAAAAGGTAGGTTATGTGTTATTCTATGTTTTTCATTTAATACATATTTCACCTGGAAGTTTAGTTTATTTTCATGTTATTACACAGGTGAAATATTGGGGCCTATTCTGCAATTTTCCATAAAATATTATTTTATGTTATGTTATGATGATAAAATTTCTTCTTCATAAAATGAAAATAAAAGATTTTCAAAATTCCTATTCTGTAATGGTTCCATAAAATTATTTTATGGAATCTTTTACGGGCACATAACATAAAAGAATTTAGTACAATCCGCTCTGAGTTCTATTACGTTTTGAAGAGTTCGGTTGAAAATGAACACGTGGTCGGTTGTAAATAAATAAAATCAAACCATGAATTACTATCTCTGTTGTTTTCAAAGGAGAAACACGTTTTGTGATTTTAAGTGCATAATAAAATTAAAAAGTAGAGAAATGGCAGAAGTAAAAGTAATTAGTAAGTAATTTTAGTTTTCTTTTTTACCAATATATGTACTATTTTTTTCTCTTTATAGATAAAAGATGCCGGGTTAAAAAAACTTCCAAGGAGCAATATGAAATATATTGCTCCTTCTTGGAGCAGCATGAAGACATGCGTTTCAAGAAGGACACTGACCAGTCAATCCAGCCACTTTGGGATCAGCTGACATCGTTACTAAACAGTGTCAATAGCGGCCCATCAAAGGACAGAAAAAGTTGGCAAAAAGTATGTTTTGTTTTGTTATATTTAAATTTTATAATTTCAATTTCCCATAATTTACAGACATTTGAAAATTGGAGAAATTCAATACGACATAAAAAGCGACAAGAAGAGGCTTACCGGCAGGCAACTGGTGGGGGCCCAGAAAGACCCAGCGAGTTAAAGGAGCTAGAGCTGAGGGCTCTAGCTCTTTGGGGCAAAGCTGCCTTAGAAGGAGTCTGCGGCAGCAATGTGGAGGTAGGATTCGGTCCACTCCCAACTACTCAAGCGGAAGAAGTTCAACCGGAAGAAGTTCAAGCGGAAGAAGTTCAACCGGAAGAAGTTCAAGCGGAAGAAGTAATCCTCCAGTGTTTGGAAATAATTGCAACTGAGGACAGCAATGTCGGCGAAGCTATTGCCACAACCAGTAGAGGACAACGTGACGACGCAACGGCAGTCCCTACAAAAACTGGAACTGGTGGCAAAGGGAGGAAGAAGAGGAAATTGGAATCGTCTACAGGTAAAGTTATTATATTAAAGATATCGTATACAGCATACTTTATTTTATTTTATTTTAGATGTTCAACTAGAAATGATGCTAGGAAACGACCAGGACAATACGGAGGCACTGCGCGAAATTGGTACACAACTTCGGCGGATAGCTGACTTAAAAGAAGCTGAAATTTTAGAAAGTAAGAACCGCACCGACGCGCTCAATAATATAGCGGAAGCAATTAAAATGTTAGCTAGTAAGAATAAAACTTAGAAATAAAATAAATGTTATATAAATGTTCTTGTTTTTATGAAATTTTGGTGTATTTATTTTCTATACAATTACTTTTCAGCAATGACAACTTGTGAAAATGGGTTTTCCGTAAACGTACAGTCTTTTTCATTTTCTATGTGTAATATTTATTCAGGTATATTTCTCGAACTCTTCTTCCTGCAGAATACCAAGAATCACCTAGAAAATATGATTATGGGTACGGTGCTGAATAAATAACCATCATAAACTCACCAGATACATCGTATGATCCACGTTCATTTGCAATGACTTCTTCATCAATTGACACTTCATCAGCCACCAGCAAATCATTACTACCATCTTCTTCTAGCACAATTTTTCTGTTGATGCAGAAGTTATGTAGAGCGAATACGGCATATATAATTCGGCACGCAGTTGTTGGATGGTAATGAAGGGTTCTGTGACGAAGCAAGCAACGGAAACGACTTTTTAACACCCCAAAACATTTTTCTATAATAATTCTCGTCTTTACAAATGCTTGATCGTAACGAGCTTCTTTAGACCCTTGTTCCGCATTTGTGAATGGTGTTAATAACCACGGCTCAAGTGGAAATCCCGAATCTCCTACAAGTTTGACAATAAAATAGCGCATTTTCATTATTTTAAAATATATCACCTAATAAAAAGCTGGACTGATTCGCCACGGAAGTATATTTCTGTGCACATTTCCCCCTCAGCTGTGATGTCATCCAAATTGCAGAGTCATGCACTGATCCAGGAAATCTCGCATTACCGTAAGTGATTCTCATATCTGCGTCACAACACTAAGGGTAATATAACATCCATAGAAAATTATTTTATTTTGTATAACCATGTACTTACTACTAATGCATTCAAACTATGAAATCCTTTACGGTTTCGGAAAAGATTTCCATTGAATTCTGGATCGTTCTCCGGGGGGGCAACGATAGCGATGTGACATCCATCAACCACACCTATAATTCCTTGCATGCCGAATTTCGCCAAGAATCTAAGTAAAATATATATGTAAACATTTGTAATTAAAATATTTGTATTAAACGATACCTTTCTTTCGTTTCTGCCACTTTTATTGCATCTGTGGGAAACTGGATTAAATCACCCACTAAATAAGTATTTATTAGAGCAGTTACTTCGGTAATGGCTCTTGACACACTTGGCTGTGATAGAGATAAAACGCGGCAACTCCCGACTGGAGTTTGGTACGAGCCATGCCCATAGAAATGTAAAGCACTCAGGAATCTTAATGTGAACGGAATTGAAGTCTTTCTGGCATGAGGCTCTAGCTTTTCTATTAGTACTTTAACCCCAGCCTTATCCAACCGAAACAAATTTGTAAACCTTATGCTAGGCAACTCGAACGGATCACTGGAATCGCGAAGAGATCGCAGATTTATCCTGTGATTTCTTCTGCATAAAATAAAAACTTTAGACAAATTCATTTAGTTTCTATATTTTACCATACCGAGCCTGCCTTTCCGCAATTTCAATCAAAATAAAATATCGGAGTGCCCTGGGCATATTTTATTAAACTCAATTAATTAATTAAACTCAAATTTAATTAAACTCAAACTAAATAAACTAAAAACTCAATACACGACTTTACACAAGAAATGACAATTCCCGTCTGTCATTTTCATAAAATATGTCAAAATACCCATAAAATGTACTTCTCAGGTTCTTTTATGTTATGAGGCGTAACAGGAAATCTTTTATGTTATGATGCATAAAATAAAATAAAATTTGTCGGGCAGAATAGGATTTAAGAAAATTCTTTTATTTTATGGCATAACATAACATAAAATGATAAAATTTTACAGACAGAATAGGCCCCATTATTTAATTTACTTTTCATTATTTTACTGCGCTATGTGTTTAATTTATGTTAATTGGGTTTATTTTTGCTTTGTTTACATTTTTATGTACTTGTTGTTGTTGTTTTTATGTCATTTTGATATTTGTTATTAGAGTAGAAATTCCTTGACTTCTTGTGGAATTTCTACTTATATGTAAATAAATTCAATATTATTTAATTAAATAATTAATTTTTATTGTACATTTTAGATTTGGCCGAATGATTTGGAGTTTGCTGGATACAACCGGATGGGTATATTTTGTTCTTAATTTTATAATAATTAAATTTCTTTGTAGGTATTTGTGTTTTGGTTTTTGTTTTTTAGGTTTGGGGTCAAACATCCCCTAAGGGGGTGAAATGGGGTTTCTCCAAACCGTTAAAGCTATAGGGCTGAAATTTTGACAGTGCATCCCTTTAATGACGTGGACATCCACTAAGAAGCGATTTTTCGAAATTCATCCCCTAAAGGGGTGAAATGGGGTTTTTCCAAACCGCTGGAGCTATAGGGCTGAAATTTTGACAGTGCATCCCTTTAATGACGTGGACATCCACTATAAAGCGATTTTTCGAAATTCATCCCTTAAGGGGGTGAAATGGGGTTTACCCAAACCGCTGGAGCTATAGGGCTAAAATTTTGACAGTGCATCCCTTTAATGGCGTGGACATCCACTATAAAGCGATTTTTCGAAATTCATCCCCTAAGGGGGTGAAATGGGGTTTCTCCAAACCGTTAAAGCTATAGGGCTGAAATTTTGACAGTGCATCCCTTTAATGACGTGGACATCCACTAAAAAGCGATTTTTCGAAATTCATCCCTAAGGGGGTGAAATGTGGTTTCTCCAAACCGTTAAAGCTATAGGGCTGAAATTTTGACAGTGCATCCCTTTAATGACGTGGACATCCACTAAGAAGCGATTTTTCGAAATTCATCCCCTAAAGAGGTGAAATGGGGTTTTTCCAAACCGCTGGAGCTATAGGGCTGAAATTTTGACAGTGCATCCCTTTAATGACGTGGACATCCGCTAAGAAGCGATTTTTTGAAATTAATCCCCTAAGGGGGTTAAATGGGATAACTCAAACCGCTGGAGCTGAAGGGCTTTAATTTTGACAGTGCATCTCTATAATGACGTGGACATTCACTATTCTTATAAGAATCGATTTTTCGAAATTCATCCCCTAACGGAGTGAAATGGGGTTACCAAACTACTAATTTAAGTAGAAATTAAACAGGGAGCCAAAAAATTCCAAAATATAAAATCAGCCGCACCAATTTATCCACCTAATAAATTATTTTTTACATAGTTTTAGTTAGAATTTCTATAGCCTGATCAACGTTCTAGGCTTTAAGCACAATATCACAATTGTTTTTATAGTGTAACTTTCGAACTACGAACTACGATTGTTTTCAGCAAAAGACTGACCTGCCTAAATGTCATTGTAAAAAAACGGAACACCCCACATTATTCAGAAGTAACTCAAATACATTAGGGTACATATTTCCAATTATTGTGTGATTGTCGTTTTTATCCTGCATTTTGACTTTATTTAAAAATTCCACGAAAAGAAATATTTCTCCATGTATTTTTTATTTTGCTTCGGTTTAGGGGTGGTTTAACCCCTTTAAAAAAGGGTTTAAAGTGAAATTTTCCAAATGTTTCAATGAATAAAAATGGAAAATAAAATTGTAATGCCAAACAATAAATGTCAATTTTTTTCAATTACAATTTTAATGCAAGGGGGGTAGTTTCACCCCCTTAAGGGTTTAAAATAATAAATTTATGGCTGATAAAACCTTTAGAACCAAATTTCAAGCAAAAAGCAAAAAACAAAAAATTTTTCTAATTTTTTTTATATAAAGTTGATTTTTATAATTGTGGAGGTAGTTTTAACCCCTTAAGGGTTGAAAATAATTTAGTTTTGCCTGACAGTACGCCCACAATCGTATTTGAAGCACATACTTGAAGAAAATTTTTTTACAATTTTTTCTATTTGTAGCCGATTTAGGGGTGGTTTCAACCCTTTAGGATCACCCCTTATCATAAAGTTCGCGTTGATTTAGTACAAATCAACCACCTTCGCAAATAAATATTAAAAAAGTGTATTTCATTGCATTAGTTTTCATTATTATCGAAATAATCGCGAAAAACCCCTAAAAAGGGGTGTTTTTTGCATTTTTAAGGGTGACGCCCAAGTTTTAGGACCGCAGGACCCCGATTTTTGTGATCAGCGACCCCAAAAACCTTTAGGGTTCGATTTTCTTAACGGTTTGAATGGACTATTTATCTGTTTTCAGCAAAAGACTTTTATTTTTATATTTTAAAAATAAAAGTCTTCAAAGACTTTTATAGAAAAAACTGGAAAAATAAAAATCTTAGAAAGACTTTTATGCAAGACCGAAAAAAATAAAAGTCTTTTTTAACAGTTATTTTTGATTTTAAAAATAAAAGTCAATTTTAATTATTTTTTCGAACAAAAAAAGAAAAAAATCTTTAATAACAATTTTAAAAGATTTAAAACAATACTAGTCAAAGATAATAGTTAAAAATAACTTTAAATATTTTTGGTAAAATTTAACTGTTACTGTTGTTTTATATCATATAAGTTTCAAAATAATGATTATTTTCTGATTTTTTCGATATAAGTTATAACAGTTACGATCCCTGTTTTATACAATTTGGTGGAGCCGTTTCTTGGTTTAAAGGACAAAATTTATTTTTGTACCTGCACGATATCGCCCGAACCACAAAAGGTATCAACTTATTTGAGGTGCCGTTCGAAGTGTATTAACGACAATATAATTTAAAAAGATTTTCATAAAACTCAGCCGAACCGTTTTTTTTGTTTAAACGACGCTCGTGATTTTTGTACCTGCACGACACCGCGCGAACCAAAAACTATATCGACTTCTTTGAGGCGCCGAAAGAATTTTAATGAAAAAATGCCCTGAAAAAAATTTCATAGCATTCCGTCGGGAATTTTTTTGTTTAAAGCTTAGTACTAACCTCGAAATGAAATGAAAGCGAAAAAATGGTTCATTAAAAGTACGTGGAAAAATGACAGTGTAGAATGTGTAGAGTTCGTTTTTGACAATTTAATTCTGTGCTTGCCACTAAAAAGTTGTGAGTACGTAATTGTTTTTAATTTATACAGTTTTGAGTTGTAATTCCCTAAAAAAACTTCAATATTTTCGTCATAAAATGATTGACGATTTTATTGTTATGGGATCAGCAGCACCAGCAGCAGCGGCTCTTTTAATAAAATCTCGTAGAACGTGCACCAATAGATCCATACTTACGAAAGCGTCCTGTATTAGGACGTTATGCGAAAGGCGTTAGTATATTAAAAATCAATTTACAGTTTAAGTGAAATACTAAATTTTATAAAATATTTCCGTTTGCTGATTTGGTAAAAACCAAAACTAAATTTAAAGAAAACTTTCGGTTGGATCCAACAACATTTGATTCCCTGTTATAGTTACTACAACTACATTTAACACCTAAAAGGTGTCATCATCATAAATAGCTCCACAGTCTGTTATTGGTCTTGGCTTCCTGCAACATCCTCCTCCAGAACTGTCGGTCCCTGGCTTGAAGCCTCCAATTTCTTATGCCTAGGGTTCGTAGATCTTCTTCTACGCTGTCTATATATCTCTTTTTTGGACGTCCCGTACCTCTGTGTCCGTCTGGTCTCTTGTTCATAATAATTTTTGTTATGCTGTCGTCACTGGTACGTTCAACATGTCCTGCCCATCGGATTCTGTTAATTTTTATAGTTTTAATGATGTTTGGATCTTTATACAACTGATACAATTCGTGATTGTATGTTCTCCTCCAAACACCGTTTTCGTTGATTCCTCCATATATAGTGCGCAGGATTTTTCTTTGGAAGAACCCTAGGAGGTGTTCCTTGTTACTTCTTAATGTCCAGGTTTCGGATCCATACAGTAGTATTGGCCTTATGTTGTATGTATCAATTTTTTTTTTTTTTTTTATGTGGCAGTGCTAAGCTCAGGAGTCACCCTTTGTACTACTAGTCCGTCATGTCATTTGTCACGTCATGGTGCAATGTCTAGCAGTAAGCTTAGTACGGGGGAGGGATGAGGGGCGGGGCATAGGTTAAGGATTAAAAGGTACGTGGGGGGGGGGTATTGAAGAAGGTGGGGATGAACCCTGCGTTTGAACTCTTGGATGTTGTAGGAGTTCGGAAATACTGACTGCGAGAGGTTATTCCACAGCCGAGTTGTTCTATTAACAAACGAATTCATATCTTGTTGAGTGCGTGAAAAGGGTAGTTGCAGGTGAAGGGAATGAGACGAGTGGGCTAATCTGGTGTTGCGGGTATAAGATTGCCGTGGAGGCAGGAGAGCGTTTAACTCGGAGGAACAGTCACTGTGGTAGTAGCGATAAAATTTTGTCAGTGCTGCTACATTCCTACGGTGGCTCAGGGGGTCGATGGTGGAGCAGGCGGTGTCGTCATCAATTAACTTGAGCGCCCTTTTTTGCACCTTATCTAACCATGCCAAGGTGGTTATTGGGGCGCCGCCCCAAACGAGGGAGTTATATTCGAGAAGAGGCCGAATGTAGGATTTATAAATAACAGCACGGGCCGATGGCTGGAGGAGGAACTTGCACCTCTTAAGAAATCCCAAGCACTGAGATCCTTGTTTGGCGATTTGGAATATGTGGTCATTCCATCGCAAGTCTTTGGCTAAAGTCACGCCTAAGATGTGTAGGGATGGGTCGGCCTTTAGTACCACGTCATCCACTTTCAAGGATGGTGAGGTGTTGAACTTCTGTTTGGAGATAAGACAGTACTTGGTTTTGTCGGAGTTGAATTCAACACGATTCTTCTTTCCCCACTCTAGAATCAGCTTAATGTCATTTATAATCGACTTGGACATTAGTTCGCGATCATCAAGACAGGATCTGGCATGAGTCTGTCTTGTATCGACGCTGTACGAGTAACGTAGAGTACCGTCGTCAGCGAAGCTGAGGAGTGGGTTGGAGGGGATTGAAAGAAGGTCATTTATAAATATGAGAAATAGGGCCGTCATATCATATTCTGGCGATCATTACATCTTTTGGAGACAGGCGCGGATCTAGAATTTTGTTTTGGGGGGGTCACGGAATTGAAAGTAAACCAAGAAAGCGAAACACTAAAAGCATTTGACGATTTACTTGGACAAAATGGAACGCTTTCATTTCACCAACGGAACCAATATCATCAGAGGGTGGTAGAAGCTGAAAAAAGTTTCCTTCAGACTTTTCATAACCCAGCATCTGTGTGTACAACGGGACTCACAAGTAAAAGAAAGCCGAGATCGATGTTATTATGTAGGGATAATGAACTTCTCTATAATCGTGACACTGACGGAAAAGTAGATATTCTGGTGGCAAATGATAGGAACTTCAGGGCACTCTTCGTTGCATTTGGTGATTTTACTCTTCAGCATCATTTGGAAACCGCAGGTTCAATCGCGACATATATGTATCAGTAAAACCAGAGAATTTCATCATATTTTGCGATGCATACCAAGCAATTCGTCATCGATCTGTGTGAGAAATTCGACTTGAACCTAAAATATTTGGTTGGAATTAGAACAGATAGTTGCTCGCTAATCAGGACTTGACGAAAGTAACTATTCACGCAAGACGTTGTTCTTGCAGTAATCATTTGTTAACAATTCTTTATTAAAATCTTCCAAAGTTTCAAATTGTCGCAATGCTTCAGGAACAATGAGAGCAGTTTTGGCTTTGGCTAACGGTTTTGCTTTTGCAAACGTTTTTAAAAAACATCTTGGTGGCAAATCACATAAGGACTTTGCTAGACTGGTAGAAACCAACTTTACTAATTGGGTAGAAAATCACGTTCGGCACATGCAGTTTGAGGGTGAACAATTAATAAAAATGTGTGACGCACTTAATGAGATTTCGATGTGGGAGGACGTGAAAACTACATCTCCTGCGGCAAATCTTCGTCTTGTACTTTTCAGCCTAGAGTTTCCGATTTCATCTGCTTGGTTAAATGACGTTCTAGGCGTGTATAATATTCGCACTATTTGATTGTTTATCATAGTCATTAATAACATAATAAACTTTACTTTTCGTACGTATCCGGTTACAACTTTACCTTTGAGCCGAATACTCCAAACGTCTTCATTAGATTTAAAAAAATAAATGGTTAAAAAAAAATATGAGTGTGCTTAAGACCACACTTTAGAAGTAAAACTTTTGTGCCCAACGGCTAGTAATATGCAATAGATATAGTGGAAAGTCTGTCGGATCTATAGTACGCTTGAGAAAATTCAGGCCAACGACAGATGCAGGAAGAATAGTGACGAATCTACTGATGGACTTGATACAAATACTATTTGAAAATATCAATATTTATGAATTCCTATTAACATTAAAACCTAAAAGTAACCGAGTAAAAATAATTTTTATTGGCTAATTTTCTTAAAAGCATACACGCGGTGCACCTAGTACGTATAGCATATAAGTGCGCATCCCACACGGGTATGCACGCTTCCGCCACAGGCATGGATACTACCGCCACAGGCACGAAAATCTAAACATTCGCCTCATGGAAATAAGCTGGTGACATATGCTAGCGTACATGCATTGTATTCAGAGGTTCATAAATTTGCATGGTTTTTTTCCGTCCCGGCTTTCACACATAGCCCGAAAATCTAAGTAACGAGTGCATGCAAGGTGCATGTGTTTGTTGTGCATACTTGTGTGTGCTATTTCGAATGCGGCATTACAGAAAAAGTTAAAAGTAGTCCGACCTTTGCGTGGCATGCATTCCATTCATGGAACATTCCGTCAGGTCGCATTTGAATACACACACTTCTATATTATTTATCAACGAATTGAACGCATGTACGCTTGGATATGTCATCAGCTGTATGCATGCTCACCCGCTACATTCATGATCATTAATAATTGCATCCGCATCAGCAGTTTTACCAAGCAGTCCGCCAACCACATACAATGAAGCTTTACCTGCGCGAGCCGCTTTACCTTCGCGAACGGGAGCCAGTCTACTTGAGTGATTACTGATTACTGATTACTTCGTCCCATACAATCTTTTAGGGAGCCAATTAGTTTTAAAGGGAGCAAAAAGATATGCAATCAACCTTTTTTCAAATTCTTCTTTCTATGCGTAGTTGAAAATAATTTATTTTGGCTGATTAAACCGAATTCATAAAGTTGAAAAAATATTTTTCACAAACCTTTATATTTTCAGTCGATGTAGAGATAGTTTCAGCCCTTTACTATTATCCCTTATCATAAAATTTGCTTTGTTATAAATCAACCACTTTTGAATATAAAAGTTGCAAAAAATGTATTTTATTAGATTGTTTTTGATTATAATTAAAATTATCGCGAAAACACTTAAAAAGGGGAATTTTTAAGCATAGTTAACGGTGACATTCATATTTTAAGACTGTGGGACCCTGATTTTCGTAATCAGCGACCCAAAAAAACATATCGGGAACGGTTTTCACAACAGTGTAATGTTTTGACATAAACGATTCGTCGATTTGTGCAAGTTAAAAAAATTGTAATTTAAAAAGGGGAAAGGTCCAGCACATCTCACCAAAGAGGAAGTGGGTGCCAATTTTAAACAACAGCACCTCACACATTAAATTCACCACTCCCTTTTGGTATTCTAAGCACCCAAACCACCGCCGAAAATTCTTCTCGTATATGCCGCTTCCAACATGTCAGTCAACTCCAAAGTGTCCGCGGCATAAGCCCGGCCAGTGACCAAACCACAAGAAAAATCTGAAATAATTCACCTCTACAGAATGGTGAATTTGTATTCCTATAATGAGACTACCTGGGACCCGGTGCGCCTACGCTGCACCCATAAGTCAATAGTAAACAATAAAAACCATCCATTGACTTAATATTTTTCGAGATATGAATTTTACACAGATGAAATGCCTCAAAGAACATGGGTCTTGCGTCGGCCACCATGAATCGGTATATTGAGTCTACTACATTGCTTATTGTATTCTACTTATCATACCCTTTCATTTGATACCCATGTTGAGGGGATTGTGAAGAAAGTGGTAATCCGGCCTCTTTAGACGGCCGCCATGGATCTAAAGATATATTTTGTACACTACATTGCTTATTGTATTCTACTTATCATACCCTTTCATTTGATACCCATGTCGAGGTGGTTGTGAAGAAAGTGGTAATTCGGCCTCTTGAGACGGCCGCCATGGATCTAAAGATATATTTTGGATACTACATTGCTTATTGTATTCTACTTATCATACCCTTTCATTTGATACCCATGTCGAGGTGGTTGTGAAGAAAGTGGTACCCCGCCCTCTTGAGACGGCCGCCATGGATCTAAAGATATATTTTGTATACTACATTGCTTATTATATTCTACTTAACATACCCTTTCATTTGATACCCATGTTGAGGTGGTTGTGAAGAAAGTGGTAATCCGGCCTCTTGAGACGGCCGCCATGGATCTAAAGATATATTTTGTATACTACATTGCTTATTGTATTCTACTCATCATACCCTTTCATTTGATACCCATGTCGAGGTGGTTGTGAAGAAAGTGGTACCCCGCCCTTTTGAGACGGCCGCCATGGATCTAAAGATATATGTTGTATACTACATTGCTTATTGTATTCTACTTATCATACCCTTTCATTTGATACCCATGTCGAGGTGGTTGTGAAGAAAGTGGTACATCGCCCTCTTGAGACGGCCGCCATGGATCATTTTAGTTTCAATAGCGTCATGGCCTACCTATTGTTTGACAGCTGCGTAAATTTGAAATTTTCATTAAATATAATGATTCAATTTAATGACAATTTTACATTTGTCAAACAATAGGTAGGCCATGAAGCTATTGAAACTAAAATGAAGTGAAAATTCCTAAAGTTACCATTTTTGTTTGGATTTTGCAGCTGTTTTTTTGGTTAAAGGTATAAAAAATAGCCTACGACCTATTCTCAGACCTACCAAATATACACAAAAAATTTCATGCAAATTGGTCAACCCGTTTCGGAGGAGTACGGTAACAAACACTGTGACACGAGATTTTTATAGATATAGATAAAGCAAAGTCCGAGCGACAAGGTAGCTAACATGCCAGAAAATCTATGCAGTAAGGCAGAGTGTATTTTCACTGTTGCACACACAGCCCCGAGTGTAATCGTCTCTTGTACCCCGTCCGCCCCTTTTCGCATCGTTATACGAAAGTTCTGACGATTTTTCATGTGTGAGGGCGTTACGCGAATGAAATTGATTCACTCTCATGTAAATTTTTTTAAGCAAACGTCCCTAAAGAAGTTTTACTTCAAAAAATTTTTTTAACCATTTATTTTATTTTCTACTTTTTAGTTTATTATTTGTATTCCGTCATTTAATGATGGCGGTTCTATTAGATTTAAAATTACGTCACACAGCTTACTGTATTCTACCTGCCGTACTCTTTCATGTTTCATTATGGAACCGTCTTCCTGATTTTTTTACAAAATGGTCAGATTGCATTTAGTACATATACATACATGATGAGTTGAACATAGGTTGAGCCCAAGTCTAAATACATGTAAACGGGAGACGAGTTGAGTTAAGGTCGACTGAACTCGACTCAGCTCTGCTACCTGGGTTGAGTTGAAATTATGCATACGGACATGAGTTCAGTAGTTGAGTAGTTGAATTTAGTTGACAGCAGCATCTCTGTGTTTTGTTTGTGATTTTTTGTAACGTGTACTGCTTCTTTATTTTCAATTCACCCTTAACTCAATTATTCATCTCATCATACATACATATTAATTATCACGCGAACTACGAGTGTGTGCAAAATTGGAAGTTGATCGGTTATATTTTCTACTTTTTAGTCTATTATAAGCTTTCCGCAATTTTGTGTTGGCCGCCATTTTGAATTTGGAATGACGCCACATAGATAATTGTGTTCTACCTGTCATATCCTTTCATTTGATAGCTATGTCAGGGGGCCGCGGAGCACAATTTCAAAAATCGGCCGCCATTTTGGATCCGCCATCTGGATATTTTTACAAAATGGTCAGATTGCATTGTCATCTAAACTAAACGTGTATGCAAAATTTCAGCCCTATCCGAAACCGGGAAGTCGGTCAAATTTAACTTACAAGATTTGACGACACGTAGTGTAAGTTAAATAAAAGAATTTAAAAAAGCAACGGATTTGATCAAAGATACCCTTGCTGACCAAAAGATGTGATGAAGATTCTGGTTTTCGACGGATATTTACTGAAGTTCAACATCTCGCTGCACAATTGGATGAGGAATTCAAAGAAGCACGGGTTGTTTATCGTCAAAAAATCAAACTCCAGAAGAAGAATCTTCATTCCTTTATTGGACAACATTGTTACCGAATTCAATGAAATGCTTTCTCCAGACATGTTGGACCGAGACGTTGATCAGTTGAGACATTCAAGATGTTCGACAAGTAGTAGAAGCGTATCAGCAGCTTTTGGTTTCTCCCATCTCAACTAGTATTGCATAGTTCGAGCATTTGGGGGGGGTCATGACCCCCGTGACCCCCCCCCCCCCCCTTGAATCCGCGGCTGTTTGGGGATGCACATATATTTCGTTTTCTCTTCATTAATTGCTGCTGCGTAAGGCTGCTTCGTAAGTATAAAATATTTGATAATACTTTATATGCTACGTTCAGTAGAGTGATGCCTCTTTAGTTACGGCAGTTTAGCTGATCTCCTTTTTTATGTATAGGGCACACAATGCCCTCGCTCCATTCCGATGGTATTTATTTCTGGGTCCATATTAGTGTTACGATTTCATGCAGGCTTAATATTACGTTTCCACCTCCTTTTTTTAATAGCTCTGCTACAATTTTATCTTTGCCCGGAGATTTGTTGTTTTTTAGTTTTTTCACTGCGTCTTGTACGTCTTCTGATGTAGGCATATCTCATAGTTCTTCTGCTACTTCCACGTTTTCTGTTGGCGGTTGCTCCTCATCTCCAGCTAGCAGTTCTTTGAAGTGTTCGCACCATCTAGTTAGAACTAGTTCTTTGGTGCTTAAGATTTCCCCATTCTTAATTTTGCACATAGTTACTCTGGGCTTGAAACCGACTCGGTGCTCATTTACTTTTTTATATAGTTGCCTGACGTCGTTTCGGCTGTTCGCTTCTTCTATTTTTAACATTTCGTTTTCCAGTACTCCTTTTTCTTCGCTTTGTGCACTTTTTTCTCCTGCCTTCTTTTTTCTTTGTACAGCTCAGCTGCATTTCTCGTTCTGTGTTTCTGTAACATCTGATATGCTACATTCTTTTCCTGCGTTACTCGTAGACAGTCATCGTCGAACCATTCATTTCTTCTTTCACGGGGCTCGTATCCTAAAGTATTTGACGCTGATTCTTTGATTAGGGTTTTTAAGTTACTCCATTTAACCTCTGTCTTCGGCGCTGTCGTTACTTGTATTTGTCACTCTTCTATTTATTTCATCTACATATTCTTCTTGTTTTCCCTCTTCTTTTAACAATTTCACGTTAAATTTTCTTTCCTTGCGAGTTCTTCCTTCGTTTACTATCGTTATTCTGCTTCTTATTCTCGCCCCAATCATATAGTGGTCAGAGTCGATGTTTGCACCACGATATGATCTAACACCTAGTACTTCTGAGCATTGACGCGCATCTATTAGTATATGGTCAATTGAGTTTTGCGTTCTTCCATCTGGAGATCTCCAGGTTACCTTGTGTATATCTTTCCGCTGGAATCTTGTGTCTGCGATTACCATATTATTCATGATTGTAAAACTGATCAGTCTCATACCGTTTTCGTTTGTTTTGTCATATAGACTGAATGATCCTATTGTTGGTCGGTATGTCCTTTCATGTCCGATTTTTGTATTTGCATCTCCTATAATAATTTTTACATCATGACTAGGACAGTTTCTTAGCGCTCTATCTAAGGTTTCATAGAATGCATCTTTGACTTCTTCTAGTGCATCTTCAATCGGAGCATGTATATTTATTATGGAGTAGTTAAAGAATCTTCCTCTTATGCGTATTTTACTTATTCTTTCGTCTATAGCGTCAAACCCCATAACTGGATGTTTAATTTGTTTTCTTACAATGAATGCCGTCCCAAAAGTATGATTTTTCTCGTTACAGCTATAGAATATTTTGTGCGTTCTTTCCTCTAGGATCCCCTTTCCAATCCATCTCACCTCTTGTATTGCTGTTAGATCACTTTTATATTTATCTAATTCGTTTAGTAGAACTTTTAATCTGTCAGGTTCATACAGTGTCCTTACATTCCAAGAAAAAAATCGTAAATCATGGTCCTTAATACGATATCCGGGTCCTCGTTGTGTAGTCAATCCTATCCGAGGCTCAGCTGTAGGTCTCGTGGCAATATGGTAATGCCAAAACGGGTTGCCAGCCCGTCGCCGGTATGCGGGAATATAGCGTCCCACGCTCGCTACTACCGTCGTTAGTTGGCTATCCAGTGGGCACCACGGGGAGGTGAGGGTTCGGTGTACCCGAAGAAAAATTGCAATTACTCCCAAGGAGAAGTTTGCTGCTGTTTTAGAGTAAATTTTTCATATTTCTGAAATTTCAACACATTCTAATAATTGAATCGTTTTCAGATATCTAGCTTCAGGTAGGTACATTACAGAGGCACGTTGCTTCTGTATATCGTATCAGTAAGCAGCATTTCGGAAAATTTTTGGAACAAGTATGCGATGCAATTACCACAGCAATAACTTCACAAACACCACCGTTTTGTGAAGAGAACCTGCTAAGTACAGCCAACGAATTTTACTGTAGATGGAATTTTCCTAATTGTGTAGGAGCGGTAGATGGGAAGCACGTCCAGATTAAACGTCCCAACAATGCAGGAACTTTATTTTACAATTATAAGGCTCATTCTAAAGCTGTATTATTTTCGGAAAATTTACATTGTCTATTTTGTAGGGATTTCATAGTATACTTTTAATGGGCGTATCGGATGCAACTTATAAGTTTACGTATATTGAAAACAAAATCAAATTCCCTGACAATACTATGGTTGGAGGTAAAAGATTACCTTTTTATTTTATTGGCGATGATGCTTTTCCTTGGGGCGAACGAGTAATGAAACCTTATGTTCCAAAGAAATCACAGCCTATGTCAGATGAGGAAAGAATTTTTAACTACAGGCTAAGCAGAGCAAGAAGTGTATAGAAAATGCCTTGTTGGTATTGCCTTTCTAGAACCATGCATTGTAGCCCTGAAAGAGCACAGAAAATCATTACCGCCTGCTGCTACCTACATAAGTTTTTAATACGACATAACAGTGTTTATTGTCCACCAGGGTATGCAGGTTATTTTGATGAGAATGGACAATTAGTGGCAGGACAATGGAGAGAAAATTTTCCTGTTTCATCATTGCATCACTCCAATCTTCAATTTCCGCGCGGAAAACATAAAAACACTTCAAAAGATATAAGAAATGCTATAAAAGATTATGTCAATTCATAAACAGGTGCGCTTCCCTGGCAGCGAGAGGCATGTCATTTGGGGTATATATAGATTTTCGAGGGATATCGAATCAGACCACTATTTGCGGGTCCCTTTTCGTCCCTCTGCCTAGAGTCATCTTATTGGGGTTGCAGTGGGTTGTCCTATTGCTCCCTTGCTTCGACTCCCCTAGTTATCGCAAGCAGCTGATTGAAGGGAGTCTGCCTCATGTCCTCCATCCAATAGAGTCCATTTATGGCAGCCCTTTTTCTCGCCACCGCCGGACAGTGACACACTATGTGTGTGGCCGTCTCAGGTTCCTCCAGGCACATCCGACAGGTGTCATCCTCTAGAATTCCCATTCTTTTTAGGTGATACCTGAAACATCCGTGTCCTGTAATCAGTGCCACCAACCATCTGAGGGTTCTCCTTTGCATATGCAAGATCCTTCTTCTGGCTGCGGTAATCGGCAACGTAAGCATCTTAGCCTGCCTACACGTGGTCATAGCGTCCCACCGTCTCCGGTGTTCCTCAGCGACCCATTTCTCGATGGAGTTCCTTACCAACCCTCTGCCAATGGCAGAGTATGGCTCCGGTCCCCAGAATTCCGAGGTTGACCCCTGTTTTGCCAGGTTGTCAGCCTTTTCGTTCCCATCGATGCCTGTATGTCCTCTAACCCAAGCTAGCGTCACGTTGTTTTGTTTCGCACACCTGTTCAGTTTTTGGACACATTCCAACGCCAGAGACGCATTAATGTCTGTCTGATTCATGCGCTTAATACTTTTAATCTCCTTCTTCGAGATTGTAAAAAAAAGTAAATTCGTTCGATCTCTTCCTTGAGATCGAACCACGATATTAATAAGGCAAATTAAAAGACAAATAAACTTTATTGAAAATAATTCACTAACTAACTTTACAATAATTTAGTTAACTTAATTAACTTGTATCAAGAGATAGGAAAACGGAGCGCGACCGGGAATTCTCTTGTGTCTTTGAAAACTCGATTAGAACTGACTTCTACTTTTAATTCATTATGATCATCAACCCTTGAGTATATTAATAATTCGATAAGTTCACACGTTCATGCACCTGCAGTTCTTAGAACAGAGGATATCAACGAGACACGCTTGCAAAAAGTTACTTGCGAAATCGTGTGAACTGATTTCGCGACATTATGGCGAAATTCGAATGGTGAAATTCAACGGATGTCTCAAGGTTAAAATGTCTTATGAGAATGTATAGATTATAATATACATTTCCTAGGAGGCGTAACTATAACACCCCCACCGTTAGTTTGAGGCTCCGACGAAACTATATTTATGTTCTCTCCGTCTTCCTTTCTCTTTTTTATTCTTTTTATAATTATTTTATATAATTTTGTTATTATTACTATGGTAAGTATTACAAAAATAATGGAATTTGTCCCTATATTAACAAAGCTAAACTTATTATTTCTATGCTTTATTTCTTCAATTAATTCTTTATTGTTTATGTTTTCTAAATACAAGTCATTTAGACTAAGTTCTTTATATATCTTATTTTCTTTAGTTCTAGTTAAAAAATTGAGGACAATTATCTTATCATGAATGGTTTGTTCGAAATTTTCAAATACTTTATCCAGTATATTTATTTTGCAATTTTAAAATTTAATTAAATTGTTTCCGTATATACTAATATTCAATTTGTTACAGTTATGCGTAACCGTTGTATCAGTCAGACTTTTAGTAATAATTATGCCGTTATTTATTTGTTTAATTTCTTTGTCGATTTTAATTTCTTTGGTACAAATAGCTTCTCTTAACATTGCTATGTTTTTAATACAAGGATCGGTAATGGGAATAAGGTATTTCTTTAGGTTTTCTTTAATAGGATATTCATACGCGTTATTGCGTTCGTCGATAAGGTTTCATTTATATATAAGTGTAGGCTTTTATTTTGAGAATCGGGTATAGGTTCTATAAGGATTCTAGAAAATCGTGTATTTAGTAGTTGGGGTATGAGAAGTATTATAATAATCGAATCTCTATAAGTCATTACTGAGGTTCTAATGCTTTGGTAACTGGTAATGTCCGATATAAATTTGAGTTCTTCTACGTTAAGGATATTTTTAGATAAGATACCTAATTTGCTGGAAAATAAAACTTGTTCTATATCGTCTTATGTTAAGGATTTGACCTGATATCTGTTGATTGATTGAAACTTGTTTATTTTCTTCCACTATTATTCTTTGGGTGTTATCGTATAACTCATCTAATTTTGCTTTAATTTCCATTTCGTCGTCACGGTCCATTGTACCTGCTATTATTTCAGACCTTTACCTACTATATCGAGGAGTCCTCTTCTGTTTCTGTAATGTGGTTTAATATTATCTAACTTTGCCTCTAGTAAAATAAAGTTTTGACTTAAGGTATTGTACATTGGCCCTAAAAGTGTACTCTTAGGTTCTAGTGTAACGAGATTATTTTTTATTAAATCTTTCGTTGCTTCGAGTTGCGTAGTATTGATAATATGTAAAATCTTATGATAATTTTTCGTGATTTTAATTTGCTCTAGCTCTAGTGTTAAATACCCGTTGTTACTGTTTAAATCCTGAATTTGTATCTCCTGAGTCCTTTTCATTGTCAAAGTCAGCATAACGTTTAAGGTCTGTAGTATTAGTATGTTCGTCATCGTAATTTCCTGTAAAAGTTTTATTCTTTATTTTTATTTAAACTTTACCATCATCAGACTAATATTATCATAACTTTATCATTCTTTCTCTTCGTAATGGTTATCTAATTCTTGATACTTTCCTAATAATATTTATTCTAACTCTTTATATTCTCTTATGCCCGATTCCACATTGCAAGCTTAAACCTCGAAGTTGAGTTAAGCTTCCACTTAAATGTTTTTGGTGTTCCACAGTGGAGGTTTTTCTCTTAAACTGAGCTCAAATATCGCGTTAGCTTAAGCTGCCAAATTTGAGCGCTTAACTCCAAGCCGTGAGGCTTATCGTCGAGAAATGTCAATTTTGTGTGAGAAGTGATTGTTTCGGTTGTTGATTCTGTTCCGGCTTGTTTAAATTAATTAATTTTTGGAGTGGCCCCCGGTAATCCGGCCCCTGTCTAATCCGGCGCCCTCTGTAATCCGACATGCCTATCACTGTACCAGTGCATACAGAAAATTTATATGTATTTGCAAATCTGAACGATTGAACTACACGGTTGTAACTTATACACGTCGCCACTATTGTCCTGGACGCATGTATCGCGTGCGTGTAAAACATAAGCTAACAATTGTGCTGTTTAATTTACTAAATTCCACATTGATTTGTAATTTGTCGGATTATAAGGTACTTTTTTTCAAAAAATTCCGAACTATAGAGGGTCTATAGCAATACTCTATAATCCAGCAAACTCGATATTCCGACACCGCCCTGCAAAAACTTTGTCGGATTACCTGGACCCCCGGTAATTAATAATTTAATATTAAACAACTCTCAGGTCACTTCTGTAAAAAAACACCAATGACACATACAGTGTCCTACAATAATCGCGCTTAATGTTTAAGCTCAGTTTTGTTAAGCGGTATGCAACAATCATCTGTGAAACGGTCTTAATTTAAGCCGAAGCTTAAAACAATTCTGAGGCTTAACAAAGCCACAGCTTAAGCTACGACTGTGGAATCGGGCATTATTAATATTTATTCTAGCTGTTGATACTTTTTCCTATCTTTTACGTGAGCCCTATAATATTTTAAATTATTACCTGTGTCTATAACATGGTCGTTATCTATCTTTCTGGAATTTATTTTCGTATATTTAGAGTGGTTCTTGCCTCCTCTAATTTTTTTTATATAATTTTTCCCTGATTCTATCGTATTATCTTTCCTATTTTTATTTAATCTATCGATGACTTTCTGCTTCCTTTCTTGAATTCTTTCGGAAATTGCAGGGTATTCGTCTTGATGGATCTTTCCATTGACGAAATCTATAGGTTTCTTACCTGTTGTAGAATGTATAGTATTATTATAATAGGTAATGATGCGAAGAATCTTCTCTTCGACAGTCCCTTTATTATTTTCACTATCATATTTTAGAAGGCGAATGTGCTCATTGATAGTGTTGTGTAACCTTTCGATATCTGCGTTCGAGGTATGGTTACTGTTAGAAGTAAAATGTATCTCAACATTATGGTTTTTCAGAAACTCGCTTAACGGTATGGCTTTAAAACCTAATTCGTTATCTACGACTAGTTTCTTAACGTTGCCAAATTGTCCAAAATAGTACGACAATGCTCTTTTAAATTCCGTCCACGTTCTGCCCAAAATCTTTATTGCGCATGCGTGTTTAGTGAATTTATCAATTATATTTAAGAAGAGATTGTTTTGCAGAGAATAGAAAACATCTACATGGATTATCTGGTTTGGCTCGTGAGCAGATTCTGTTACTTTAAAAAGAGGTTTAGGTGGTTTTCTTTCATATTTCTCTAACCTACAGATATTGCAATTATTTATGAACTTCGTTACACGTTCCCTCATCTTAGGGTTATAATAAGCTATTTTTAATTCTTTGAGCACTTCTTCGATACTGTTAAGCTCCACCGCAGATAATTTAACCTTAGAATTAAATAAAAACTTAACATTTAAATAAAAATTGAATTAATTAAAAAAGACAATTTAACATTAGAATTAAAACACTTAACATTAAATAAAACTGAATTAATTAAAATAAAAAAAAATATTTTTGAAAACATTTGTAAAGTTTAAATTTGTTATTTGATGCAAATGATTCACATGCAACATTTGTCCACTAGATACTAAAACTCAATTATTGTTCAAGTTAAAACCAGACTTTGATTTGAGTCTGGGCAGTTTTTATAACAGCCAAATTGTTGTACGAAATAGACAAAGCCACATCTATGCCAAACCAGGACATGGTGAGCAAATGCTATTTCGTTATTTCTTTGGGTGTGGGTATTTAACAAAATAAAATTAAAAACTAATGCAAATATTTGTTTTTTTGTTTTGTTGGTATTCATGTTTTTTTTAGCCAGGGCCAACCAACTGGCATAGGGCGGGACATTTACAAGATTTCGTACTCTCTCAAAACACCACGGAGCAAACGCTTCCTAGTGTACTAAGTATACAACGCACTTAAATGCTCAACAGAGTCATTATTCGTCAAATGCTAGTAACCTAGGGAGAGCACCAAAGGAGAGCAAACAGGAATAATCACAGCACCACACCAAACTTGCACTTTCTACGTTTTCTCTCTACGCAGCCACATTCGCTGCGCTACATTTTTTGGTGGTTCCATCCAGGAGTGCAAACGGTTGTTGCTGAATTTTTCTGTTTTAGTACGATTCTCTTTAGCGCTTCACTTTTGAAGGAAGTATAAATCAAATTAAGAGGGATCCACAACATGGCTTCTCTGGACGAATTACTGGTCCAAGAGAAAATCATACGGGGAAGGCTGGATAAGGCGATTGAAAACGGTAAGAAAACAGCTTTGATAAAACGTACTCAAGGTTTTTTTGAAACGAAAATTACTACGATGAAAAATACATGGCAAGACTACACAGCCATAGATTTGCAAATCATGCAGCAAATCGGTTTAGATCCAGCCAAGCAAGCATGCCCATATATAGCAGAAGACCATTACTGCACGGTTGAAGCAAAATTCTCCGATTACATGAGCGAATTGGTAGAAGGCCTTCGAAATTTTGTTACTACAAATAATAACACCTGCAGTGAAGGAAATCCAACCACAAGTACAACCATTATACAGGAATCCTCCTCTCTTCCCAGAATATCTCTGCCAAAATTCAATGGTGATTTTGATACGTGGAAATCATTTCATGACCTCTTTGTATCATTAGTTCACCGTAACCCAAGCTTGAAACCAGTACAAAAATTACATCATTTGAAAATGTCTTTAGTCGGAGATGCCGAACGCATTCTAAGACATGTTCCCATAACAAATGAGGATTATGAACCAGCATGGAATAAGTTGAGGGAAGGGTTTGAAAACAAAAGAATCCTTGTAAATCATCAGTTAAAGCGTCTAATGGGTCAATCAAAATTAAATGTAGAATCCAAGAAGGGTTTGAAGGAGCTGATAGAGACCACCGAGGAATGTCTACAGCAACTAAAAAACCTCAATGTTGACACGACTTCCTGGGATATACTTCTCATTTATATCTTTGTTCAAAAATTGCCCTTTGTCACACTCAGATATTGGGAAGAGGAACTAGGATCATAAAAGGAGTTACCGAAACTCACACAATTTATGCAATTCATAGGCGTTCGAAGACAGTTGTTGGAATCTATTGCAGACACCATTACTTCAAAAATTGAAAACTCGAAACTGTCGAAATTAAAGGAAAAAACAGCCTCATATCATGTCACGAAAGGGAACAAATGTCCAGCGTGTGAAGGAAAACATTACGTATGCAACTGTCCTATATATAAACAAATGAATCCAAACACCAGATATCGCATTATCAAAGCAACAGGCCGCTGTCTAAATTGTTTCTCAAACAGTCATACCCATGCCGACTGCAAAATCAGATTCAGCTGCCTCATGTGCAAACAAAAACATCACACATCGCTCCATGTTTATAGAAAACAACAACAGGATGCGAATGAAAGAGAAAAAGATAAACCTTATACAAGTAAGAATCAACCCAACACAACAAGAGAAAATAGCGAAGATCACATCCCTAGCACCGATCAAACCACTCACACATTCGTCACAAGTCAAAACGTTCACGCACTTCTGTCTACAGCATTAGTAGCAACCAAGGGCAAACATGGAGAGAGGCATGTTCTACGGCGTCTCATAGATCCAGGCTCACAATCTTCATTTATCACTCAAGCTGCCTGCCAAAGGTTGGGGGCCAGCTGCACATCGACATCAATTACGATCACTGGGGTAAACACCAGCACTGCGGGAAGCGCAAGCAAGCAAACTACGTTGCAATTGCAAGGATGCAATTCAGACACCCCACAAATCGAGGAAACCTTCTTGGTTCTTCAAAAAATAACAGATCCACTTCCAAAATATAAGATCCAAACATGGGATCTCGGACACATAGTGGGACTCCCATTAGCCGATTCATCTTTTTGGAGACCAGGACGAATAGACGCCCTACTAGGAGTTAACGCATATACACAAAGTCTACTGGAAGGAGTAATACGAACAACAAAAACAGCCCCAGTAACTATCAACACGATCTTCGGTTGGATCATACTCGGTTCAACAGCTATTGTACCACAGAACAATTCCGTCCTTTTCGCAGTCACAACAGAAACCGAAGAAATCCCAATCGAAGAAATCCCATCGAAGAAATCGAAGAAATCTCATCAACATGCATGCTCACGGAGGAAGAGGAACAATGCCAAGAATTGTATAAAAACTCACACAAACGCCTTAGTGATGGCAGATATCAAGTAAAACTACCATTTAAAAACAACGAGTTGCCGATATTAGGCGAATCCAAACAACAAGCCTTTAAACGATTCAATGCTCTGCAAAGGAAATTTCAGAAATTCCCTGAGCTAGTCAAAAACTACACATCATGTCTAAACGAATACTTGGAATTGGGTCACATGGAAATGGTGAAATCATCAGAAGACGGAGATCTACAATACTACATCCCGCACCACGCTGTGTTCAAAAACAGCACTACCACGAAACTACGAGTGGTGTTTGATGCCTCATGCAAAACTTCTACCGGAAAATCTTTAAATGAGTGTCTAGCAAAGGGACCTACCCTACAAAAAAAACTTTTTTCAATTCTGTTAAATTGGCGCAAACATAATTGTTATAACAGGAGACATCGAGAAAATGTATCGCATGATTTGGATTCATCAAGATCACCGCAATTTCCAAAGAATAATTTGGCAACATCCCAATGAAGGAAGTTCACAAGAATATAAAATTAAAACAGTCACCTTCGGCACAACATCCGCTCCATATTTAGCAGTCAGGACGCTACATCAGCTGGCAGAGGATGAAAAAACTAGATGGCCCCTAGCTTCAAGAGCTACTTTGACAAACTTCTACGTTGATGATCTGCTAACAGGTGCAGATAATGTTACCGATGCGAAAAATCTACAATTAGAGATGATAAACATGATGAAATCAGGGGGATTCAATTTAAGAAAGTGGGCAAGTAATCATTTAGCCTTACTGTGTCATTTACCAAAGGAGTCCCTTCAATCATCGGACAGCCTACGACTCGGCGAAGAAGAACATATAAAAACCCTAGGTATTCGATGGCACCCATCAACAGACAACTTTACGTTTAAGTTAACAGCATACCCACAGAACAAGACCTTTACAAAACGAACATTGCTATCAGAAATAGCTTCTCTTTATGATCCTTTAGGATGGCTGTCACCAATAATTATTGTAGCAAAAATATTGATACAGGAACTGTGGATCACAGGTTGTTCTTGGGATACGCAAGTCACTTCTTCTATGGCCAACAAATGGGCAGAATTCAAAGGGGATTTGCAAAATTTAAATCAATTGAAGATTCCTAGATGGATTCGTTACAGTCCAAGTGCGCAAGTCCAATTGCATGGATTTTGTGATGCCTCAAACAAAGCGTATGCGGCAGTTGTTTACCTTCGAGTTGAAGTTAACAATCAAACATTTTGCACGTTGTTAACTTCCAAGACCAAGGTAGCTCCAGTCAAACCGACAACGATACCACGATTAGAGCTAAATGCAGCGTTAATATTGGCACGACTTATTAAAACTATCAGAAAAGACATGGAATTTGAAAACGCCTGGACAGACTCCACAATAGTTTTACAATGGATTAAGGAGCATCCATCGCGTTGGAAAACGTATGTCGCCAACAGAGTTGTGGAAATACAAGACACACTAAAATACGAAAATTGGTATCACATTTCAACAAACCAAAACCCAGCAGATATTGCCTCAAGAGGAACCACAGTCCTAAATCTTCAATCAAATACTCTGTGGTGGAAGGGCCCGGACTGGCTAAGTTGTCCTAAAGACAAGTGGCCAAGGTTTGAAAAAACCTCCAATAACACAGATTTAGAAGCTAAGAAACCAACATGTCTCACAATCAACACTTCGATAGATGACGACATATTGTTAAGGTATTCGTCCTTTACGCGACTAATAAGAGTCCTCGCCACGATACTTCGATTTGTTAAAAGGTGTCGAAGAACATCTGTACAGCAGTTCAAGTTTCTATCGACCAACGATTGGATGCAAGCTGAAGGTATAGTGTTTCGCTTAGTACAACAAAGGGTTTTCAAGGAAGAATATAGTAATCTAGCGAATAACGTTCCATTACATAGCAAGAGCAAGCTCCACCAACTCAATCCCTTCATAGACGAGCATGGGATAATCAGAGTTGGAGGCCGCTTACAAAATGCCAACATCACATTTAACGCCAGGCATCCTCTCATATTGCCAAAGAATCATCACGTAACTCGCCTACTCATTGATAAAATTCACAAGGAAACAATGCATGGAGGGTGTTCCTTAGTATTAGCTACAAGTCGTCAAAAATTTTGGATATTAGATGCTAGGCGCGTCATAACAAGCCAAATTCATAGATGCCTTATATGTGCACGTCATCGAAAAGAAAAAATCACCCAGTTAATGGGCAACTTACCTCATGCACGAGTAAACATAAGCGGACCCTTCAGTAGAGTGGGTATCGATTATGCCGGGCCAATCACAATAAAAACATCAAATTGTCGAAAGGCAAAACAACTCAAGGCATATTTTTGCATATTTGTATGCATGGCTACAAGAGCAGTTCACATTGAACCAGTGTCGTCATTGGCATCAGAGGCCTTCCTCGCTGCGTTAAAACGATTTGTTTCTCGAAGAGGACTATGTACTGATATATTTTCAGATTGTGGGACGAATTTCGTTGGAGGTAAAACTCAACTCGAAAAAGACCTACGAAAGGCTATTACAGAATCAACACCAATGGCCGCAGAATACTTATCGTCTAAAGCAATAAAGTGGCATTTTAATCCACCCGCGGCCCCGCACTTTGGCGGAATATGGGAGGCTGGAGTAAAGTCCATTAAATATCATCTCCGTAGAAGCTTAGGTAATGCCATTTGCACATTTGAAGAGTTGACCACCATATTGGCCCAAATTGAATGTTGTTTAAACTCTCGACCGTTATCATACATCAGCAACGATCCAAACGATATATTTATATTAACACCAGGACATTTCCTAATTGGAGAAGCTCTCAATGCAATTCCAGAATCAGATTTTACAGATGAAAAATTACCTCCTCTGCAAAGATGGAAACATCTCCAACAGCGAGTTGGACAATTTTGGAAAAATTGGTCCAGGAATTACCTTCATCAACTTCAAAATCGCCCTAAATGGTTAACGCCAAAGAAAAACTTAAAGATAGGAGACATTGTTTTAATACAAAATGAAAATGCTCCTCCAACATATTGGCCACTGGGTAAAGTGGAACAAGTATACCCAGGTCAAGATGGACTCATTAGAGTAGCACAAGTAAGAACGCAAAACAGTAACAGGTCAAAAGACCAGTTTCAAAATTAAGCCTATTGCCAGTAGAGTCCTAATCAGTATTAGAAGGGACAACAAACATGGTATAAGGTTACGCGTTACTCGTGTGCGTGTTCTGTCTTGTGTGGTCTTGTATATAAAAAAAAAAAAAAAAATATATAATCTAACAGTTTAATTTCTAGGAATACTACGGATCAGATGGAGTGGTAACAATTCTAGAAGAAATTTATTTCTCGCCACCAGGAAGTCCTAATCCAAGAGCCTTCGAGACAAGTCCTGAAAAGGTTCCCAACGTTTCGGAAAGGGATAATGAACCATCAACGTGCAGGAATGTCACTGGAGGTTCCAGACCAACCATAACCACCCATACCCATCCTTGTTTAAAGGAGCCTGCCGTGATCAACGGAGCATGGAGAACGAATTTAGAGGTACTACGTCCAACTACCACCATCAAAGTGTTCCACATGAGGATGGAGAACACCTTTCAACGTTTCTTAACAAAAGAAGGCGTCAGCATCTATCTAACAAGCGAAGTAAACAGGCGCATCAACCCGGAAGAAATAAAGAAACGGCGAAACCGCACGAAGACCATCAACCTACCAGATCGGTTCAGGTGCGACTTCGCATTAAGGCAGATGATACAATGTTATTCTTCCATTACCACAAGAGAGGGCTTGTTAAGCGCCTTCAAAAACAACATATCATGTTGAACAAGGATGTTCAACGGGGGGGAGAATGTTAAGCTCCACCGCAGATAATTTAACCTTAGAATTAAATAAAAACTTAACATTTAAATAAAAATTGAATTAATTAAAAAAGACAATTTAACATTAGAATTAAAACACTTAACATTAAATAAAACTGAATTAATTAAAATAAAAAAAAATAAAAAATATTTTTGAAAACATTTGTAAAGTTTAAATTTGTTATTTGATGCAAATGATTCACATGCAACATTTGTCCACTAGATACTAAAACTCAATTATTGTTCAAGTTAAAACCAGACTTTGATTTGAGTCTGGGCAGTTTTTATAACAGCCAAATTTTTTTACGAAATAGACAAAGCCACATCTATGCCAAACCAGGACATGGTGAGCAAATGATATTTCGTTATTTCTTTGGGTGTGGGTATTTAACAAAATAAAATTAAAAACTAATGCAAATATTTGTTTTTTTTGTTTTGTTGGTATTCATGTTTTTTTTAGCCAGGGCCAACCAACTGGCATAGGGCGGGACATTTACAAGATTTCGTACTCTCTCAAAACACCACGGAGCAAACGCTTCCTAGTGTACTAAGTATACAACGCACTTAAATGCTCAACAGAGTCATTATTCGTCAAATGCTAGTAACCTAGGGAGAGCACCAAAGGAGGGCAAACAGGAATAATCACAACACCACACCAAACTTGCACTTTCTACGTTTTCTCTCTACGCAGCCACATTGGCTGCGCTACAGATACCACGATGGTTATTTTTGAGATGTTCCTTCTCAATTAGTTCTGCAAGTTTCCCCTCATCTGTTACATCTTCTAACAGATAAGTACAGCGGACGACTCTGAACTTCTCGTTATTCGAAAAATGCTTGGAATATGCTTCTTCTAGAGTTTTATAAAATTCTTCCTTCTTAATAAGGATAGCGTTTAATCCATTAAGATTGAAGTGGGTTTTCATAAGGGTTATTACGGTCTCTTCGTCTAGACTTTTTGTGTAAAGGGTTATCCGATTCCTATAGAATACTTTTTGCCTTTCTCAAAGCGCCAGTGCTTGATTCGTTAATAATAATTTGCGCTTTAAATAAGTTAATAGGGGAGGTACTAATGGGTATTAGAATCCTTTCTTCAGGCATGTTTATCTCCGGATTCTTTATCCTCGAGAGGGCATCAGCTTACTATTTTTAGTTCCCTTTTTATACCGAATGGTATAGTCAAATTCTGACAATTTTAGACGCCATCTAACCAATTTTGAGTTGAGTTCCTTAAGAAGAAGAGCCAAGTAAGTGGTTTATGGTCAGTCTCGATAATAAATTTTCTACCGAAAAAATATGGACGGAAGTACCTTGTAGCCCACACTATTGCCAATAGTTCTTTCTCAATAGTACTATAGTTGGCTTCGTGGTCGTTAAGGGTTCTACTGGCGTAACATATTGGGAGGTCATCTTGTGACAATACAGCGCCCAACGCATACCGGCTTGCGTCAGTGGTAAGAACAAAAGTCTTACTGAGATCAGGATAGCGAAGTATCGGATCATGAGTTAACAGAAGTTTCAGGGTTTCAAAACTCTGTTGATATTCCGGGTTAGAAATATCTAGCTTTAGGCTGCGGTTACTGAACACGCTAGTAATGCTAGCGTTAGCAAACGCTAGTATTGCTGGCGCGAGCTCGCTCTAGTTGTGTGGTTATTATTAAAGCTAGCTGAAGCAAGCTAGCTGAAGCAAGTAGTTGTGTGTTGACTTGTGAATATCACCATGGTTTTATCTTTAACAGAGGAAATGATGGCATCTGAAAGTTTATTATTAAAACTTTTTTTTAAACGAAAAGTGAAAACACATGCAATAAATACAGAAAAAAAATTTCCAATCAACTACTCTGCGTAATTTATATAAGTCTTATTTTGTTTCTAAGAAATAATATATGTATATTTCCTTTCTTTCTTTTAACCGATAAATATTTCATATAATGATGAAATAAGAAGTAAAAATAAAACATTGAATATCTACTTAGTTGTGACTGGCTGCGTTCAGTTAGTGGCATAATGTAAAATATGGCAAAAGAAAAGAGAAGGGAAGATTGTTACATTATGTAACGAAACTTAACTGACCGATATGTGTTGGGATATGCCACAAATGTCAAATTCACTATGACCAACTTTCAACTGTCATGATGCAACGTTTGGGGAAGCAAAATAGCTTCATCGGTTTATGTTACATAAACGACATAACATCGCTGCTAAGTGAACGATTTTTTGTGCTACCAACGTCAAAAATATTTTACATAAAACCTTAGCTGAACGACTTTGTGTTATATTAGTCACATAATGTAACATTGTGCTACTAAGTGAACGCACTCACTTTCATTTCATCAGCCACTTCATTCCATTATCTACCAGTCAAATTTCGGTCGCTGTAACCTTTAATTTTCATGTCCCATAATGGACGTCTCTTTTGCACTTCTAAAATTAATTGTTCGCAATATATATTTACTAAGTACTTTAGCAAAGCAAAATGTGAGTTAGCTACTTTTCAAACACTCGCGCTAGTATCAATGTTTCAATCGATTGCAGAATATGACTAGCGCTAAAAAGTGCTAGCTAGCGCTAGCGCTCGAGTGCGTTCATAACCACCACGCACTGTTTACATGTATTATATTTGCTAGCGCTTGCTAGTACTAGCTAGTGCTAGCATTACTAGCGTGTTCAGTAACCGCAGCCTTATTCCTTTCTTTAGGAATTTAGTCATAGGTTTCGCAATTTGCGAGTAACCTTATATAAATTTCCGGTAGTAACCGGTAAGACCTAAAAATTGTTTTATTTGTTTTGGGGTAGTTGGAATAGGAAAATTTTGCACGCATTCTACTTTTTAGGGTTTGGTTTTATACCATCTGGGGTAACGATATGGCCTACTAAGAGTTCCTTTTCTCTTTTGAGAAATTCGGACTTATCCATCTGTACCTTAAGATTCACATCTTCTAGTCTCTTTAAAATCTTCTTTAAAGAATCCTTGTGTTCTTGTAAGGATGTGGAACAAATTATTATATCGTCCAGATATACCAAACATATTTTATTTATAAAATCTTTTAATACGTGGTTCATCAAACGCTGAAAGGTTGCGGGAGCCGTTTTCAATCCGAAGAGCATCCGCAAGAATTCATAGTGTCCATTCTCGACACTGAAGGCGGTTTTGTGAACATCTCTTTCATCAATTTCGATTTGGTGAAAACCTCTGGCCAAATCGAGCGTTGTGAAATATTGGCAGTTTCCTAATTTTCCTAAAATATCGTCAATATTGGGTATAGGATACTTATCGTCAGTTGTGACGTCGTTAAGTTTCCTATAGTCAATGACGAGTCTCCATTTCGCTTCTCCGCTGGCATCTACCTTCTTTGGTACGATCCATATTGGTGCAGAGTATGGCGAATTACTATTTTGTATGATGCCTTTTGCCAGCATTTCTTGGATTTGTCTTTCCACCTCTTTATGCACATAAGGATATCGGTAGGTTTTACACTGAATAGGAGTGTCATCTACTGTACGTATCCTGTGCTTAATGACGTTGGTGAATGAAAGGTCTGAGTTTTCGTCGTAGAAAACGTGAGTGAATCTCTTCACTACGTCTATCAGTGAACTCCGCTCTTCCGAGTTCAAATGATTAATTCTCAGCTGATCCATTATAGGCGGCTTATCATAATCTTCGATTATATTATAGTTACTTTCATCTACCGTTTCTAACCGTATAGGTTGCGGGATTACAAAATCTTCTTAGTTTTTCCCTACCTTTCTAACTTTCACTCGAATCTTGTAGTTTTCTACATTATAGATTTGTAGTTTTCAATGCTTTATGTTTAATAAAGAAAACACGTTTTTTATTGGGATTTTTATTCTTATTTTTATAGCACTAAAAACTACTATTCTACACAATGTTTTTTTATTATAATTATTGTTTTGAATATTATTTGTTATGATATATGTATATACATATATTATTATTTATATTATTTAAACGATTTGATAGTATTCCGGATCGCGTTGTCGATCACGTTGTCACTTGAAGAGCTTTCGCCAAAGTGCCAAGTGGAGATGCCGGATATGGCAGGATCACTATGGACGGGGAAAAACGGCAAGATCACTGAACTTTGCGTTCGGTGATCGATTGAGTGTTCCGACTGATCGTTTTGATCGTGCCGGAAGTTGTTGTGTGACATTGCGTAAAGTTTGGTAATTAAACTTTACGCGGTCACTACATACTCCCCCCCCAGCGTAGCGTTAACGGAATGTTACCGCTTTAGACGGCTTAGCTTCGTTGTCGCGGTCACAACCGAAGGCTGGCTTTAGCCTGTCAATGGATATTGACTTGGTTGCGCCGTTCAATTTGACGACGAAGTGTTTTCGTAATCGTTTGATTACTTCATATGGGCCCTCGTATGGAGGTTGAAAGGTTTTCGAACTCTGTCGACACGTATGAAAACGTAGTCGGCGTTCTCCAGGGCTTCTGGCACATAGACATCCTTTTGGACGGGTTGCCGAGGTTGTATTGCCTTAATGTTCTGCATATGAGAACGAAGGCGAGAGAGGAATTCTGATTCTTCAATTGGATTCTCATCAGTTGGGATAGAAATCGAATTGGGAAGTCTCAGATTCTGACCGTATACGAGCTCGGCTGGTGAGCATTGTAAGTCGGTCTTAATTGCAGTGCGTATGCCTAACATGACAAAGGGCAAGTCTTCACTCCAATGAGTCTTGTTGTCCCTTGCCATTAAGGCTGCTTTTAGTTGCCTGTGGAACCGTTCAACCATCCCGTTTGCTTGCGGGTGGTAGGCAGTAGTCCGAATTCCATGAATGCCGAGTAATTTGGCAACTTCATTGAACAGTTTCGATTCGAACTGCGTACCTTGATCGGTTGTGATCTCAAGAGGTACGCCAAATCGTGGAACAAATTCAGTGACGAACTTTCTTGCCACCGTTGAAGCTGAGATATCACGAATTGGGTATGCCTCAGGCCATCGCGTGAATCTATCGACTATCGTTAAGATATAAGAGTATCCACGAGATGGGGGTAGGGGTCCCACTATATCCATATGGATATGGTCAAATCTATTATTTGGGAGTTTGAAAGCTTCGAATGGAGATTTGGTATGCCTTGAAACTTTGGACTATTGGCAACCTAGGCACGATCGAGACCACTCGTTGCAGTCTTTATTGATCGATGTCCAGAAGTATTTCTTGGTAACGGCTCGTCTTGTAGCACGAATACCAGGATGAGAGAGACTATGTTCGGAGTTGAACGCTAGTCTGCGTAAGGAAGTGGGTATATAAGGCCTAGGAATGCCTGTGCTAGTTTCACACCATACCTGATGGGCGGTAAATGGTATTGGCGTAAGAACTAGTTTTACCCGTGAGCCGTTGCTGGGGTGCTCTTGTAGAGACTTCAACTCCGTGTCACCTTGTTGAGCCTGAGCCAGTGTAGGCAGGTCGAAGGTGACCGAGTCGACGTTGTCGGTTGCTAGTGAGCGCGACAAGCAGTCGGCGACAACGTTTTGTTTACCAGACACATGTCTGATGTCTGTGGTAAACTGAGAGATTAGACCCAAATGTCTGGTCTGACGAGGGGATCGTTCGGTCTTTGTGTGAAGGGCGCGAACCAGTGGTTTGTGATCAGTATAGACTACGAAATTGCGTCCTTCAACGAAATAACGGAAGTGTTTGATCGCTGCATAGATTGCGAGGAGTTCGCGATCGAATGTAGAGTACTTCCGTTCGGTTGGTGACAGCTTTTTGGAATAAAAAGCTAGAGGTTGCCACCGATGACCGTTGAATTGTTCCAAAACGCCTCCGATTGCATAATCAGAGGCGTCAGTCGTAAGACTGTATTTTGCATCCTCGATTGGATGGTTCAGCAGAGCTGCTTCAGCCATCGAGGTTTTTACCTTGAGGAATGCCGCCTTACATTCTGCTGGCCAGTCAAACACTTTATTGGCACGTGAGCGGTTGAGAAGGTCTCTCAAATGCTCGTTTATAGGCACCAACTGTTCAGCCAATTTTGGGATAAATCGGTGATAAAAATTCACCATTCCCAAAAACTTCTGGATCGATTTGACAGAAGTTGGAGGTGCGAGATCAACGATAGCCTGAACCCGATCGGAGGATGGAAGTATTCCATTCTTTGTGATGCGGTGGCTTAGAAACTTAATCTCTGTTGCACCAAAAACGCATTTCTCTAGCTTAATGGTTAAACCGAAGCTATCGAGGCGTTTAAAGAGCTCTTCGAGGTGAACGATATGCTCATCCTCGGTTTTGCTGGCGATAAGTATATCGTCCAAGTATACATAAACGAAGTCGAGATCTCTCGTAACTTCATTTATGAACCTTTGAAAGATTTGTGCTGCATTCCGTAAGCCGAATGGCATACGTGTAAACTCATATTGGCCGAATGGCGTAATGAGTGCAGTCTTATGCACGTCTTCTGGGGCGATTGGTATGTGATGATAAGCACGTACCAAGTCAACCTTCGAAAAAATTGTGCAGCCGTGAAGATTCACGGAGAAATTCTGTATATGCGGGATCGGATATCTATCCGGCACAGTGACAGCGTTAAGGCGGCGGTAGTCGCCGCATGGCCTCCAATCATGCGAGTCCCGTTTAGGGACCAGATGAAGCGGAGATGCTGCGGGCGACGACGAAGGTCGACAAATCCCCAATTGGACCATATGGTCGAATTCGAACTTAGCCACCTTCAGTTTCTCCGGATGGAGTCGCCGAGCGGTGACAAATGGTAATTGCCCTTTAGTTACAATGTGGTGTTGCACATTGTGTTTAACCGAAAGGTTAAAATTGGGCGGTTTTGTTAACGAAGCGTACTTCGTTAATAGCTCTTTGTATATGCCAATAACTCGGCATTGGAATGTTTCGGGGTTGTAGTCGACTGTGGCGCACACGTTAATTCGAAACTTCGTACGCTTGGAGTCGCAATCGAGCAGTGAAGTGATCAAGTTGTCAGCCAGTGCTCGATCCGTAATCTCTATTTACTACCGAGACGGAATTTCTTTTAAAAAGTTCTTGATAGAAAAAGTAAAATTTTTGTGACACAATAAAAATATAAAAACAATATAATAGTGAAAGACAAAAGAAACCGGGAGCCCCAGGTGGCCTGGAATCCATGCCTCCCACGAAGCGTAAAAAACAAAAAAGAAAAAAGCCTCTTGCTAAAGATGATTTAGAATCGGACTCTAGCAGCTTCTCCAGGAACACGGAGGACGCTTGCGATGCAATGGAAGCAGACATTCCTGCTCAAGCAGCAATAACTGTACCATCAGCAGTACATCCACCGACGAAAGCGGCTGAAAAGCATCTACACACCGACCCAACGATGGAGTCAACAAACAATAATATATTAGACGACTGGAGCCACGTAGTGAGCCCAAAAAAAAACCAGTAGGACAAAATGCACCTAATAAGAGTTCTAAAAATAATCCGGATACCAATGCAGACTATAATAATAGGTTCAAATTGCTGGACACTTCAACAACAGAAGATACTACAGCAGCTTCTCATCCAAACACATCTCAGCTGGGAAACAATAATAGACCAGATGTAAATTCAGGTAAGGGTGCCAATACTAATGTCAACAACAATTTAAATGAAAGCAAATCTAAATTCTGCCCACCCATAATCATCCCCAAGGCTCACGTCGCGAACCTGAACGCGCGCCTTTTTCACTTACTACCAAGTCTGAACCATAAAATTCTTAAGACCAAGACTGGTTCGGTCAAGCTTTTCATACAAGATCCCAGTCACCATAAAATAGTGTTTGAGAAACTTAAAGTATGGAAAATACCTTGCCATACTTATACGCCTCCGGCGGAACGGTTTATCTCTCTTATTTTAAAGGGTGTAGATTCTAGCTATGACCCAGATGAAATTAAAAATTTTATCAATTCTAATTACCCAAATATAAAAATCCGAGGAATTAAACATTTTGAAACTCCGTTCTCGCGCAAAAATGAATACTACATGGACATGTATATCCTCCAGTTTGATCCTGGCACTGATCCCCACGAAGTGGCAAAAATTAGAGTTATTCTCTCGCAAAAGGTGAGTTGGGAAAAGTACAAGAAAAAAGACGTTCTACAATGTCGTAATTGCCAGAATTTCGGGCATGCTGCCAGCAACTGTAACTACGCATACCGCTGCGTCAGGTGTGATGGTGAACACTTGCCGGGGTGCTGCCCTAAACCGAAAACAGATACTCCATATTGTAGAATGTGTAAGAGCACTGGGCACCCATCTAGTTTCAGAGGATGTCCGGCCTATAAGCCCCGCATACCGACTTTTAAACCGAGTAAATCAACTAGTAAAGATTTTTCTTTTAACCAGAATCAATTTCCGAGTCTCGGTGGTCACACCTTTTCTCAAAAACCTACTAGTAAATCCTATGCGGACTGCTTTAAAACCACTCAGGCCACTAAACGCTTTGATTATAAACATGAGTTCCAAGAATTTCTAACATTCTCTCAGGAGCACTTTGGCATGCCATTTGAAGAGTTAATGAGGACTGTGGCAGTGGCGTAGATAGGGGGGGGATCAAGGGGATCAATCCCCCCCATGGACTTACGAAAATAAAGATCTTCGTATCTAAGTATTTAAGTATATGTACATGAAATTTTTAAAGCACCAGCACCTCTTTTGATTCTATGTATCATCTAGATCGGTTTTTGTGACGGCTGTGCATTTGAGTATTGCTAATTTCCGCGCTTCCAGAAGGCCGACCAATCAGGAACCACAAAAAGGAAATCAGGAACCGCAAAAAGGCTCCCTATAATTGTGGACACATTAAGCACATGTAAAGTAAATTCAATGAGCCAACAGTGACACCTCGGTTCCTAAATACTCAAAATATTAACATTATAGTTAATCAAGAAATAGAATCGTGTTCCTAATTTTGGGTGAAATAACTATTAGGTTTGAGCACATTATGTAGAGTATCAACATATGAACTTCCTAAAAAATGATGTAGTAATGATGACCACGCGCTCCCTCGGCACAATGTATTTTTTGTCACCGTCAAAGAAGGAGCAGGGGCGGCCTACAAAGCGCTGCCACCGAAGCAAGTTTAAAATGTATTAATCCAACGAACAATATGTACTAAATCCATTAAAACAGTAGTAGATACTAAAAATATAAGTATCCCTTGATATGATACTTTTTCATCGAATTAAATCGAATAAGAAATGTACTTAAATCAAATAGTACCGAGTAAAAAGTTGTAGCTTAAAAATCGTAGCAGAAATAGTACAATTGTAGTAGGGTTGCAACGGTGCACAATCGGTGGAGCGGTGGTTCCACACGAGCGTACACCCGACACGACAAGAGTCGGCTGCAAATATGGTTTATGGCAAATAAAGTAAGAGTGGGCGATGGAAATTGTGTCCATTCCATCGTCCTCTCTCACACTCCGCTCCATAAACCATCTTTGCAGCCGATACTTGTCGTGCCGTATGTGCGCTGGTTTGGAATGCCTGAATCAGGCAAAGTGAGCACAGCGAAGGAGTGTGTCCGTCTACGATTTGCCGAAGTCATAAATGAATTGTCAAAAAAACCCCGAAAGTTAGATTTTTTGCTCTAATTTTTCCAAGAATATTTTCTATGATGTGAATATATACATACATATAATTTAATTCAATTTTTTACTAATTTTTTCCAATTTATTTAAATTTAATTTAATTAGTTACTTGCACATGTTGATGGTGGGCGACCTTTCGGTTGGACCATCAATTTTTTACGACAAACTTTTTTGAGTTCTTTATAACGGTATCTCTTAATTTATCTAACAAATATTTACTAATAGTATTTTTGCAATCACCAAACCCGACATCTTTAACGCCTATGCGTTTCACTAGAAACCACTATCGAGAATTTTCGCAATTAGAAAAGTTAGGCGTCAAAAGGAAGCTACTCACGAAATTTCAGCTTATCAAAAACAGAACTTCGGAAGAAAAATTTATTTATTTTTAATTTTATACTATAAGTCATATCCCCCCCCATGGCTGAAAGCTATCTACGCCACTGGACTGTGGTCGAGGACTTTCTCCCGGGGTGGAGAAGTGCCAGCATCCAACAAAAGAAATCTAGCTACCTGGCCTTTTGCGTCAGTCTGGGTATGTATAGTAATGGCCCATAACAACCTTAAGATCGCAACCTTTAATGTCGGCTCCCTTATCTCGCAGAGTCGTAAATGGTACCTCAAGAACCTTATAGCTAGTGAGAACTTCGATGTCTTGTTACTACAAGAAACTCACTTACATACAAATTCTAAACTATCTGTTAGCGGCTACCGGGTATTACGGGACGATTCGCTACAAGGAACGGCTCTACTTTATAAAAACTCAATTTCGGCAACCCGAACATTACTACCCATTAATATCTCTCATACAGCTTCTGTGGTTAACTTTAGATCAAGAGGGGATTCAGCTAAAATCCTGATTGCTTCTCTTTACATACCCACGCACCTTCGCGCCGCTGAGATAGCGGACCTGCTCACTTCACTAAATCTTTACTGCAATAGCGGCAATATGGACGGGGTGATTCTTGGAGGTGACTTCAACGCAAAACACCCAGATTGGGGTAACCATCTGGCGAATTGCAATGGCAATGCACTAAGAAGCTGGTTAAACAGTTCTTCCCAAAACAACTTTAGTCTAGTACATCCTGCTGGCCCCACATACCCTAGATCATCCAGTTGCATTGATCTCTTTCTCGTATCGAATAACCTGGCTTACCCGTCGACGAACATAGTCTGCTCAACCCGAGCCTCCTTTTCGGACCGCTACTTGGTTGAAATAATTATCAGTCTACATGATCTCACCATTCTACAGGCATTACCTCGAAAGTTCCGTTCGTTTAAAAATCTGGATTGGTTACAGTTCAATTCGAACCTGGACGAAAGTCTCTCGAATAGCCCTCCAATAATCAACAGGAATCTAACTACCCATGAAATAGATCTACATATAGCCAACTTCAGCTCCTCTCTCCTTAATACCTTGGACACATTTGCCCCACTGCGTGAGAGCCCCAGTTTTTTTGAAAAGCTCCCCTCCAACATCAGGGAACTCTTCAACACCCGTAAAAGATGGAAAAGAACCCATAAACTGCTGCTGGAAAGGAATCTATATAGTCACACGGACCGTTCCAATAGCCTTTGGACTCAAATAAAGCTCCTCTCTAAAATTATAGACTACCAAATTAATCAATTTCTCAACGCCAACTTTCAAAATAAGCTTCGTAGTGTTAAACCAGGACCCTACTTCTTTAAGGAAATTAACCGATTAACGGGCAGATGCTCCAATCACGCTCCAAAGTCTCTCAGGGTCTCTGGCCAGATTTACTCAACCCCCGATTTAATCTCGGAGGCACTGGCGGAACACTATGCAGTAGTATTCCAACACAGCGAGCCAGAATATAATCGCTTCAATAAAGAAGCTGTTATGAACGAATATATAGCTCTTGGGGACCGTCTGGAAGCGCTCCCTCCGCCCTGTCAGTTCTCCGAAGAACTGACCTCTATTGGCAGCAGCCTAAATATTCCATTTACGACTCCGGACCAACTTAGTTCCATAATTTCGGACCTAAATGGTAAGAAATCCGCGGGGATTGACGAAATTTCCAATTTTGTATTAAAAAAATTATCGGTAAAGTCAATAGAATTTATTACCTGTATCCTAAATAATTGTATTAATATTGGTTACTTTCCTAAAGCTTGGAAGATGGCCTTACTTACTCCTATTCCCAAGAAAAACCTTGATTCGCACGATCCCGATAACCTAAGGCCGATATCCTGCCTCTCCAATTTAGGGAAGCTTCTTGAGAGACTTATGGTTCTGGAATTGGATAAACATAGTCAGGCTAATCAGCTAATTCCACATGAGCAGTTTGGATTCAAAGCTGGCCACTCCACGGAGCACGCTCTACTGGTCCTTTTAAACGACATTATTAAGGGTCTTCGACGCAAATCCGTCACTGTTGTTTGTTCGCTAGACATGAAAAGGGCCTTTGATTCAGTCTGGCATCAAGGATTGATCGTAAAACTTAAAAGAGCCAACTTCTCGGATCTTCTTGTCAAGATAGTAAAAAACTTCCTAGAGGATAGATCACTAAAAGTTATAATTGATGGGACAATTTCCAGTGAGGTACCGGTTAAATCGGGGGTTCCTCAAGGCTTCATCCTTGGCCCAAAACTATTCAACCTATACCTTAGAGACTTCCCCCACTTAATAAGCGGCCGAACTTCTAAGGCTCTGCTTTACGCAGACGACACAGTCGTGTACGCTACTGACAAAGACCCTCATGTGGCCAGGATCGCCTTAACCAAACATTTAGAGTTAATTAGGAAATTTTATAGTTCTTGGGGATTGGCTATTAATGAATCTAAAACTAAAATTATTGCCTTTAGAAACGCTAGTGGCAAAGGTCCAAGGGGAGTGGTAAAAAAATGTAGGAACCTTAAGATCAGGCTGAATGGTGTGGAAATAGATGCCTCAACTGAGATCAAATACCTTGGTATACATTTTAATAACCTTTTAAAATTCAATCAGCATATTAAAAACGTTTCAGCGAAAATGCGAAAAATTACTGGGTTTCTGTATCCCATCTTAAAAAGCAAAAGTCAATTAAACATGAATTCTAAACTCCTTCTCTATAAACAGCTAATTAGACCTTCAATTGCCTATGGATTTCCATGTTGGTTCTCTTGTTCTACCACTTGGGCTCGCAAATTGGAATGCCTTGAGAGGAAGATTCTGAGGCACTGCTGCTCGCTAAGATTCAGAACAAGAAATAGACTTTACTCGAACAGGACCTTGTATGAAAAATCACAAGTTACCCCACTCTTAACCTATTTAATGGGGCTCTGGAAGGGAAGAGGTTCTCTTCTTCCCGGCCACCCCAATCCTCTTATTAAAAAACTCTACCAGGAAAATGTCACTGGACCACCGGAAGGTCATTATTACCTCAATCCAATCAATCTACTTAGCGAAAGCCTATATCCGGCCGTTCCGACGAATAGTTATGTGACCCCGCAGTTCTATGACGGGTACGACGAAAACCACCACAGGGGATGATTATGGTTTATTACTTTAGCAGTAACTAGCACTTATGTTGTCTTAATAGACGCTTTAATGGCACCCTTAGCCTGAATAGGCTATTATCTTGAACTCTCTTTACTCTGTAAGATTTTTACGTAGTTTAAGAGGCTTAATCTGGCAAGTTTGGGTTGTGGACCTCAACTGACTATCGTAGCCACATTGAGGACCACGGCCACAATTTGCTTAATTATAACATATATATAAATAACATACACAATAACAATATATATAAATAATAGAGTAACATAAATAATATATTAATAAGCTGCCGTAATCTTGTTATAATTTGAACACAGCCGTAGATTTAAGTGTTGTAAGCCTGAAAGGCCCTCACTAACAAATAATAATGAACTACACAGTTATATTATACTCCTATTCATTTTGTATATCCATTTTGGAATTCTAATAATAAATAAATAATAAAAATAATAATAAAAATAATAATAATAATAATAATAAATAAATAATAATAATAATACACTTACTGAGTTGTTGTAGTCAACCTCCCCCTCAATCGGCGAGCTGCATGGCTCGATCTGAAATTAGGGGAATGTTGTCTCCCACTTCTCATCAAAATATAACCCCCGCGGTTGCGTAGTGAGGTACGTGTATCCTACATGCGCAGGTACATAGTTTCTTCACAGCAACACGCTCAAACTGTCGATACTAATACGACAATGAGACTTGAGACCAGACTATTCACCTGGTCCGTTGTATTTACATTAACTAGCTATAAGCAACACAGATATATTTACATGTAAACTCACATTGTATTTTATGTCACGGGGATACAGTGGACTTAATCTAGTATGTAATGTAAGCGATGTTTAGTTGTAGTATTAATTATGTATTAATTCGGAATAAATTCTTTTGACTTTGACTTCGTACGCTTGTCGACTAAATGCCGATATTCGAAATCGACAGACAATTTGAACTTGGTTAAGAAGTCCGCCCCGATAATGGCTTTAGTGGTGTCGGCTATAATAAAGTTGTAAACATATCGTCGGCGTAAGCCGAGTTCAAGTTCAAGCAACTTAGTGCCGAAAGTTCGGATCAGTGATTCGTTGGCCGCGTACAGAAGGACGTTCGGGCTACCGTTATGGGCCGGGAACACCTTGGCGGGAACAATTGAAATGTCCGAGCCCGAATCAATCAGAAAATCCATCCGATTGGTGTCACGGACGAATAAACGATATGAGCGGCCGGTTATATGCTCGCTCATGTCGACCCGCTGACTCTTTAGTTTTTTTAGCGGTGGTTGGTGGTTTCTTCGCCGAGTTGGCGCCACCACCACTGAAACTGCAGGGAGGCTTGCATGTGCGTGCCTCACTACCTTAACGGTAGTGGAAGTAGCACAAGCTACCCCGCAGTTTATTGGCCCCTTGTGGCCGATTGGCCGAGGGCTGTCGAGAGCCACCCTGCCGATTGGCAGGTGTTCGGCTTCTCGGTTGACGCGGGCTTTTATTAAGGTTATCTAGCCGGGCCGTTAGTTTTCTAATGGCGCTTTCTAGCGACCTTAACGTGGGCTCCGCGTTGGCTGGTGCATTGGCTTGGACGGCGGACGCGTATGAGGCGCCTCCGTGTGGAAGAACCTCCCATACTTTGTCCGCCGTTGCAGCCAGCCCGGCTAGTGTTTGGTCAGCGGAGGTGGGCAACGTGATCTGGATGGCCTGTGGAAGCCTCCGCTCCCACAGGTTCCGGATCAGATCATCGTTGACCGCCGACGACCCGCCCGCTAGTGCCTTGAGAGCCTGGAGAAACTCAGAAGGTTTTCTGTCTCCAGGCTTTTGCACTGACAGCAGCTGCTCGAGGCGGCGCTTTTCTGAAGTGCCGTACTTCTCGAGCAGGTGCTGCTTTATATCCTCATAGGAGGAGGTGGCCAAATCTATGGTGCTAAGCCGCATTGCCGTTACCGCCTCTTCGGGCAATGCGGCCATAACATTATAGACCTTTTGTTTTTCCGACCTGCAGCCCGCCAGTTGAAACATTATTTCCGCCTGGTAGAACCAGGAGGCGGGCTGGTGTACCCAGAACTTCGGGATGTCTAATTTTGATACCGAAGCGGCATCAACTCCCGAAGTTCCGGGCTTTGGTCCTTCTACATATCGTGCTTCCATGTGAACGTCTTGCTCTTGACCCTCGGTCCTTGACATTATTTTGCAAGAAATCAAAAACAAAAAAAAAAAAAATAAAAAGAAAGCGAAGACTTTATGTCTCTAGAATATTAAATGTTTGTACGTATATATATGTATATATATATATAAATGTAGGTATATATGTATATATATGGTATGTAAATTTCAAAATGTAAATATTTACTGAGTTAAATATCGCAAATTGTGTGAAGCGGAAGCGAAAACTTTGTATTTTTTCAACATAATATAAATGTGTGTACGTATCTGTATATATATGTATGTATATATATATGGTATGTATTTATTAGTGGAAATTTCAAAATGTAAATATTAATCAAGTTAGATATCGCAAGTTGTGTGAAGCGAAAGCGACAGATTTGTATTTTTTTAAAATATATATGTAAAGTTTATACTGTAAAATCTGTCAATAGAGCTTAAAGTAATTTATATTGAAAACTATATTTATGTATATTAAAGAAAAACAAAAACAATATATTTATATGTGCACTAGGCAACAGAAAAAAAAAATCAAATTCAATTAAAAATCTAAAAATCCTTAAAAGAAAAGAAAAAAAAATCTAATTGGTTTAATTATCTGCTGTTTTAGGTTTGTTCCGCACTGTTCCCTGTTTGAAGTTGGTATCCAAACGCTTTTGTTTCTTCTTTTGTATAATTTGATGTGAACCAAAATCCTGTTGTTTTTTTATAACTTGATGTGAACCAAAATCCAATCGATAAAGAAAACTTTTTTATCTCAGAATAAAAATTTTTACAAACGTTTTTGTATCATTTGTATTTGTTGGGTTTTAATAATGTGATAAAGAAACTTAAAAAAAATATTATTAAAATTGCGATCAAATCCAAAAATTATTATCCTCTTTAATTTATACTTTATACACTGTTTTTTATTTTTATTTAAACTAGTTGGGATCCCCGTTACCGAAATTCGGTCACAAAAACAATAAATATATAAAATTCACGATTTGTTCGAATTTAAATTCAATTTAAATATGTTTATTTCAAAAAAAAAATTATACGCAATGGCGAATTTTTAATTACTATGAAACATTTCCATTGTCGCTCCAGAGCATCTAAAATTTCCCAGGATTTTTTTAATCGCATCCATGACGTCTTGCTTGGCTATGTAGTGGAAAATAGCAGCAACATCAGTTACTACAGCATCATTGAAACGACGAATATCAACTTGGTTATTAACTTTTATGATCATAGAAACTTCAGCTGCAATATTCTCAGGTCTTTGACAATATTCATACATGGACCTGAATGAGTGAACAAAAGGATTAATCCGATCTAACTGCAAACCTATTTCACGCATAATATCAATATTACATTCAATATTCGCATTTCTATTTATTCTATGATTAGCAGCAGTATCTACATCATAGAAATACAATTGTGCATAACATGGAGGTCGGCCATAGCCAAGAATTAAGGCACCAGTTCGGTGATAAAAAATGTTATGGATTTTAAAATGATATATGCCATTTGCAGTGTCATTTGACAAATTACACTCACAGCTAATCATTGCAAAGGCAGCATTATACGAACGAATATTTGCAAAAAACATTTTAGAACGATTTTTATTACCACTTTCATTCGAAGTTAATCCTTCAAAAAAATTATTGAAAAAGTAATTTTGAGAAAGTGGAGGTAGATTAACTTTGCCTTTATGACAACACAAAGAAAATGCCTGAGTATCACGTAAAGTTACTTCAGTCAGAAAATGTTTGGCACGACAAAAATGACAACTCATATTAAAAGAACCACACAATGAGTGCGTTCCGTAATACACTGGGAGCACTGCGCCAGTAGTAGCAGTGGTGGTTTTTACGTTCCGTTTTCACCAAACAGTGCCCTGTCGCAGTGCTTTAGGAATATTCATGACGTCATGAAAATTCCCCTTTTTACTACTGGGACTACTGCTTTGAAAGAGGTAATGTGCTCCCAGTAGTTTGAACAGGTTTTGACAGTTCTGCGGCTTTTGGAAATCGTGAAAGGTTAGCATCAAAAAATGGCAAGTAACACGAAATTAACTTTGATTGATAGTTCTTCTAATATTTCCTACCAGATATTAGTAGACGAAGAAACCGCCGATAAAGCCGCAAATGGTAAATTAACTTTATTTATAAATAAAAATTTAACCTAACTTTTCATAAAAATTTACAAATTTTTCTTTGCAGATACTGTTTTTGCAATTAATTTACTAGAAGATGCTCTAAAAGGTAATGAAATTTAATAATGTGTGTTAATTAAAAGAAAATTATACTAAATTTGTTCATTTTTAACAGGAAAACATGAATATACTACTTCTTCGCCTGTTGGCTGCTCATCATCAGAAATTGACAATAGCAGTGCAAATATCGGTAAAATTTGAAAATTTTCGATATTTTTAAATAATTATTTAGTTTTACATTATTTTCTTTAAAACCCGTTGTCATCTTACAGGTAAATATAATTGGACAGAAGCAGAAGTGTTTCTTCTGATTGATTGTTACAAAAACAATCAAGAAAAATTTTTAGATGAAAAAACACCCAAATCAGTGGTTTGGAAGGATGTGGTGGGAAATATGAATGATATAAGAGCGCAAAAGAATTTGCCTCCTATATCAATGAAAAAATGCATTACCAAAATGGATACATTAAAAAGGCACTACAAGTCATTAAAAGATTCATTAAAGAAATCCGGGAATAAAAATATTACATGGAAATATTTTAATGTAAGTAATATTAGAATATGTATTATACATTTACAACATCTAAATACCTATACAAGTTTGTAGTATTAACATTATTTCCAATATTAAGGAATAAATTATATATTTACAGCCGATGGATGAACTATTTTCGGAGGAAAAATGGATCACTCCTTTATCAGTGGCTGGATCAGAAGTAGTAGGAAAAATTGGTAATGCTAATACAATATATAATATATTTAACCAAATTTTATTAATATTTTTTTATAGAAATAGAAGAGCCATCAACATCAAATAAAAAAAGGAAGAACGTCGAATTTTTATCAGAAATCATCCAGCAAAGAAAAAAAAGAGAAGAAGAAAGAAAAGCAGAACATAGAGAAACCTTGGCCGTCTTAAACCAACTTGCAAGTGCAATAACTAAAATTGCTGATAACGTATCAAGCAAACCTTCCACGGAATAAATCTATCGAGGATATAAAGGGCATTTTCGAGAATTCACCATGGTAGCTACCGGTCGAATCTGGAACTTAATCTACCATTGATTGATTACTTACCCCCTTACCTTGTGGTGAGACTCTGGTTACCTTACCGGTGGATATTAGAACATGGTGAGTGGTGACTTGTGGCAAGCAATCAATTTTCGAAAATGATAGATTAACTTCTGATTCGACCGGTAGCTACCATGGTGAATTCTCGAAAGTGCCCAAAGTAACGAAATGTTTAACTTTATTTTTTGGAGTGTTTATTTATATAATGTTAATTAGTATGAAGCAACTGAAATGTTAAGTTTATTTTCTCTTGAGACTGAAATATTTAAGTTTTTTTAAGTATTTTTATTTACATAATTTTTTATATTGAATTACAAATAAAGACCATATATTTATCATTAATGTGTTTTTGTATACATAAATAATAGTGCCTTATTCTTCTTGGCGCACTGCTTTCTCGCAATGAATATTATATCTGTTGCCAATTTTTCTGCTACTTCGTTTCCGAGATTGGATGAGAATTTACACATCTTTTGTTCCACTAGAATGCGTAGATTCCAAAATAAAAAATGCTTACGGGAATTTTAGCCATATATTAATGCTTTTAAATCTTCCCGTTTAAGAATTCCATCTTGCCTGGAGGCATTTTCATTTTCTATAGGAAGAGGGCCTGACACTTCGTCATTGACAATAATTGGAATCTCAAATGTATCTTTTGCATTATACAAATGTTGTGTAAAATGGAGCAGGCTGATATATAAAATGGTATTAAATCCGTTCGCTTAAACGGAATTATATCTAACAAGCTACGCCATCTTCCTTTTAACAACCCAAAAGCACGTTCGATCGTCATTCTTGCTCTTGAATGTGCAATATTATAGAGTATTGATGCATCGTCTAAATGCCCATTATCTCTATAAGGCACCATAATGTGCTTTTGGATGCGATAGGCTTTGTCACCTAATAAATGGCTGTCTTCAGGGAAAAACTCAGTAGTACAATAATTTTGCAAACCTGACAATCTGAAAACTCTAGCATCGTGGACTGATCCTACTTGTCCAATGTAAATATGTATGAATTTCATATTGTGATCACATACAAACTGCAAATTAAGATTTAAATAAATATATTGATGATTATATTATTAATTATTCCAACAATTCCTCACAATTTTACGTACTTGTCCTTGAATGGAATGTATTCCCTTCCGATTTATGTAGCTAGTAGAATTTACTGATGGTTGAGCAATTTTAATGTGGGTACCATCTAGAAACCCTATGGCTTTGGGGAATCCATACTTTGTGTCAACATGCATCCATGTTAGTCTTGCCTCTTCTGCTGTAGGCCATTTTATAAAGTAGGGCAAATATTTGTAAATTGCTTTTACAAATCTCCATACAGCCCTCCACGCAGTAGCTTTGCCAATGTCGAACCGGTCGCACACATCTCTATGGTGGAAAGATTACAATTTTTTGTAATTGATGAAAAAAAAACAATTTTTGAAAAACTTTAACATTTGTAAAAAGTTACCTGTATGAATCAGGCGTTGCCATCGACCATAAAGCAATTAACAGTTGTTTCTCAGGTGGTATTGCCTGCCTTCCGGAACTTGACTGTCTTTTTAAATCAGACCCAAGCAAGTTTAAGAGAAATTCGAATGTAGCTCTTTTCACTCTGGTATAATGATTTATATGATTAGGAAAAAACACATTTAATACAAATAATACCGGAAATGCGATTTAAAGGTTTCATCACTCATTTGTGGTACGATCAATTCTGCATATTTTTCACTTCTAGGAATTTTGTTCCTTAGACCTTCTCGACCAGCAAAATAGAAGGCCAGATCCTCATCCTCACTATCATCAAAATGGTCATCTGCGGTTCGTACTGTTTCAACAGTAGCCATTACCCCAACTGCTATTCCTAAGTATCCTGTAACTACAAAATTATACATTATCTTCAAATAATATACAAATAGTTTTGCAGCTAAAGAATGTCAAAAACAGGAATTTTGTAATAATAAATTAATATTACTGATTAATTAACAAAATACAATTTAAAATGCTTCATTTTTAATAAAATAAGAGATTAGTATTCCTAACCTAGAAATGGATTTTTTATGAATAATTCAAGATAACAATTAGTTTTAAATAATTATTAACACCAAATTCCAAACTGGTACTTACTCTCATTATTCTCTATCATTATAAAAAACATGCACAAGAAAACTCATAACATTCAACATACTTCTACTGTAAACAATAATCGCGGAGCCAGTGTACTGTGCGCCCGTTCCGATATACAAAATATACTGCCATAGTCCAGTATAACTTTTTTAAACGGAACGTGCTTCCCAGTGCACTGGCATGACGTCTAAAATCACAGTGCTCCCAGTGTATTACGGAACACACCCAATACAACTCAATAATACTATACACAAAAGAGTATAAAAAAAATGCACGCACAAAGTGACCGAGTTTTTTTAAGTTAGTTATGCCGCCAAAAATCTACACAAACGCTTGTTTTTCTCTGTTTCTCATTCGCTTCACTGAAACGGCATTTGTGTCAATCGTAGGCTACTCAGCTCTACGTTGATGCTCACAAAAAATTCAAATTTTCCAACGACTTTTTAAAATTCGAAAAATTAAAATCGCTATAACTTTTTTATTCGTGAATCGATTTCGTTGAAATTCCTTATTACAAAACTATGCCATAAAAAGAACATTTTCTAAAAATTTAAACGAAATCGGTCCACGAACAAAAAAGCCTTAGCGTGTACAAACTTTTTGTTTGCCTATTAATATATAAGATAAGATATGTATGTATAAATCGTCACCAATTTTTTTATGAGTTTGCTTGTTGAAATTTTTATGCATGTAAATCTATATTGATTATAATTTTACGTTTTTATTAAGTTGTTGTAACTGTATAATTTATTAAAAATTGTACTTCCCCAATGTTGCGTCCGATAACTTTTTACAGTTTTCTTTGGACGAAAAAATGATGTGTATATTTAGAATCGCTTCACTGATTGCTTTTACACTTTTTTGGTTTTTATTAACACTCAATTTTTCAGGTTTTTATTTTAACACGTGGAGTGTGAAAAATGTGGAAATCGCGTGTTGCGCGTTCGAGGTCACCAATGTAGTTTTCAATGCTTTATGTTTAATAAAGAAAACACGTTTTTTATTGGGATTTTTATTCTTATTTTTATAGCACTAAAAATTACTATTCTACACAATGTTTTTTTATTATAATTATTGTTTTGAATATTATTTGTTATGATATATGTATATACATATATTATTATTTATATTATTTAAACGATTTGATAGTATTCCGGATCGCGTTGTCGATCACGTTGTCACTTGAAGAGCTTTCGGCCAAAAGTGCCAAGGGAGATGCCGGATATGGCAGGATCACTATGGACGGGGAAAACGGCAAGATCACTGAACTTTGCGTTCGGTGATCGATTGAGTGTTCCGACTGATCGTTTTGATCGTGCCGGAAGTTGTTGTGTGACATTGCGTAAAGTTTGGTAATTAAACTTTACGCGGTCACTACAGATTCCTTCTTCTATATGGAATAATTCACTCTTTATTTCTTTAGTGAAACCTAATCCCTCCTTCTGCGATACGGATAGGTCCATTTCTGTTTCATTATTTTTATCTTTTCTTGGGTTTTCATTTATTCCCTCTTTAAAATATATTTTGGTTTTTTTCCTACCACAAACCAATCGTGTGTGTTTATAGTCTATAATTGCATCTAAGGGGATTAATATATTATTGCCTATGAGGCCGTCATACTCATCATGAAAATTACAAACTAAGAATTCGACTTTCTCCTATTTCCTTGAATGTCGGTATATTTACTTTTTCATTTATTCTTGTTGTGTTATCAAGGGTTTTCACGTTCATGGGTGATTTTAAAATTGTACTCCATTTTGGGTGGCAGAGGTTGGGGTTAATAACTGGGTGGGTTGCGCCACTATCTACAATAAATTTAAGAGGAGTTGTTTTAGATTTAATTATTCTCATATAGGGTAATGTGTGGAGGAGGCTGGAGATTGAAAATTTACAGGTTGAACTAAATCTACCTCCATAGGTTCTGGCCTGTTATTGTCTCCGTTTGGAAATCTTTGGTTTTGGTTATTGTTGAAATTATTGTTACGCGGTGCGTAATTATTAAAACGGTGCTGGTTGTTAAAGTATGGATTACCGAAATTCTGGTTCGCATTGTTGAAATGATTGTAGTTATTATTATTGGGATTATAGTTATTATTATTATACCTGCCAGAATTCTGTCGATTAGAATTTTGATTATTTTGTGGGCCCTTTTGCTGTTCGTTATTTGGCCTAAATACTTTATTTCTATTAGCATGTTGCGTGTTATTACGCTCATTAAATGGTCTCTTGTTAAAGTTATTGAGACTATTTAAATTATTGGGGTTGTAGCCTCTGTCTCTGGGTCTACTAGTTTGGGGATTATTGTTAGTTTTTATAGAAGGGTTCATGAATGCGTATCCACACTCATACAGGATATTCATGCTTTCTTCTAAACTAGAAGGATTCCTGCAGTGCATTATAGAGCGCATTGGCTCTGGAAGTTTATTTTTGAACATAATTAGAGCCGAATTTTTATTGGTCTCTATTAAATTGTGAGTATTTTCTTCGTCTAACGATACTTGTTTCGTCTAAACGTTCAGTCTTCTTAGGACTGCTTTCATTTCACTATAAAAATCGACCGCACTTGTTTTAAATTTGACTGCTCTTAATTCATCGAATAATTCTTCGATTGACAGCCTATCACCGAAATTTCTTACGAGCACGTCTTTTATATCGGTCCAGGAGGACACATGTGTGTTTATCTCCATCACTTCTCTTGCCCTACCTTTGAGCTTGGATTTTATGTGATCCGAAAATATGCTCTGGGCGAATTCATCGTATTTGAGGAGGAATGGGTACTTTATCGATTAGATCGATGAAATTTTGGAGCTCTCTGTAGTCTCCATTAAATTCTGGGAGTTTGGATGGGTATCTTAACGGATCAAGATTAAGGGAAGCCATTGCTTGTTGTCCGTCGTTTAGAGGAGTGAACAAATTATTTACTAAATTTGAAAGTTCCCTCTTCTGATTTCTAGTAATTTCAATTTGCTCAATTAAATCGATATTAGGTACTAGGGACTGACATCACACGGAAAGCACGAAATTTTAAACTTTTACTACTAACGTGATTTATTTCCCGAATCTCATTTCATCACACGGAAACTTATATTAATACTTGATTTTTTTCGTAACGTAAGAACATAGAAAATCGTTTAAACTATATACGTTTGAAACACTTATTTATTTTGTTTATGCACCCTACTTGAATCGTAAGCTTTCTTCAATATATAAATCAAAATCAAAATATATTTAAATAAATCGTAGAAATGTTTGTATATACTATACATACTATATACCTATATATAAAAAAATTGTTTAAAAACTTTTAGAGTTTTATCCCCTTTCAATTTTTCGTATTAAACTCACACAGAAAAATATAAAAAAAAATATGATAAAAAGACTTTAAAATTATTCACTTTTCTTATACAAAATTTTATAGAATATGTTTTAATTGATTTAAAATATGTTTCAGATTTTTATTTTTCGTTTTAATATATTTATTTATTATATAAAAAAATGTTAAATTTTCATTTCTTTTAAAACCAATATATGTATATAATATGTAATTCCCTTTTATTTATTAGTATAGGGAAGATAAACATATTCAAATGTGATAAAAAACAAATATATATTAAAATCGAACCTTAAGTTTTATGATTTTACTCTAATTTATTTCCCTCGGTGGTTGAGTCCTTTTCATTTTTGGTGATTTTTCCCTCGGTGGTTGAGTCCTTTTTATTTTTGGTGATTTTATCCCTCGGTGGTTGAGTCCTTTTTATTTTTGGTGATTTTATCCCTCGGTGGTTGAGTTTGAGTTCCAGGTTTTATTGTGTCTTCTTCCCACGGTGGTTGCGTCCTTATTGTGTAACTATTATTTTCCCTCGTTGGTTGAACTTCGGCTTCAACTTTTTAAATGTTTATTTATTTAACACTTTTTATTTGATACCAGAGTGCCCAATTTGGATGCGGCCAGTAAAACTCAACATACAACTACATGTAAACGCCCTGTGCGTGAGCCCCCTTCAATGCTCCCAGTTTCTTAGAATTTTTACGAATTTTTATGGTTTTGTAATTTTCAGTTTTTCTTGGGTTCCTCAGAATTTCTAATAGTTTTTTAGTCGCTGGGATTTTCTGAAGTTCTATGTTCTTTTGTTTTTAACATTGTTGCCATTATTTGTAAGATCGGTTTATAATTGGGGAACTCATTTAGAAAACTTAAGACACAATTGAAAAAGAAATCCTGTTGGAATTTTCGAAAAATCGAAAATTTTTTCCCTAGCATAAAAGTGCGCCTTTTGTGTTAGAAGGGTAACACTATTATTATTATTATTAATAAGATTAGATATAAGTTTTATGTAAATAATCAGAGTAATAATTCGTTGTGACGAATAATTAATGTAATAAAAGTAATGTGCAATTCATGTAAATGTAAATTTTATCACAAATGGTAGAAAACTCCCCAAACCTGAAAATATTCGTGAAACCCTCAAGTGAAATATTTTGCGACATGCTAAAAAACTATTGAAAAGTCGTCCTCTTTAATTTTCAGAAAATCCCGACGACTACAAAACTTTCAGAAATTCTAACAAACCCTGGGAAAAAATTGAAAACCATAAAAAATAGACAAAATTCTGAGAAACTGGGATGAGCTCGAGCATTTCAAAGGGGGTTCACGCACAGGGCGTTTACATGTAGTTGTATGCTGAGTTTTACTGGCCGCATCCAAATTGGGCACTCCCCAGTAGGGAATGGAAGGCTTCCGGATTCGATTCCGTATAGTATACTTGCCAGGCATACTGGCTACTTTTTGGATTACAGAACGCATTCTTTTTCCATTGCGATGTCCTAGCCGGGAAGTCATAACGGCTACCTTTTGGATTACCATTCCTTCCCATAAGAAGTGATAATGGCTACCTTTTGGATTACCATTCCTTCCCATAAGAAGTGGTAACGGCTACCTTTTGGATTACCATTCCTTCCCATAAGAAGTGATAACGGCTACCTTTTGGATTACCATTCCTTCCACTAAGAAGTGGTAACGGCTACCTTTTGGATTACCTTCCTTAATTTTAAGAAAGCCGACCATCGCGTTCCCGATATAGCGTACGCCGTGCGTCCATTATGCATGACATTTTGCATTACCATTCCTTACCATAGTAATAGATCCCCATTGCTCCCATTTCACTGATGAAAGAATGCATTCCAATTTCGTCAATTCCTAAATTCCCTGCTGGGTCTGTTTGATACATATATCTTCATATATATCCTTAAGTGTTCACTTTTCGCATTTGTTAAACTTCTGCTTTAACTTTTAGCTTTTGAACTTTTTATTTATTTAACACTTTTTATTTTTGATATATATATCTTCATATATATCTTTAGGTGTTCACTTTTGGCTTGTTAAACTTCTGCTTTAACTTTTAGCTTTTGAACTTTTTATTTATTTAACACAACATTTTTTGACATATACATATATCTTCATATATATCTTTAGGTGTTCACTTTTTGCTTTTATTGAACTTCTGCTTTAACTTTCAGCTATTACGTATATATATATATATATATATATATATATATATATATATATATATATATATATATATATATACAGGGTGTCCCAAACCACCCGTACCACCCAAATATCTCTGAAATTTGGTATTGAAATAGAAAAACAAAAAACACGTGTTCAATATTTTTTGAAACTCTATCCGACCATACAAAAATGGACCCCCCAAACAACCCCCTCTTTGGGGGGTGGGGGGCAACTTTGGAAATTCAAATGGGAGCCCCCATTTTTTTGGCAGATTCGGAATCTTCATAAAAAAATATGAAGATTTTGTCCCAAGCATTTTTTACGATTCGCCATAGATGGCGCTGTAATCGGAGGAAAACATTTTTTATGATTTATTTATTTCCGCCGATTACAGCGCCATCTAAGGCGAATCACAAAAAATGATAAGAATAAAATCTTCATATTTTTTCATGAAGAATCTAAATCTGTAATAAAAAATAGGGGTTTTTATTTTGTTTTCAATTCTGCATCCCTTCCCTCCAAAAACTTGGGGGTAGAGAGCCATTTTGATTATTAACTTGAAAACCCCTAATTTTTATTGCAGATTTAGATTCTTCATGAAAAAATATGAAGATTTTATTCTTATCATTTTTTGTGATTTGCCTTAGATGGCGCTGTAATCGGCGGAAATAAATAAGTCATAAAAAATGTTTTCCTCCGATTCCAGCGCCATCTATGGCGAATCGTAAAAAATGCTTGGGACAAAATCTTCATATTTTTTTATGAAGATTCCGAATCTGCCAAAAAAAATGGGGGGTCCCATTTAAATTTCCAAAGTTGCCCCCCACCCCCCAAAGAGGGGGTTGTTTGGGGGGTCCATTTTTGTATGGTCGGATAGAGTTTCAAAAAAATTTGAACACGTGTTTTTTGTTTTTATATTTCAATCCCAAATTTCAGAGATATTTGGGTGGTACGGGTGGTTTGGGACACCCTGTATATATATATATATATATATATATATATATATATATATATATATCATCTGTAGCACTACAGCCTATTATTGGCCTTGGCTTCCTCCAACATTTCTCTCCATGCCGTTCGGTTCCTGGCTAATGCCTTCCAGTTGCGTACGCCTAACTTTCCTAAATCTTCCTCAACGGAGTCCATGTATCGCTTTTTTGGTCGACCTGTATTTCGCTTTCCATCAGGAATTCGATTCAACGCTATTTTTGCGGGGTCGCTATCGTCAAGCCTTTGTACGTGTGCCACCCATCGCAATCTACTTAATTTTATACTTTTGACAATGTCGGGTCCCCGGTACAGTTGGTATAATTCGTGATTATATCTCCTTCTCCATTCACCGTTTTCGCAGACACCGCCAAATATTGTGCGTAGAATTTTTCTTTCAAAAGTGCCTAGAAGAGTTTCATCAGCCACTTTCAAAGTCCATGCCTCTGATCCAAACAGCAGAACGGGCTTGATTAGCGTGGTATATAGTTTACACTTCATTCCTCTAGACAAAATGCGTGATGTAAGATGTTGTCGAAGTCCAAAATAGCATCTGTTAGCAACGTTTATTCTCCTTCTGATCTCCGTTGTCTCACCACTGTCAGCTTGCAATACGGTTCCAAGATACGTAAATTCTTTAACGGTTTCTATATTATATGCATCTATGGTGATATTTTGTCTTGGAGTTGCGTATCTTTTTGAAGTACAAAGATACTTAGTTTTTGCTTCGTTGATGAGCAATCCCATCTTTTTCGAAGCTGCTTCCAGTTTGATGAAGGTTTCTTTCACACTCGCAAATGACCTACCTATTAGAGCGACATCATCAGCATAAGCCATCGTTTGTGTTGACTTGTTAAAGATGGATCCCGTTGTTTCTACCCCAGCGTCTCTCACCACCTTCTCCAACACTATGTTAAATAGGAGGCATGACAGCGCGTCACCTTGTCTCAGGCCTCTCTGTGCTTCTGGTGCTTGAGTAATTTGATTGTTTTGGTCGTTTTCTTGACCTGGTTAATCTTTCTCTTATTGATCTTTGAAGTGACGCTGGGATTTGCGTGGGCATTACAGGATCCTGGCAGGATCGCCATGTAATGTTTGAGGGTCTTATTCGAAAAAACTCATGTTTCTCTTTTATTACTTTATTTATTCAATTAACAGTAGGAACTTTTACTGTGAGCGCGACGGAGCAACGGGCTCCTTTATGCAGCTCTTTGGTGTTGGTTCAAAAAACACCGCGCACCGCGTCGGTCGCAGTTCCGTGTTTACATCTGGTGCCGCGAACTTTTATGTAATATGACCGCAATTTTTTCGTGCTTCTGGTGCTTGAGTAATTTGATTGTTTTGGTCGTTTTCTTGACCTGGTTAATCTTTCTCTTATTGATCTTTGAAGTGACGCTGGGATTTGCGTGGGCATTACACTATCTGAGAGGTCTCGTTCAACTCGTACATTGCATCGTACTACCTCGATTGTAGCTTTTGTTACTTCGATTAGGTGTTTTGGAAATCGGAAGCACTCCATAGCTTTAAATAACTCCTCACGCTTGACGCTGTCATATGCTTGCTTGAAGTCTATAAACAGTACGTGAATATTGATGTTGAACTCCCATGATTTTTCCAAAATTCTTCTTAGAGTGGAAATATGGTTTGTAGTGGACCTACCTGGTCGAAAGCCACATTGATAACTACCTATTATGCCTTCTGCGATGGGTAGAAGTTTTTTGTATAAAATAGTGGACAGTACTTTATACGCTGAGTTGAGGAGGGTAATACCCCTATAGTTCTCACAAACGAGTTGATCTCCTTTTTTATGCAGGGGCATATCACACCTTCCGTCCATTCAAGTGGGATCTTTTTCTGACGCCAGATCGATTCTATAAGTTTATGTAATCCATTCCTTAATTCTTGGCCCCCATATTTCCACATCTCAATTGCTATGCTATCTTTTCCTGGGGCTTTATTGTTTTTGAGATTCGTCATAGCTTCTTGTACGTCGTCCGTTGTAGGGACATCACTTTCATTAGCAGCACCAGTATCACTATCATTATTGGTTGGTGCGTTTCTATTTGTTTGATTCACATCACTTTCACTCTCATTTTCGTCGCCTCTATTCAGTAGCTCATTAAAATACTCCCCCCATCTTTCTAAAACCTCTTGTTTTTGGCTCAGGATATTATCGTTTTTGTCCTTACACATCGATACTCTGGGTTTAAACTCTTTACGTTGCTTGTTCACTTTCTCATATAACTTCCTCACTTCGTTATTATTCCCGAGTTCGTTTATCTCTACAAGTTGTTCCTCCAGCCACGTCTTCTTTTTTCTTTTGTGCGTACGTTTTTGTAGTCGTCGTTTTTCCTTATAGATCGCTACGGAATTTCTAGTTCTATATCTTTGCAGCATATTAGTATATGCTTCATTCTTATCTTTAGTTACTCTAGCGCACTCTTCGTCGAACCATATATATATATATATATATATATATATATATATATATATATATATATACAGGGTGTCCCACATAAACTTACAAAGCGGCCGGCTGCGGTTAGGTCTTGGATAGACGAACAAAAAATCGTATGGGTGGGGGGGGGGGAAATCGTAACGGTTTAGCCGCTAGGGCGTTTTGAAGTTTTTTTGCTAGAGTTTTACATATCACCCTATATTTTTATAACCGTCTAACCTATTGTCAAGGTTTTGGTACCAGTGCACGCAGAATTCCTCCACCTTTCTACAACGGTAAAAATAATGGTCCTATCTTATAAACTTTTGGAGTTATGAGTCGCCAAAGTCAAAATTTTGTATTTTTTTCACTAAAATTTCAACTAAAACCACCTTTTTCTCCAAAAAATACGTGATAAACCTAAATTTTTTTTTCCAAAATTAAAAAGTTTGGACAATTTCCTATAAATAATGTATTACAACTTTTACGCCGCAGCTTCTATTTTTGAAGTTATAAGCATTTTTAATGTTGAAATTGGCTCTATTTCGTCCTTTTTTAGTACTTTTCCATCTGAACTTTGTCGAAAAGTGCCAAATAAGCATCGAAATTAACTTTAAAATTGCTTATAACTTCTAAAGTAAAGGCCCAAGAATAAAATTTAGGTTTATCACGTATTTTTTGGAGAAAAAGGTGGTTTTAGTTGAAATTTTAGTGAAAAAAATACAAAATTTTGACTTTGGCGACTCATAACTCCAAAAGTTTATAAGATAGGACCATTATTTTTAACGTTGTAGAAAGGTGGAGGAATTCTGCGTGCACTGGTACCAAAACCTTGACAATAGGTTAGACGGTTACAAAAATATAGGGTGATATGTAAAACTCTAGCAAAAAAACTTCAAAACGCCCTAGCGGCTAAACCGTTACGATTTCCCCCCCCCACCCATACGATTTTTTGTTCGTCTATCCAAGACCTATCCACAGCCGGCCGCTTTGTAAGTTTATGTGGGACACCCTGTATATATATATATATATATATATATATATATATATATATATATATATACGAGGTGTGGCTATTAAATAACGAGACTGACGTTGCTACAAAAGAAGTGCGCATGCGCCAAACGCCAGCAACCAACAGCTGTTATCGTGAAGCCTTCTCTTTCGAATGTAGTGCCTCTCGCTTCTGTAAACAAATCAGTACAGCCGTAGCCTTCGTTCGCATTAGAGTTGTTTTTTTGTTTCGCCGGAAAAATGTTAAGTGTAACAGTAGAGCAACGCATTGTCGCAACACATTCCGCATTGTCTGTTAAGAGGTTTCTAGCCAAATTCAGCATCCCAGTGTTAGATCATCCGCCTTATTCGCCGGATCTTGCGCCTTGCGACTTCTATCTGTTTCCTAAGGTGAAATCTGCTTTAAAAGGAACAAAATTTGAGACTGTTGAAGCTGTGAAAGAGAAAGCGGCACGCGTCCTGAAGGACCTGACAGAAAAAGACTTCCAGCACTGTTTCGAACAATGGAAGATTCGCATGGAGCGTTGTAGGGATAGAGGAGGGGTGTATATTGAAGGTGATAACAAGTAACAATGTATGAAATAAAAATAAAATGTTTTACAGCGTCAGTCTCGTTATTTAATAGCCACACCTCGTGTATATATATATATATATATATATATATATATATATACTAGCTGGGACCCGGTGCGCCTACGCTGCACCCATAAGTCAATAGTAAACAATAAAAACCATCCATTGACTTAATATTTTTCGAGATATGAATTTTACACAGATGAAATGCCTCAAAGAACATGGGTCTTGCGTCGGCCGCCATGAATCGGTATATTGAGTCAACTACATTGCTTATTGTATTCTACTTATCATACCCTTTCATTTGATACCCATGTTGAGGGGATTGTGAAGAAAGTGGTAATCCGGCCTCTTTAGACGGCCGCCATGGATCTAAAGATATATTTTGTATACTACATTGCTTATTGTATTCTACTTATCATACCCTTTCATTTGATACCCATGTCGAGGTGGTTGTGAAGAAAGTGGTAATTCGGCCTCTTGAGACGGCCGCCATGGATCTAAAGATATATTTTGTATACTACATTGCTTATTGTATTCTACTTATCATACCCTTTCATTTGATACCCATGTCGAGGTGGTTGTGAAGAAAGTGGTACCCCGCCCTCTTGAGACGGCCGCCATGGATCTAAAGATATATTTTGTATACTACATTGCTTATTGTATTCTCCTTAACATACCCTTTCATTTGATACCCATGTTGAGGTGGTTGTGAAGAAAGTGGTAATCCGGCCTCTTGAGACGGCCGCCATGGATCTAAAGATATATTTTGTATACTACATTGCTTATTGTATTCTACTTATCATACCCTTTCATTTGATACCCATGTCGAGGTGGTTGTGAAGAAAATGGTACCCCGCCCTCTTGAGACGGCCGCCATGGATCTAAAGATATATTTTGTATACTACATTGCTTATTATATTCTACTTAACATACCCTTTCATTTGATACCCATGTTGAGGTGGTTGTGAAGAAAGTGGTAATCCGGCCTCTTGAGACGGCCGCCATGGATCTAAAGATATATTTTGTATACTACATTGCTTATTGTATTCTACTTATCATACCCTTTTATTTGATACCTATGTCGAGGTGGTTGTGAAGAAAGTGGTACCCCGCCCTCTTGAGACGGCCGCCATGGATCTAAAGATATATTTTGTATACTACATTGCTTATTGTATTCTACTTATCATACCCTTTCATTTGATACCCATGTCGAGGTGGTTGTGAAGAAAGTGGTAATCCGGCCTCTTGAGACGGCCGCCATGGATCTAAAGATATATTTTGTATACTACATTGCTTATTGTATTCTACTTATCATACCCTTTCATTTGATACCCATGTCGAGGTGGTTGTGAAGAAAGTGGTACCCCGCCCTCTTGAGACGGCCGCCATTGATCTAAAGATATATTTTGTATACTACATTGCTTATTGTATTCTACTTATCATACCCTTTCATTTGATACCCATGTCGAGGTGGTTGTGAAGAAAGTGGTAATTCGGCCTCTTGAGACGGCCGCCATGGATCTAAAGATATATTTTGTATACTACATTGCTTATTGTATTCTACTTATCATACCCTTTCATTTGATACCCATGTCGAGGTGGTTGTGAAGAAAGTGGTACCCCGCCCTCTTGAGACGGCCGCCATGGATCTAAAGATATATTTTGTATACTACATTGCTTATTGTATTCTCCTTAACATACCCTTTCATTTGATACCCATGTTGAGGTGGTTGTGAAGAAAGTGGTAATCCGGCCTCTTGAGACGGCCGCCATGGATCTAAAGATATATTTTGTATACTACATTGCTTATTGTATTCTACTTATCATACCCTTTTATTTGATACCCATGTCGAGGTGGTTGTGAAGAAAGTGGTACCCCGCCCTCTTGAGACGGCCGCCATGGATCTAAAGATATATTTTGTATACTACATTGCTTATTGTATTCTACTTATCATACCCTTTCATTTGATACCCATGTCGAGGTGGTTGTGAAGAAAGTGGTACACCGCCCTCCTGAGACGGCCGCCATGGATCATTTTAGTTTCAATAGCGTCATGGCCTACCTATTGTTTGACAGCTGCGTAAATTTGAAATTTTCATTAAATGTAATGATTCAATTTAATGACAATTTTACATTTGTCAAACAATAGGTAGGCCATGAAGCTATTGAATCTAAAATGAAGTGAAAATACCTAAAATTACCATTATTGTTTGGATTTTGCAGCTGTTTTTTTGGTTAAAGGTATAAAAAATAGCCTACGACCTATTCTCAGACCTACCAAATATACACAAAAAATTTCATGCAAATTGGTCAACCCGTTTCGGAAGAGTACGGTAACAAACACTGTGACACGAGATTTTTATAGATATAGACTAGCTGGGACCCGGTGCGCCTACGCTGCACCCATAAGTCAATAGTAAACAATAAAAACCATCCATTGACTTAATATTTTTCGAGATATGAATTTTACACAGATGAAATGCCTCAAAGAACATGGGTCTTGCGTCGGCCGCCATGAATCGGTATATTGAGTCTACTACATTGCTTATTGTATTCTACTTATCATACCCTTTCATTTGATACCGATGTTGAGGGGATTGTGAAGAAAGTGGTAATCCGGCCTCCTTAGACGGCCGCCATGGATCTAAAGATATATTTTGTATACTACATTGCTTATTGTGTTCTACTTATCATACCCTTTCATTTGATACCCATGTCGAGGTGGTTGTGAAGAAAGTGGTAATTCGGCCTCTTGAGACGGCCGCCATGGATCTAAAGATATATTTTGTATACTACATTGCTTATTGTATTCTACTTATCATACCCTTTCATTTGATACCCATGTCGAGGTGGTTGTGAAGAAAGTGGTACCCCGCCCTCTTGAGACGGCCGCCATGGATCTAAAGATATATTTTGTATACTACATTGCTTATTGTATTCTCCTTAACATACCCTTTCATTTGATACCCATGCCGAGGTGGTTGTGAAGAAAGTGGTACACCGCCCTCTTGAGACGGCCGCCATGGATCATTTTAGTTTCAATAGCGTCATGGCCTACCTATTGCTTGACTGCTGCGTAAATTTGAAATTTTCATTAAATGTAATGATTCAATTTAATGACAATTTTACATTTGTCGAACAATAGGTAGGCCATGAAGCTATTGAAACTAAAATGAAGTGAAAATTCCTAAAATTACCATTTTTGTTTGGATTTTGCAGCTGTTTTTTGGTTAAAGTTATAAAAAATAGCCTACGACCTATTCTCAGACCTACCAAATATACATTGGTCAACCCGTTTCGGAGGAGTACGGTAACAAACACTGTGACACGAGATTTTTATAGATATATATATATATATATATATATATATATATATATATATATATATATATATATATATATTGCATTCTCTGTCAAATCAGCCATTTGGGCTTAAAATTTTTGTTACACCTTCTAGTTTTTTATGCCGTATGGTGTTTTGTGATTTTCAAAATGGCGGATATACAATGGCGGAAAAGAAGAAGAAAGTGCATGAACATGTTATAATTTTTATTAAATTTCAACTTTTTCGATTAATTTCCGAGATCCTATTGGCCTCAAATTCTGCCGACACCCTCAGATTTGATCATAATGCAAGGTCGTTCGGTTCATATCATTGTAGATCCAACATGGCCTTTATCATAAAATGGCCGACTATATTTTTTTTAGAACCCCCTCGACATGGGTATTAAATAAAAGGGCATGACAAGCAGAATACAATGAGCCGCCTTACGTAATGTAAGATCCAATATGGTGGCCAAAACAAAATGGCCGACGGTTATTTTTTAGCAAACCCCCATTCTTGGGTGTCAAATGAAAGGGTGTAACAAAAAATACAATAAGTTATGTTACCTTATTCGAAATGTTTTGTGGCGGACGACAAAAAGTTGAGGAGTACCATTTTTCTCACAACTTTCGTTCAGATTAAAGTCAAACTTATTCCAGTGGCAAAACGACTTTAAAAGGTTCACATTAAAATCTCCACCAACTAACAGATTTGTGTATCTTCGCGAACAGTTATCTATCGCTTGTTCCAGCTCAAAGAAATTATCAGTATTAAACAAGCCAGGCGGACAATAGACAGATATGAGAAGAATTTTCTCCGAGTTGCAGGACACTTCAACGCCCAAGAATTCAATTACGGAGGTTTTGGAATGACAGACAATTTTAGCATTTAGGAAATCTTTGATGTATATAGAAACCCCTCCGCCAATACGATCCCGACGATCGTTGCGAAACACCCGATAACCATCAAGGGATATAAAAGAGGATGGGACTGAAGCATTTAACCAAGTTTCGCATACAAGCAATGCATGAATCCCTACATTGAGAAACATTTCCCCAAATTCGTCAACTTTGTTTTTCAGACTACGGGCATTGAAGGAGCAAATTTTAAAGCCACTATACCTAGAACTGAAAATTCTAAGTAGTGTCCCTACCTTGTTATTGCAGCTGGAATACGAATGCATTATAGGTAATTACACTAAATTGACCTGCCCTAATATATATATATATATATATATATATATATATATATATATATATATATATATATATATATATATATATATATATACGAGGTGTGGCTATTAAATAACGAGACTGACGCTGTAAAACATTTTATTTTTATTTCATACATTTTTACTTGTTATCACCTACAATATACACCCCTCCTCTATCCCTACAACGCTCCATGCGAATCTTCCATTGTTCGAAACAGTGCCGGAAGTCTTTTTCTGTCAGCTCCTTCAGGACCCGTGCCGCTTTCTCTTTCACAGCTTCAACAGACTCAAATCTTGTTCCTTTTAATGCAGATTTCACCTTAGGAAACAGATAGAAGTCGCACGGCGCAAGATCCGGCGAATAAGGCGGATGATCTAACACTGGGATGCTGAATTTGGCTAGAAACCTCTTAACAGACAATGCGGAATGTGTTGCGACAATGCGTTGGGGCATTTTCATAAACGCAGAACTGCCGCAATACTGCAAAATTCAGCAATTGGTAGTCTGTAGCTGAATTCTGCAGTGCTGCAGCAGTTCTGCGTTTATGAAAATGCCCTTGATCTACTGTTACACTTAACATTTTTCCGGCGAAACAAAAAAACAACTCTAATGGGAACGAAGGCTACGGCTGTACTGATTTGTTTACAGAAGCGAGAGGCACTACATTCGAAAGAGAAGGCTTCACGATAACAGCTGTTGGTTACTGGCGTTTGGCGCATGCGCACTTCTTCTGTAGCAGCGTCATAGCCACACCTCGTATATATATATATATATATATATATATATATATATATATATATATATACTAGCTGGGACCCGGTGTGCCTACGCTGCACCCATGAGTCAATAGTAAACAATAAAAACCATCCATTGACTTAATATTTTTCGAGATATGAATTTTACACAGATGAAATGCCTCAAAGAACATGGGTCTTGCGTCGGCCGCCATGAATCGGTATATTGAGTCTACTACATTGCTTATTGTATTCTACTTATCATACCCTTTCATTTGATACCCATGTTGAGGGGATTGTGAAGAAAGTGGTAATCCGGCCTCTTGAGACGGCCGCCATGGATCTAAAGATATATTTTGTATACTACATTGCTTATTGTATTCTACTTATCATACCCTTTCATTTGATACCAATGTCGAGGTGGCTATGAAGAAAGTGGTACCCCGCCCTCTTGAGACGGCCGCCATGGATCTAAAGATATATTTTGTATACTACATTGCTTGTTGTATTCTCCTTAACATACCCTTTCATTTGATACCCATGTTGAGGTGGTTGTGAAGAAAGTGGTAGTCCGGCCTCTTGAGACGGCCGCCATGGATCTAAAGATATATTTTGTATACTACATTGCTTATTGTATTCTACTTATCATGCCCTTTCATTTGATACCCATGTTGAGGTGGTTGTGAAGAAACTGGTAATTCGGCCTCTTGAAACGGCCGCCATGGATCTAAAGATATATTTTGTATACTACATTGCTTATTGTATTCTACTTATCATACCCTTTCATTTGATACCCATGTTGAGGTGGTTGTGAAGAAAGTGGTAATTCGGCCTCTTGAGACGGCAGCCATGGATCTAAACATATATTTTGTATACTACATTGCTTATTGTATTCTACTTATCATACCCTTTCATTTGATACCCATGTCGAGGTGGTTGTGAAGAAAGTGGTACCCCGCCCTCTTGAGACGGCCGCCATGGATCTAAAGATATATTTTGTATACTACATTGCTTAATGTATTCTCCTTAACATACCCTTTCATTTGATACCCATGTTGAGGTGGTTGTGAAGAAAGTGGTAGTCCGGCCTCTTGAGACGGCCGCCATGGATCTAAAGATATATTTTGTATACTACATTGCTTATTGTATTCTACTTATCATGCCCTTTCATTTGATACCCATGTCAAGGTGGTTGTGAAGAAAGTGGTACACCGCCCTCTTGAGACGGCCGCCATGGATCATTTTAGTTTCAATAGCGTCATGGCCTACCTATTGTTTGACAGCTGCGTAAATTTGAAATTTTCATTAAATGTAATGATTCAATTTAATGACAATTTTACATTTGACAAACAATAGGTAGGCCATGAAGCTAGTGGAACTAAAATGAAGTGAAAATTCCTAAAAATTACCATTTTTGTTTGGATTTTGCAGCTGTTTTTTTGATTAAGGGTATAAAAAATAGCCTACGACCTATTCTCAGACCTACCAAATATACACAAAAAATTTCATGCAAGTTGGTCAACCCGTTTCGGAGGAGTACGGTAACAAACACTGTGACACGAGATTTTTATAGATATATATATATATATATATACTAGCTGGGACCCGGTGCGCCTACGCTGCACCCATAAGTCAATAGTAAACAATAAAAACCATCCATTGACTTAATATTTTTCAAGATATGAGTTTTACACAGATGAAATGCCTCAAAGAACATGGGTCTTGCGTCGGCCGCCATGAATCGCTATATTGAGTCTACTACATTGCTTATTGTATTCTACTTATCATACCCTTTCATTTGATACCCATGTTGAGGGGATTGTGAAGAAAGTGGTAATCCGGCCTCTTTAGACGGCCGCCATGGATCTAAAGATATATTTTGTATACTACATTGCTTATTGTATTCTACTTGTCATACCCTTTCATTTGATACCCATGTTGAGGGGATTGTGGAGAAAGTGGTAATCCGGCCTCTTTAGACGGCCGCCATGGATCTAAAGATATATTTTGTATACTACATTGCTTATTGTATTCTACTTATCATACCCTTTCATTTGATACCTATGTCGAGGTGGTTGTGAAGAAAGTGGTACCCCGCCCTCTTGAGACGGCCGCCATGGATCTAAAGATATATTTTGTATACTACATTGCTTATTATATTCTACTTAACATACCCTTTCATTTGATACCCATGTTGAGGTGGTTGTGAAGAAAGTGGTACCCCGCCCTCTTGAGACGGCCGCCATGGATCTAAAGATATATTTTGTATACTACATTGCTTATTATAATCTACTTAACATACCCTTTCATTTGATACCCATGTTGAGGTGGTTGTGAAGAAAGTGGTAATCCGGCCTCTTGAGACGGCCGCCATGGATCTAAAGATATATTTTGTATACTACATTGCTTATTGTATTCTACTTATCATACCCTTTCATGTGATACCCATGTTGAGGTGGTTGTGAAGAAAGTGGTAATCCGGCCTCTTGAGACGGCCGCCATGGATCTAAAGATATATTTTGTATACTACATTACTTATTGTATTCTACTTATCATACCCTTTCATTTGATACCCATGTCGAGGTGGTTGTGAAGAAAGTGGTACACCGCCCTCTTGAGACGGCCGCTATGGATCATTTTAGTTTCAATAGCGTCATGGCCTACCTATTGTTTGACAGCTGCGTAAATTTGAAATTTTCATTAAATGTAATGATTCAATTTAATGACAATTTTACATTTGTCAAACAATAGGTAGGCCATGAAGCTATTGAAACTAAAATGAAGTGAAAATTCCTAAAATTACCATTTTTGTTTGGATTTTGCAGCTGTTTTTTTGGTTAAAGGTATAAAAAATAGCCTACGACCTATTCTCAGACCTACCAAATATACACAAAAAATTTCATGCAAATTGGTCAACCCGTTTCGGAGGAGTACGGTAACAAACACTGTGACACGAGATTTTTATAGATATAGATATATATATATATATATATATATATATATATATATATATATATATATATATATATATATATATAACTTGCGAATCTTATCACAAGAGTTTATTTTGCAGCGAATACACGTGAAAATTTTTAAGTTTAAATCACTGTGCGCATCCTACCGACTGCGCCACTTTTAATCTCCTTCTTCGAGATTGTAAAAAAAATTAAATTCGTTCGATCTCAAGGAAGAGATATTAATAAGGCAAATTAAAAGACAAATAAACTTTATTGAAAATAATTCACTAACTAACTTTACAATAGTTTAGTTAACTTAATTAACTTGTATCAAGAGATAGGAACACGGAGCGCGACCGGGAATTGTCTTGTGTCTTTGAAAACTCGATTAGAACTGACTTCTACTTTTAATTCATTATGGTCATCAATAATTCGATAAGTTCACACGTTTAATAAGTTCACACGTTCATGCACCTGCAGTTCTTAGAACAGAGGATATCAACGAGACACGCTTGCAAAAAGTTACTTGCGAAATCGTGTGAACTGATTTCGCGACATTATGGCGAAATTCGAATGGTGAAAATCAACGGATGTCTCAAGGTTAAAAATGTCTCATGAGAATGTATAGATTATAATATAGATTTCCCAGGAGGCGTAACTATAACACTGAATCACAGCCTGATTGTCCAGTGCTATAAGAATACTTCTTCCCTGCGCCTGATCATCATTTATGTGATCCAGCGCGTGCAGCAGAGCAAGCAATTCCGCCTGGTAGACTGAGGTGTAATTCCCCAGAGCCAGAGAGCAGGTCAGATTTAAGTCCTCTGAGAAGACTCCCTGTCATTTGGGGTAATAAACACATCATGTAATGTAAGAAATAAGTGAAAAAAGAAGAATGAATTTGTTTTAGTATATGAAGTAATTATTTTATGTTCTTTCGTTTTAATCATTACAAAATAATAAACATAATAAATAAACATCATGTAAAGCAAGAAAAGTGAAAAAAGAATAATGAATCCGTTTCAGCATATAAAGTAATTATTTTATGTTCTTTCGGTTTAAATCATTAAAAAATTATTGTTTGTTTTTTTTTTTTATAAATTAATTCGTTTTCTTCGATTTTATTATTATAAATGCAATATTCATAAATGCATGGTTGTATGCATTTGTAAATATTCAACAAATTTAAATCTGTACATTTTTGAATATTCCTAAACTAATTCTTTTTATTTTCTTTAATTTTGTTATAAATCATGTTTGTGAATTCTACATTTAACTCAATTATGTCATCTTCTGGCAACTTTTGTATGAGCATGTCCAAGTTCGCCCAAATGCTGTAGAATTTAAGTTCGTTCTGCTGTTTGGAGTTTGTAAGTACTTATTGAAGTTAACAGTTGAGCGGCATTTTCTCCTACATTACTTTTCTTCTTTTTATTTTGCTGAATAAATATATAAAAACGTAAATGCGCTACAATAAGTTGTTGTAATGAAATTATATTTACAAAAGTATAACTGGTACAAGACGTGTCTGATGGGCTAGACCAGTCTTCACTCTCCGTTAAGTTGCTTTTTTTTTATGTGGCAGTGCTAAACTCAGGAATCACCCTTTGTACTACCAGTCCGTCATGTCTTTTGTCACGTCATGGTGCAATGTCTAGCAGCAAGCTTAGTACGGGGGGGGGGGGGGGGGGGGGAATAGGTTAAGGGTTATGGGGGAGTGGGGGGAATAGGTTAAGGGTTATGGGGGTGTGAAGGGGTGTTGAAGAAGGTGGCGATGAACCCCGCGTTTGAACTCTTGGATGTTGTAGGAGCTCGGAAATACTGACTGCGAGAGATTATTCCACAGTCGAGTTGTTCTATTTACAAACGAATTCATATCTTGTTGAGTTTGTGAAAGGGGGAGTTGTAGGTAAAGGGAATGAGACGAGTGGGCTAATCTGGTGTTGCGGTTATAAGATTGAGGCAGGAGAGCGTTTATTTCGGAGGAACAGTCGCTATAATAGTAGCGATAAAATTTTGTTAGTGTTGCTACATTCCTACGGTGGCTCAAGGGGTCGATGGTGGAGCAGGCGGTGTCGTCATCAATTAATTTCAGGGCCTTTTTTTGCACCTTATCTAACCATGCCAAGGTGGTTATTGGGGCGCCGCCCCAGACGAGGGAGTTATATTCGAGAAGAGGCCGAATGTAGGATTTATAAACAACAGCGCGTTCCCCACTCTAGAATAAGTTCAATGTCGTTATTAATAGAGTTGAACATTACTTCACGATCATCAAGACAGGGTCTGGCATGAGTCTGTCTTGTATCGTAGCTGTAAGAGTAACGCAGGGTACCGTCGTCAGCGAAGCTGAGAAGTGGGTTGGAGGGGATTGAAAGTAGATCATTTATAAAGATAAGAAATAGGGCTGGTGATAAAATTGACTCTTGGGGGACCCCCGCAGAGATAGGGTGGGGTTCAGATTTGATGCCATCCAATACTACCTTAATTGAACGGCCGGAAAGGAAATTCTCAATCCATTTCTGTAAAAGTGAGTCGATTCCAATAGCTTTGAGTTTAGCTAACAAGGCTAAGTGCCAAACTCTATCAAAAGCCTTGGAGATATCCAAAGCAACCAGACTGGATTCACCTGATCCATGCAAACTTCGGCTGAGGTGTTCTGTAAGACAAACTAAAAGATCGCCAGTGGATCTTCTGTGTAGGAAGCCATACTGTCTGTCGTTTATGAGTAGGTTGGATTCTAGATATCCCATAAGTTTTTTGTTGATTATCGTCTCCATTGTTTTGGAGAGAATAGAAGTAATTGCTATTGGGCGGTAGTTAGAGGGGTCGCTGAACTCACCCTTTTTCGGTATTGGCTGTACATGGGCAAATTTCCAAGAGTCTGGATAGACTCCGGAAGAGTATGATAGGGCAAAAAGTTTGCGCAGAGGTTTAGCCAAATGCGAGGCGCATTGTTTTAAGACGATAGGGGGTATATTATCGGGTTCAGTGGATTTATTGATATCGAGCTCCTTGAGGCACCTGTACACCTCGCGAGTCCTGAAGAAAACCCTGTCCATTAAATGAGCGCTGTGCTTGAGAACCGGGGGTAGCATATCAATTTGGGGTAAAGAAGAATTGGAAGCAAACAGAGATGCTAATAAATCGGCCTTGGATTTTCTGTCTGTTATCACCTTCTTATGGTGGATGAATGAAGGAGTTGTGGATGAAGTGAAATTTTTCTTAATGGAGCTTACCAAGGACCAGAAGTTCTTGCTACCAGAGGTTGCATTAAAGAGTTTACTTCTCAACTTGTTGTCAAATGAATTTTGGACATTCCTGATGGTGACTTTACAGGAATTTATTAGTTTTATATTCTCTACGCGGAGCGATTCACTAGGGGAGCTCTTGTAAGCTCGAAAGGCGGCTTCTTTATTTCTGATTGCATTCATACACTCCTGAATAAACCATCTGTTGGGCCTAGCCTTCACAGATTTGGTAGAATGAGGAATGAACAAATGCATTCCTGCCTGTATGATCCTAGAGATACGGATAGCGGCAGAGTTGACGTTTTTGTTTCGGAAACACTGGTTCCAGTCAGTAGATTGGAAAAAATTAATAAGCCCCAGCCAATTGGCCTTCCCATAATGCCATACAGTTCTTTTAACTGGTATGGGAGGGGTGGGAAATTTGAATAGGAAACTAGCGCTAACTAAGGAGTGGTCCGAATTGCCGAGAGGTGAATCAACTTCAACAGAGTAACGCGCTGGATGATAAGTTAAAAAAAGATCAAGGAGATAGGTTCCTTGATCAGCAACATCAGGGACTCTTGTGGGACGATCCACAATTTGATGCAAATTATTGGCGTCTGCAAAGAGCTCGACGTCCTTGCCAGAAACACTGGTGTCATTTGTTATTTTCCTGTGTTACAGTACGAAATAAGGTGTAAATCTTGTGTACTTTATTTTTTGATTAAAATAAATAAAAATAAATAAATAAATTTGAGTAAGTCAGCCATTTTGCGTTGTGAACATTGAAATCATCCGCAACGATGATTTCACACTCAGGATTGGACGACAAAAATCCCGAGATTTGTTCGGAAATGGTATTAAAAGATGAAGTGGAGGCTTCGTTACTTATGTTAGGACTTCTGTATAGGAAGCAGAAGAATATGACGTGGCTTTGGAATATGATTTTAACCCAAAGATAGTTGAAATCTGAAGTCGTGTTTGAAAATATTTTAAAATAAGCCACGTCATCCCTAACAAATATGGCAATACCCCTATGGGGGAGAGATTGTGCACTAAAGTGTACCCCGACACCTGGTAATGACCTAAGTCAGTATCGGGTGATATTTGGGTTTCACTAAGTGCGAAGATTGGGGGTTTATAAGTCAATAAGTGGCACTCAACAAAAGAAAAATTCGCATGAAGTCCACGAATGTTACAAAAATCAATAGCAAAATTTGACTTGTAACGGGACTTCGGTTTCGCCACGTTTTCGAGGATATTTCCCGGCATTACATTTGCCGCAACCATCAGAGTCAATAAAATTTGTCCGCGTCAAAGTGTTATGCCTTTTGAGACGGGGCAAATTTTATCGACCGACAGATTTTAGCCGCGGCACCTGCAGGACCGAGATGCGAGAGAGGGTAGGGATCAAGGGTACTTACATGCGCCGTTCGTCGGTCCGGTCGTGTCTAGTGAAGGGTGGTGGGCCTTCGCGTTAGACTGCGCTCGTTTTTTATGACACTGTTTTTTTGTGCACGTTTTTAGTTTTTATTGTTTCCACAATTTTTTTTTCTTTTTCACTGTTCACAATTTTTTTGCTTTTTGTTTTTTTTCTTCGGCGCGTTCTTCAGGGACCGGAACAGCACACGTCCGCACACTTTGCTGTCCTAGCCCAAACTCAATGCTTGAAAATGTTCTGGTATTTAAAAAAATAAAATTGTTGGATTTTTAAATAACAATTGCATTATACTTTCTCTTTAAAACAACAGGTTCGAGGAAGGCTAAGCTCGAATTCAAATTAAATTCGATATCTTCTGGGAATTGCTGTGAAGCAACTTTAGATTCGTTCAACGAACTTCCAGATTTTTCTTTCTTTTTTTTATATACCTTACTGCGTCTCGCAGTGACTTCCATGCAATTTTACATTCCTCCACTTAAATATTGCAAAATAAAATTTTTCTATTTTACAAAATTGTTGGATGTTTTGTTTTTTGTTATATGAAAAAACCAAGCTCAGGTGTAACCCTTTGTACTACCTGTCCGTCATGTAGTTCTGTTCATGGTGCAATGTCTAGTAGCACAGAGTACTTAACATACAGAGGGAACAACAGGAACAATGGGTTACGACGTCCAAAATGGGTCACAAGTCGTAACCCATCCGAGCTTTTTGTTTTCTTTGAGAGCGAAACTCACCATGACTCTCTCTTCAAGTTTTTCACTGCTAAGCAGGATGTGTGTGCGCAATAACTTTTTGGTGTGGTAGTATAGTAATGAACTGAAATAGAATCTTTGGAAACGAAAAGAAATATTTTTCTACCTGCGATTGTGATAATAAAATGAAATGGGTCTTATATTGTTTTTAACTAACTTTTTTTCGTAAACGAACGATTAGGCTGGCGCACTAAAAATATAAAAAACAATTAAAATATTAAAATTGCTAATAAGATTTTTTGGGAGTTTAGATGATATAAAAAATTAAGGATTGTAAAATGATTGGAAAAATTTTAAATTTTAAAGATGAATGTGTATATAAATTATCAACTTTACGAAAAAAACTTATATTACATTTCTAGTTCTAAATCCGTCCAAAAATATTACAAAATTGTTACAATTTTAATTTTCGTTTTGTTATAAAATAACTGTTTATAATAATATATCCCTTATGGTACCAGGATATACCTTGGCAACTCAACGTTTCGTAACACAATTATAAAAATACTATCCTAATATAGAAAATTTATCCTGTGACGCGATGACGCGGTCGAAAGTTCCTTTACTGCCTGCTCTAATAGTGGAACCAGGTGGTTTATTTATTAAATTTACACGTTATATCAAAAACAAATATGTTTCCACTTTGTTTGAAACTCCTAATTTTTCAATTTTTTTGGGAGTTACTTGGAATATTTGACATTTTTGTTAGTTGCATCGTATTCATGCATTTTAAACACACTTTTCTTTGAACTGGCCTGATGTTTTGAACACAACTTGGGAGCCGTGACACCACTTGCTGTCAAAATTTGGGGGACTCGTTCCCAAAGTGCTTACTGGAACAAAAATACATCTAGTCCAATCTATCGAACTTACTTTACAAAATTTTCCATGATCCAACATTCAAAAACAAATATCTCTTAAAAGGTAGGTTTTATCGCAAAAATAATTACAATAACAACTGTAGATCATGCAATTTTTTCACAAACGATAGTACCTATATACTCCTTCGAATTTATATTTTGCGAGTTTATATTTTGCATAGTATATAACACCACCGTAGGCGCATTTTAAAACGTAGGCACAACCCACGATTTGTTGTGATCAAACAAGCACAACTATATTTGCATATACGGCAAGAACAAAGAGGATAAGAGGGAAATATGGAGGGCATACAGTACACCAAGCTATTTATTAATCGTTATTAGCAATGTTTCTGTCTTTTCTGGTATAGCACTTTTGCATAGGTTTTGATTTAATGGAATTTCTTGCCACCGTTCACTAAACCCCTTCCCAAATCAAAAAGAAGTTGTCAAGGCGAATGTAAGACCCCGGATTAGTACTGTTTATGTAATTTTTACTATTTAAAAGGGACTCATTTTTAAGTCCAAGCCATTCTCTTGGTTTTAATAAATATTCTTGCAATTATTACAATGTTCAACCTTTGTTTTGAATATATATTAGTTTATAGAAGCCTCATCTGAGAAATTATTTTTTAACACTATTTCTACCACGATTTTGTGTGTACCTATTTTGACCAAACGGTGTCTTTTCAATCTTTGTAACAAGAAAAAACAGTAATCATAAAAACAGCACTGTAATGAAACTTTTTCCTTATTTAATATCACAGTTTTTACAAATCAATGGTTTCTCTACTAAGCATTTTCCACACGCATACTTTGAAAAGTGTTTTTCGACACCTCTTGGTAGAAATAGTGCTTAAACAACGGTATCAAGTGCCTCTTCTAAATACCAGTACTTTCATTAAAATTTTCATTATCGACTTACAAAGAAAGTAAGTCCTTGACAAGAACACCCCCTACGTTTGTTTGACATTGATTATAATTCACAGCATCTAACAAAGTAAAATCTTCATCTTCATTGCATGTCATTCGGCTGGAAAATTTTAAATGACATTATCTGCGATAAGGATTTAAACGTCCGGACCACTGTCCTTATAGGTCTGGTCTATAATGGACTCCGACCAGCTTGTCGTTTTCAACTTAGTGTTGGAGAAAATAATCCAGGGGTGACATTAAAGGGCAGAATCCTCCACAAATACTGATGGCTTATGACACTGACATCATCGGAAGACCATCAAGAACAGTACAAGTAGCTTTCACCCAGATTGAACCGGCGGCACGAAAGCTGGGACTGCAAATCAACGAAAGCTAAACAAAGTACATATATGGTGGCCTCGTCTGCAAGAACACCTAACATTGGTCCCACAATCAAGGTAGAGGAATACGATTTTGAAGTGGTAAAAGTATTTACCTATCTTGAGTCAATAGTAGCAGCCCACTATAGCATGGTACTAGAAATACGCGCACGGCTTCTAAAAGCCAACAAAACCTACTGCAGTGTGTCAAGACACTTCAAATCCAACCACTCTAACCTCTTAACCTTGTTCGACAGTAACTTCCTTCGGAAAATTGTTGTGAAGAAGATACAACCCCAAATTGTACTAAATATATAAAGAACCTGCCACAACCATAGATATATCACGCCTACATTAGATAGGACATGTAATGGGAATGCCTGCAGAAGTGCCCCAAACTTCCTGTTCCTCCAAAGGCCAGAGCGATTAGGGTTACAAGACCTAGGAAGAGATATAAAGGTGACAAAAAAAATGAACTTACAATTGGGTTACCAACCAGAACACAGAGATACAGGACCAAGATCATTGAACGAAAGTTCTTGAGGAGGCCTAGGCTCACAGACGGCTGTAGTGCCAATGATGATGGAGATAAAGGACAATTCCGAAAATTTTACAACGACGAGATCTACGATCGTTATAGCGACATAGATGTTGTGGAGAAATCAAAGCGCGGTAGGTCCCGGTGGACAGGGTATCTAGCTCTTATGAGTGAAGATGGACAGGATCGGAAAGTTCTCTACGGTAACATCTATGAGGCCGATAGCGAGGGAAACCCAACGTTCGCTGGAAGGATGGCTGGATAGAATCGGGATTGGTGGCGAGAATAGTTGCGAGAGGGCGGGACGGTAAAGCGATTGTAGAGCCGTTAAATAAGAAGAAGTCATTAATGGATGGATGCATACATCGCATAAACCGTATTCACTTAACGACCTCGTATTAACCACATATGAACGACCATCTACCAGAGAAAGTCATAAGCTTCAACCAATTCAATTTACAGGACCATATCAAATCAAAAATGTTTTGGTAACGACCTGCTGCTGATGAGCTTGCAGACAGGGAAACGAAGTAGAAAGCACACCCCACTTAACCCAGATGGGAATGCCCTTGCCTCCTACAAACAAGCTGTGAAGAAAATCAGCTTGGCTCGAGCTGGGTTGAGTTGGATCACAGCAACGGTGTGCCGCACTCTTCATGCAATGTGGCCAACTTTGGACGCAAAGCGTTCAACATCTCTTGTTCAGTTGAACCAAAAATGAGGTAAGTCATATAGTAAAGGTGCTGACCGGTCACTGTACCTTTGCCCCGCACGCCGAAAGATTAGAACTTCCCCACAACGACTTATGAAGAAGTTGTGGTAATGAATAAGAAGAAGAAACTGTCTCCCATATTCTCTGTACATGTCCCGCCCTCGGAAGAAAAAGAGGACCTTCCTTGGCTCACCCTTCCTTAATGGATTAAGCGAGGTGCAAAATATTGGTGCTCCTAACCTCTGTCGCTTTATCAAAAGCTCAAAATGGCTTAAAATGGCCTGAACTTTGTTCCAACACTATATAGGATGGCATCACAATATGCCCAATGTCGGGCTTAAGTGGGCAGCCATTTTAACCTGACCTAACGACCACTTCAGTGCCGGGATGGTGAGCGCTGTCTCCAAACAAGAAGACAACTTACTTTGTATGAATCATCGTTGCTGGTTGGTCAGCTGATGGGATTCATCAAATAATAAAACTGGTATCGCAATTTTTGCAATTAGGTTTGATAGTAAGTTAGTTAGTCATCTTTAGCCCTGGTTTTAAAAATCCACACCATATAATTGTAGGTCTTTGACGGTTAAAAATGTATGCTACAATAGTTTCCTTCCATTTCTTGTGAACATTTAATGAAGTTTAATTTTTATAAAAATTATATATCTCAAAAATCAATAGTTTTCGAGCTAATCATGAAAAACTCAATTTTATCCCTTTTAACCCCCCTAAAAACCACACCAGGTGAAATTTACATTACATAGCCTGTCGTACATCGTAACAAAGATTCCCACAACAATTCTTCTTTATCAGTTATAAATAAAACAAACTAAGTACTCTCACATTTTACAATAATAACAATAAAAAGCCAATATCCCCGAGAATATTCCTTAGTTAAACCAGAAAGGTAGATTTTTTATGCTATCCACCAAAATTTAATTTTGTTCATGGGCAGAAAACTTTGTTTTTTTCATCGTACGTGCATAAATGAAAAAAAAAACACTCATAGCAGATGTTTGGGACTAGAAAAAACCTCCCCCCCTTTCGAATTTCCCTTACCGCACCGGAATCCTATCAACTCCTATCAACTTTCTCCATAATAATATGCTGGCACATTATTTATATGTATGTGTGTAAGGTAAGACCCTCTGCCCGGCGCTTGTTGCTGCGCCAACGAAGTCGTGAGAAAAAGTTAAATTGGACAGAATTTTCTCTCTTCAAATTTGATATTGTCTCTCACAAAAAGCTTGCCAAAAGCTTTACTTCAAAATAATTTGATAACACATTTTGTTCTTCGTTGTTCCCTCTGTATATTAAGTACTCTGTGCTAGTAGTAAGCTTGGTTTGAAGAACATATACATACTTGGTTTCTCCATTTTTGTGGCAATCATCTTCCAAGATGAATCTACTGCATTCATATTCCTGTGATTGTGATGACTAAGATCCCATATAGCAGGATGTTTTCAACTTCTTTTGAAAGTTTTTCCTTTTGTTCTGCCGACTAATTTAATTTTTTTTATTTCCCATAATGTAAGAATAATTGTTTGCAGAGCAGTTGGGAGTTCATGTTAACTTAAAGACAAAAATTAATGTAATAAATAAAAACAAAAAGAAACACGGATTACCTCTGGTAAGAACAGGACTCAACAAGCCTAAAAATGTGGGTGATCCCTCCCGTCCTAGCGAAACTTCAAGTGTCAAGTTTTCACTTGCCAAAAACGCCGCTGGGCATTAAAATTGCGTGAAAAATGTGTAGACAATTCTTTTAGTGCCCTCTATTGGGAATTAGAAAATCATAGATTTTGTCTCCAAAAGCATTTTCATTTCATTTCTAATTAGTACCACTTTGTGGAAACTTGTGAAATGACATTTCACTTGTAGTTAGTACTAAACTTAAAGAAAAAATTTCGACTAAGTGTTAGAAGACCTTAAATTGATTGTTCGCAAATAAATATTTTTAAGTCCATCAAAACCTAAATTATCCAAAAATATTCAAATTCATGTAATCAAATTTTTCCCACAAAAACAATTTAATTTAATTGCAGTTAAACATTTATTAACTTCCCAGTATAGGAAGTTGTTGTAATCGGTCCGAAAATCGAAATCGAAAATTTCAACGTATTTTCATCTTTCAAGGTCCCAGGAGCATTTTAAGCAAAAAATTGGGAGGAAGTATGTATGTGTGTGTGTGTGCGTGCGGATGTGGTCATTTTTTCCTGCACGATATCGTGCGAACCAAAAATGATCTCGACTTCGTTGAGGTGTCGTTCGAAGCGTATTAACCGAAATATGATCTGAAAAGATTTTCATAAAATTCGGTCGAGCCGTTTTTTTGTTTAAGCGGCGTAAGTGATTTTTGTACCTGTACGATATCGCCCGAATCACAAAAGATATTGACTTACTTGAGGTGCCGTTCGAAGCGTATTAGCGACAATATAATCTGAAAAGATTTTTATAATATTCGGTCGAGCGGTTTTTAAACTCTTTTCTTTACTTTCACTTCGGAGCATCAAATCTTGTAACGTTAATTTAACCGCCTTTTACTCAATGCAAATGGATGAAACTTTGCAGGCATACATATTCCCGATGACAATACACGAATATGACATTTTGTTACATTTTTTGTTGTTGATTTTGTTGTTGAGTAACAAAAAACGATTTTTAATAAAAAATGCTTGGAATTATTCGTTCTACTCAATGTAGAGTCTTAAAATTCACTTCCATTCAATAAAAATTGGTAAAAATTAACAGACATGTGTATTTCCGACGAAAACACACGAAAATGATAGTTCCAAATTAAAAATGGCGGCCAAAAAAATATGATGGATTACATTTTTCTTTACAAGCCTCTCGTTTGATATGGGTATCAAATGAAAGGTTATAACAAGTTGAATACAATTGGCGTCATCCTAAATTCAAAATGGCGGTAGAAAAATGGCGGCATAAAAGTGGCGGCCAACACAAAACAGAGGATCAATTTTTCTTTACAACGCGCTCGGCATGGGTATCAAGTGGAAGGGAGTGACAATTAGAATACTGTTGTCTGTGTCCCGTCATTTCAATTCAAAATGGCGGCCAACACAAAATGGCGGTTTGGGTTTACCCTTTTATTTACTTCGCTCTCGGTATGGATATGCAATGAAAGTGTATTAAAGTGAGTAAGAAAGTAAACTGTATGACGTCGTTTTAAATCAAATATGGCGTTCACTAAAAAATGGCGGAAGACATAACATAGCTACCAATAGCAAATAAAAATATGATTTAAAAAGATGCAAAAAAATATGTTTCCAGTTTTTAGTTTTTATTGCTCCAGCCAGTATACGCGAGCACACTACCTTTCAAAATGTAAAAAAAAAACGTAGAGCGCTATTAGATTTTTGAGGGGTCATCAAATTGTGCATTTTTGGGCTGCACTTGAGAACTGTTGTAAAGAAACAAATACAAAACATGTAAAAAAGTTTCCTTATTTAACATGATAATCTAATTAAAAGTTTGGAAATTGTAATGTATTAATTAACGCTATTCGTTACTAAAAAGTAAAAAATAAAAAAAAGAAAAAAACATTTTTAAGAAACTCTTTTCTTTACCTTAATATATTGATCAGTTGTGAACACAAAATTAATATAAATACTTAAAAAATCGACTAAAAGGTAAAAAATAAGAAGATTTTAAACAATATAAACTTTTAAATCAAAATGGAAAAAATCTCACACATTCCTTAAAGAAAAGCGTGGGGCGCCCATACCAACCTGAACTTAAAAAAACATGACTGCCGTGAGTACATTTTAACATTTCAGACAGCTACGAATTTTCACTAATAGTCCAGTCAAAATAGACATTACAGTTTGCATTAATTCCCAACAAGCTGGATTTTTGTGCAGGCCTTGGATGCGTCATTACAAATGACATGTCAAAAGTCCCCATCGATCCCGCTTGTGCGTTGTTTTTTATTCGAGGTCAAAGGTCACAAATTTGCGTTTTTTGCGTATATCTCTGAAACGACGCGAGCTATCGAAAAATGGTTTAGACAAAGTTTGTAGATCGTAAAATTGTCTACAAAAAAGATCTCAACACTTTTCTTCTACAAAGCATCGTTTTCGAGATATCGTGACTTTAGACGAGTTAATATTTATAATACTTTTGCGTTATCAATCAAGTCTTTACGTTTTTCAAACAATTTGAATACTGTATTTTTGCCTCTTTTGAAAATTGCTGATGTCGTATCGCAGCCAGTTATCGCATGAAGGAATATAATATGAGGCTGACATTTTGGATATGCAGTTAAACTTTGTGAAGAATATATTTTCGTTTGAACTTGAGCTCTCCCAGGTTTTAAAAAGTAAATGATCTTATCTTTTGGTGTTCGTGCAGTTAATATTACTAACAAATCTACATCTTCTCCAACAACGATAGTTGGATTGGTGCTATTGAATTGTTCAATTGCGGTTTCAATAATGAGGACATCAGCGTCATTTTGAGCTTGTTTCACAACAATATTGGCAGTTGCAAATTCTTCACATAACATCGAAATCAAACGAGATTTATTGTGAGTATTAGCAAGAAACTGCTGTTGGTTTGTCGAATTGATTCATTGATCGATCAAAAACTATATCAGTCGATGAAGATGTTTGTTTAGCTCGACGACGTTGTTCTGCAGCTTTGATATTTTTTGTATAATCAGTGTAACCGTCAAATATTATAGTAACGTTGTGACCAAAGTGTCTACGAACATACTGAAGATATTTGTACAAAATATCCTCAAATGTGTTCTCTCGATCCCACACAACGCGATGTAACAGGTATCCTCCATCGATGATGTAGGTAGCATTTGCACTTTCGATATCAATGTTCACGCATTCAAAGCAATCATAAATGGCTGACTTCTGTTTCTTACGCATTCCAATTTCATCAAAGAGCGATAAAGGGTAAGGGGCTAATTCGTACTCGAAGAATTTTTCAAACTCATCTTCAAATGACTTCGTAATACTCATGCGTTGAAATAATAATACAGGATCTATTGGGACCTTCTCATCATGAATCTTCATAGTACTGTTCATAGATAATAGGGGTAGTACTTTATCAGCACGTTTCAATTTAATATTATTAAATGCTTGGCCCATCATTTTACTCATAGATGCACTGTTTAAAAAGAGAATATAATTCACAAAAACGTCTATTCACTACGAAAAACCGTTCAAAACGACCCGAAAAATGGAGTGTCGCAGGCAGATGTTTCTCAAGGCCAACCGCTCAATAAAAGCACGTTAAAAAAAACGCCGTGTACACTACCTCAGAGGTGGTGCGGAAATGTGTGCATATGGTCGAAAATTCGACTTTCCTGCGGTCTAAAGTCACGATATCTCGAAAACGATGCTTTGTAGAAGAAAAGTGTTGAGATCTTTTTTGTAGACAATTTTACGATCTACAAACTTTGTCTAAACCATTTTTCGATAGCTCGCGTCGTTTCAGAGATATACGCAAAAAACGCAAATTTGTGACCTTTGACCTCGAATAAAAAACAACGCACAAGCGGGATCGATGGGGACTTTTGACATGTCATTTGTAATGACGCATCCAAGGCCTGCACAAAAATCCAGCTTGTTGGGAATTAATGCAAACTGGAATCATAATTTAGTCTATTTTGACTGGACTATAATTGAGCATTTTGTTTCATAAAAACGCACCCCACGCTTTTCTTTAAGGAATGTGTGAGATTTTTTCCATTTTGATTTAAAAGTTTATATTGTTTAAAATCTTCTTATTTTTTACCTTTTAGTCGATTTTTTTAGTATTTATATTAATTTTGTGTTCACAACTGATCAATATATTAAGGTAAAGAAAAGAGTTTCTTAAAAATTTTTTTTTCTTTTTTTTATTTGGTTTAAATGGCATAAGTGATTTTTGTACCTGCACGATATCGCGAGAACTATAAAAGATATCGACTTAGTTGACGTGCCGTTCGAAGAGTATTAACCAAAATATGATCTGAAAAGATTTTCATAAAATTCGGTCGAACCGTTTTTTTGTTTAAACGACGTTTATGATTTTTCTACCTGCACGATACCGCGCGAACTAAAAACTATATCATCTTCATTGAGGTGGAAAAAAAATATTAACGAAGAAATGCTCTGAAAAAAATTTCATAATATTCGGTTTAAATAGAAAAACCGGCTAATTGTCAGAAAGACCTTAAATTGACAAGTTTTGCTAATATCTAATAAACTCGATGGAATGAGACCCGTTCTAAACGAAGTGATCTTTTTTGGGGTCTGCACAGCGATAGCCTTCGAGCAAACCATCACTTGTCAAAATCCGACAACCTTTCAAAATCGTGCAAAAATTTTGTTACCCTTTACAAACAGCGCGAATTTTTCAAATCTTGGATTAGCACTTTTGGACGGGGAATTGTTTTCTAAGCGTGATACAGTTTCAGGAAATTGCGGTTCATCCCGGGATTTCTAGTAGTTACCGCACGCTCAATACGAATTTGAACACCCGCTTTAGTGCAGCAAGCGGAATACTGAGGAAATGATTGTTTGGTAACGTTCAGGAAAAACAAATTCTCTAGAAAATGCTTGTGGATTTACTACTATTATAGTTACTTGAACTAGCTTCTCTCGGGATTGCTTTATCATCAGTTTTGATACTAGTTAATTTTCCACTAGTGCTAAACGTATAACTATTTTGTAAGAAGTCAGTTAATTCCATCTTCGTTCATCATACTGGGAAGTTAATCGTGTGGACCGAAGGGGTCAAACCCACATCCCAACTAGTTTTCTTGTTAACGTAGCATTTTTACCATAATTCATACTCTTATCAGTCAGACATATCATATTACATTAGAACGTAAGGAATTATTTGTTTAAATAAAATATTTTTTGTTGTAAATATTTAAAAAAAAAAATATGTCTGCCAGGTAGTATATAAGTCGAATTTAAATTAATAAAGAGCAGTTGATTTTCAAGCAAGCGTTTTCGGTGTAACACCAAACACAAATTTTTCCCTTCTTGTGCACTAGTAGTGAGAGTTCAACAGCGCATAGGTTTTGTACCTAGGCGACCTTCCCAAATAGCAGTGCATAGATTTGTACCTAGACGCATTTACACCAAACATTTACACAAGCGGGGAGAAAAAAGCTTCCCTCGCTATACAAAAACATTCTTGTGACTCCGTCGTGATTTAGCAAAGGCTAATATCACAATTCACGCAAAATCACCGTCGTTGGAAGCATCGTTAAGGTCACAGCGGACACCTATCCAACACACACACCAGAAGCATAAATTTTATATCCAGCTGATCATCGCTTTGAAGTCATGGAACCACTGGCAGAATCACAAGGCAAGGTTGGGGGAGAGATCGAGCAGCTTATATCCAACTACAGGAAGACTCTGTAACGGTCGGTTGAATCCCCCTCGCGGGAATTTGGAAAATTTCTATGAAATCACTTACCTGAGAACAAAATTTACAAAATTTGTAAATCAAGTAGGGGAGAAAAAAAATAAAGGAAAAGGTGAAAAACATTGAGAAGTGCCGAGGAGAATCTATAGCGAGCGGATAATTCTTTAGAGATTCCATTTTTATTAGTTGGAATTCGTCTTCGCATTTTGATAAAATATTGTGGAATGTTTGTTTCGTGATTGAACTTATTTTATTCTGTCGGGAAGATTAATATTTCATTTTAATTGGAAAATTAAATAAGTTTTAATAGTAGTTAATGATGTGTGTGTGCGATTGCTTCAATCCTGATTTTGTGCCGTCTGTGAAATTATGTTATGTTCACTTTGCTCTGAATAAAAGAGTTGATTTGTTTAGAAAAAATCGGTTAATAAAAAGTAAAGAGGAGAATTTGGTGTATATGTGTCTATAAACTCTTTAGAAATATCAATTGCTATTATAAGAAGAGTGGAACTATGGCCGAGGCAAGTAATAGCGTCCGGACAAATATGTAATCCGAATGCAGAAGTTGTAAATGGTCAGAAGGGGGGCGGGGGGGGAGAAAGGGGCTTACGGCATGGTCGTATCGTTCAGGTATATTACACCCAAAATTTTCCTACCCTTTTAGGCAGTTCCGGATGAAGGAAAACTAGTTGAGGATTCCAGGGGCTGGGCGTATTCTGCCCCCGAAGCAGTTTGGGTATCAGAGGTCACCAAGATGATGTATCCATGTATCCTTGATTGTTATTAAATATATATAGATTTCAGGTTTTTTTTTGTGGTACAAACATAATTATTTTGATATAGTTATTTATATATTGTCATTTGCTTGAATAAATACACAGTCCAGTTGCACACACTTTCAATTTGTTCCTGGTGGGAAGGTATGGTACTCATCGAGGATTGTTGATTTTTAGTCGGAGTTTTTTTCGTGGTATTTGTTTTCATAGTCGGCAGGTTGACGCTGACATTGGTATATTTGACACTACGCTTTGGCCAAATCGTCGTTGTCCTCTAGTCCGCGTGTATTAAGTTTTCTTATTGTGTGTGGGCAAGCACTTTTCACCCGTTTGAGTTCTGTGGTTCCCCCATTTCACTGGTTGCCATAGTGTTACACCTCCAATATACATTCTAACACCTTAACTGCCCCGTTGGGAATTCTTTGTAATTTTTTTGACGTGACAACGTCTATTAAAACGATGAACGCCGGCTGCATGCACGAAAAATGATGACTATCTGTCCCGTTATGTCCCGTTATCCCGTAATAATTTTAAAAATTTGATCGTAGTAATCTTAAAAATTTGATTAAAATTGTCAATATTTAATTAAATTAAATTTGTCAAATTGTCAACAATAAGCAAAGCAAGCCAAACACTCTGTCTCCTAACTGGGTGCCGGTGTATAAGAAAACAGTGAACATTACACTGACGAAAACTGTGAAATGCAAACGAAAACAGTTTCCTTGCGTTCCTGCTTGTGCTATTACCATTCACAAGTCGCAAGGTGGGACGTTTACTGTTATTGTTTATAAATACTCCTCGGAGCAACCACAACAGTTGGCGCTGAGTCGGGTAACGAATATAGACGGCTTGCACATCATCACGGAAAAAGATGCGCCTTTTATCTTCAAACACGAACGGGATAGGAACGACTCACAGACTACGCGAGATGTCCGTAACGAACTACGCGAGATGTCCGTGGACACTTCGAAAGCAGTGAAATTTTGTGATGACGGTAACAACGCTGGGCAAACTGTAGTGACAAACCTTAACGTTCAGAGTTTGTCTGCGCACTTCGCCGATATTGAAACGGGTCCCGTGATACCAAGATCGGATTATTTGGTATTGACTGAAACGTGGATGCGTGACAATTTTGATCCAGTTCCAATCAATAATTATGAATGTATAACCACGCAGAATAATCGATCGGATTCTTATACAATCGCAGCTGGTGGAGTGGCAATCTATCGAAAATTAACATCAACATCCACGGCCAAAGTTCTCCACGTTGAATTGTCGGACACAACTCGCCTCATCAGAAACACCGGCGAGGTCTGCTTGGCTGAAATTACATGCTTCACTGCTGATACAACGTTTAAAATTATACTTGGCGCAGTGTATATTCATCCTGGAGCAAGTGTCTCAAACATTAGTGTATTGCTGCACCAAGCACTCTTTCCGTACGTGTATAACAGGCAGTATGTGCATCCGATCATGCAAGTTGATACCAATGTACCTCTTCTTCTTTGTGGCGACTTCAACACAAACGTGAAAAAAATAAAAAAAAGAAAAAAAAATTTTAAGAAACTCTTTTCTTTACCTTAATATATTGATCAGTTGTGAACACAAAATTAATATAAATACTAAAAAAATCGACTAAAAGGTAAAAAATAAGAAGATTTTAAACAATATAAACTTTTAAATCAAAATGGAAAAAATCTCACACATTCCTTAAAGAAAAGCGTGGGGTGCGTTTTTATGAAACAAAATGCTCAATTAGTGAAAATTCGTAGCTGTCTGAAATGTTAAAATGTACTCACGGCAGTCATGTTTTTTTAAGTTCAGGTTGGTATGGGCACCCCACGCTTTTCTTTAAGGAATGTGTGAGATTTTTTCCATTTTGATTTAAAAGTTTATATTGTTTAAAATCTTCTTATTTTTTACCTTTTAGTCGATTTTTTTAGTATTTATATTAATTTTGTGTTCACAACTGATCAATATATTAAGGTAAAGAAAAGAGTTTCTTAAAATTTTTTTTTTATTTTTTACTTTTTAGTAAAGAATAGCGTTAATAATTAACTATTACTTAATTATTAATTAATTAATTATTAATACATTACAATTTCCAAACTTTTAATTAGATTATCATGTTAAATAAGGAAACTTTTTTACATGTTTTGTATTTGTTTCTTTACAACAATTCTCAAGTGCAGCCCAAAAATGCACAATTTGATGACCCCTCAAAAATCTAATAGCGCTCTACGTTTTTTTTTTTACATTTTGAAAGGTAGTGTGCTCGCGTATACTGGCTGGAGCAATAAAAACTAAAAACTGGAAACATATTTTTTTGCATCTTTTTAAATCATATTTTTATTTGCTATTGGTAGCTATGTTATGTCTTCCGCCATTTTTTAGTGAAAGCCATATTTGATTTAAAACGACGTCATACAGTTTACTTTCTTACTCACTTTAATACACTTTCATTTGATATCCATACCGAGAGCGAAGTAAATAAAAGGGTAAACCGCCATTTTGTGTTGGCCGCCATTTTGAATTGAAATGACGGGACACAGACAACAGTATTCTACTTGTCACTCCCTTCCATTTGATACCCATGCCGAGCGCGTTGTAAAGAAAAATTGATCCTCTGTTTTGTGTTGGCCGCCACTTTTATGCCGCCATTTTTCTACCGCCATTTTGAATTTAGGATGACGCTAATTGTATTCAACTTGTTATAACTTTTCATTTGATACCCATATCGAACGAGTGGCTTGTAAAGAAAAATGTAATCCGTCATATTTTTTTGGACGCCATTTTTAATTTGGAACTGTCATTTTCGTGGGTTTTCGTCGGAAATACACATGTCTGTTAATTTTTACCAATTTTTATTGAATGGAAGTGAATTTTAAGACTCTACATTGAGTAGAACGAATAATTCCAAGCATTTTTTATTAAAAATCGTTTTTTGTTACTCAACAACAAAATCAACAACAAAAAATGTAACAAAATGTCATATTCGTGTATTGTCATCGGGAATATGTATGCCTGCAAAGTTTCATCCATTTGCATTGAGTAAAAGGCGGTTAAATTAACGTTACAAGATTTGATGCTCCGAAGTGAAAGTAAAGAAAAGAGTTTAAAAATGGTGATACATTCCTCAAATTCATGAAGGATATATATAATCTCGAATGCACATCAGATGTTACTAAGTCAACAACGCTGAGAGAAACAACCCTCGATTTGACTTTTTCAATGCACATTACACTTGAAACACTCCCATTCATTTCATACTTTTCCTATCATCGACCTATCCTTAACAGAATAACACAGATTGAAAGAAGTTAAATATCAGACATTTATAAAAGCTGTAAATGAATTTGTTACTACACATTGTTACTTGTAAATAATCTGTTCATTAAAGTAATAAACATATTTGAATTCATTAGTGCAAATAAAAGCTAATTTATCAATCAAAATGAATATTTCATTTCACTCCTTTTTGTATCCATACAAAATAATGATAATTTAATATAAATGATTCAATTTTATTAATAGAAGTATGCAATCATTTCACAATGTTTTCTCATGACGTTGTCACGTTAAACTATCGTCCGTAAACCCTCTTTACAGACAACAAATTTTTGTAAATCAAATACATGAAAATATATTCTTGTTAAGCCTGGAATCTGATATGGAACTAACCGGTCTTTTAATGAAATGCTAAGTTGAGATACTACTTTTTTCAGGATGGTTGAGGAGGGTTTCCTCTGCTGGGTTCTCTCTGAGGTGTTGATTTTTATTTCCTTTCAGATTCTAGAAATTTGGAGGGAACTGAGGCTGTCGCTCGTGGCGGGGCCACGCTGAGATAGTCGGACGTGAGGAGAATTTCTCTTCGACGAAAAGGTAAGTGGTGAACCAGATGTCGTCGGTCCGGCCACACACCCCACGACCCCTTCCGGCGAGCTAGCGTTTACCGTGTGGCCGGCATAACCCCCCTACCAGTTGTTTCGGTAGAGTAGGGAGGGTTTTCAGAATTATTTTTTCATGTACAGGCACCATGACGTAACTCCCGTGGGTCGGTACATAAAATGGCGCCCAACGCGGATTTTAAAGCCCGTTAACAGTCCTACACGGACCTTTAAGTTAAAATTTTTCTGGTGTTTGTTACCACTTGGACCTTCACGGACAACGTTTGATTTTTTTTGTTTATGGTTCACCACACTTACCAGGCGCTCGCTAGGGCTAAGGTAGTACCGCGATGCCTTAGTCTTTGACGTTTTTCTTTGATTTTTTTTCTCCTTGTGTCTATAACTTATTGTCCAAATTCTATGTGAATTTTTCTTTGTTTTCACCTTTAGGCCTACCCTTTACCTTCTGCGGTAACTTCTTCTTTTTGGAGTAGCTTCGAACCATGCTGACCTGCCCGGCTTGCTAAGCAAGCGGTGTTCGCTTGGCTATGCGTGCAGGTGAAGTAGTGGTTCATCCCTGTCCTGTTTCTATGGTCGGCGACTCTGGTATCAGGCGTGATACCGCCTGCCACTGTGTCGGTCTGGGAACAGGATCCTCAATTAATTTTTCCTGGTGGACGTTGAAGTTGGTACAAGGGCTTAACCGTCTTTGGTACCAGGCGTGTTACCGCTTGCCACTGCGCCCCTTGCCCTCCTGATGGTCCATCCAGCTTTTAAAATTCTATTTTTTGTATGTCCTGCTTCCATTTTTCTCTGTCTGTTCTTCCCTCCTGATTGATTTTCCGAAAGGTAGCTCAGTTGTGGTTGGACAGCGAAACCAATCCAAATTTTTATTTTTTTGAAGAAGTTTCCCTTTTTACGTGTTGAGAAGTTCTTCGCATGGCTTTTGATATTGGTGTGGACCTGAGGTGATTCCGTAGTCTTCGATGACACTTGGTGATGGCTGTGACTTATAGCCACCAGCGATTGACCTCGCGGACATCGGCCACCAAGGACCCTGGAAAAATTTGGAAAAAAACCACCACCTAAATTTTATTGAAGACTTGCTTCGAAATTTTAATTAATTTCCCTTCCACTCCTTTTATAGCCTCACTGCAGGTAGAGCATTAAAGTCCGGCTAGCGCAGTGATATAGCATGAGACTCTTATTCTCAGGTCGTGAGTCGAGTCCCACATTGGCGCCGAAAATACTAGATCTTACTGCATAAAAACCGTCTGTTTTTTCGGCTCCTCACTGCCTCGCAAGTCGGCCTTGTGGACCCAAGGGTATGTAACGGTCGGTTGAATCCCCCTAGCGGGAATTTGGAAAATTTCTATGAAATCACTTACCTGAGAACAAAATTTACAAAATTTGTAAATCTAGTAGGGGAGAAAAAAAAATAAAGGAAAAGGTGAAAAAATTTGAGAAGTGCCGAGGAGAATCTACATATAGCGAGCGGATAATTCTTTAGAGATTCCATTTTTATTAGTTGGAATTCGTCTTCGCATTTTGATAAAATATTGTGGAAAGTTTGTTTCGTGATTGAACTTATTTTATTCTGTCGGGAAGATTAATATTTCATTTTAATTGGAAAATTAAATAAGTTTTAATAGGAGTTAATGATGTGTGCGTGCGATTGCTTCAATCCTGATCCGACCATCTCGATTTTGTGCCGTCTGTGAAATAATGTTATGTTCACTTTGCTTTGAATAAAAGAGTTGATTTGTTTAGAAAAAATCGGTTAATAAAAAGTAAAGAGGAGAATTTGGTGTATATGTGTCTACTAGCTGGGACCCGGTGCGCCTATGCTGCACCCATAAGCCAATAGTAGTAATCAGGTGATATGAATTTTAATATACAGTAGGAGGGTTTGAAAAAGTCAATTTTTTGGTATTTTTGACTTCAAATAACAAAATGTGAAACTATTAGCGATCTGACATTTTGACCGAGACAATAAAAACCATCCATTGACATGGCATTTTTCGAGATATGAATTTTCATACACAGATGAAGTGACTCAATGAACCGTTTATTTTCTGTATTTTGGATAGCTGGGACCCGGTGCGCCTCGCTGCACCCAACGTTTATACATTTAAAATCAATCCAAACCTTCAGAATTCTACTCTTCTTAACCATTAACGAAAAACCAACTATTCCTATAAAAGTTGGAGTCATTAGATTCAAAATAAATTTATTTGAACTATGACCAAAATTGCCTGTGTATTCTGTTAAAACCATGAACATTAAAAGATTTAAAATTAATGCAAAAGCAGCATCCAGCACTCGAAATTCGAGGGCCATTTTCTATAGCTTTTCTGGAAGTCTGCAATAACAAAATTTTTCGAGAACAATAAAACTAAATTAAAAAATGAAACAAATTTTTTATAGTTGGAAAAAGCAATGCCAAAAAACCAACTTTTATTATCTCTTAATGTCACATAATGCAAAATTGTGGTCATATATGGGAATTAAATGTAACAGATGCCATACGTTTCATAGGGGAATTAATTGTACAATTATTTTCTAATGTTTAGCGTTCTTTTGTGCCGTGTATAAATAAAATTGCGATTCTGCATTTCTTTGAGCTCATGGTGAAACAGTTTTCGTTACATTTGGAGAGTTTAATTTCTGGAAAATGGTGCTAGAAAATAAGGCTAGGCTTGCCGTTTATATGATCTTCAAAATTAAACTCTGTATTCCGTAAAAACCAAGAACGTTAAAACAACCAACAACGAAATACCAATTATTCCTATAAAAGTGTGAGACATTAATTCAATATACGTTTATATGATGTATGACAAAATTACCTATTAATTCTATCAAAACCACGAACGTTCAAACATTTAAAATTAACCCAACTATTCAACATGCAACATGAAACATGAAACTCTTCAACAACTTTTCATAAAGACGAACCAAAAACAAATTATTTCTAAAAAGTTGTACACATTAGATTCAAAATGCATTTATATGAAGTGTCACCAAAATTACGTATGTGTTCTGTTAAAACCACGAACGTTTTAAAAATTAATGCGAGCCTTCAAAATTAAACTCTTCATAACAATTACCGCAAACTTTTAAAATTAATCCATATCTTCGAAATTAGCTCTTCATAACCATTAACGAAAACCAAACTATTCCTATAAAAGTTGTAGACATTAGATTCAAAATGCATTTATATGAAGTGTCACCAAAATTACCTATGTCTTCTGTTAAAACCACGAACGTTTGCAAAATTAATGCAAGCCTTCAAAATTAAAATCTTCAAAACAATCAACGCAAACTTTTAAAATTAATCCATATCTTCAAAATTAACTCTTCATAACCATTAACGAAACCCAAACTATTCCTATAAAAGTCTTAGACATTAGATTCAAAATGCATTTAAATAAAGTGTCACCAAAATTACCTATGTCTTCTGTTAAAACCACGAAAGTTTGCAAAATTAATGCAAGACTTCAAAATTAAACTCTTCATAACAATTAACGCAAACATTAAAATTAATCCATATCTTCAAACTTAACTCTTCATAACCATTAAAGAAAACCAAACTATTCCTATAAAAGCTGTAGACATAAGATTCAAAATGCATTTAAATAAAGTGTCACCAGAATTACCTATGTGTTCTGTTAAAACCACGAACGTTAAAACATTTAAAATTAATGCAAGTCTTCAAAATTAAACTCTTCATAACAATTAACGCAAACATTTAAAATTAATCCATATCTTCAAACTTAACTATCATAACCATTAACGAAAACCAAACTATTCCTATAAAAGTTGTAGACATAAGATTCAAAATGCATTTAAATAAAGTGTCACCAAAATTACCTATGTATTTTGTTAAAACCACGAAAGTTTGCAAAATTAATGCAAGACTTCAAAATTAAACTCTTCATAACAATTAACGCAAACATTAAAATTAGTCCATATCTTCAAACTTAACTCTTCATAACCATTAAAGAAAACCAAACTATTCCTATAAAAGTTGTAGACATAAGATTCAAAATGCATTTAAATAAAGTGTCACCAAAATTACCTATGTATTCTGTTAAAACCACGAAAGTTTGCAAAATTAATGCAAGACTTCAAAATTAAACTCTTCATAACAATTAACGCAAACATTTAAAATTAATCCATATCTTCAAAATTAACTCTTCATAACCATTAACGAAAACCAAACTATTCCTATAAAAGTTGTAGACATTAGATTCAAAATTCATTTAAATAAAGTGTCACCAAAATTACCTATGTATTCTGTTAAAACCACGAAAGTTTTGCAAAATTCATGCAAGACTTCAAAATTAAACTCTTCATAACAATTAACGCAAACATTTAAAATTAATCCATATCTTCAAACTTAATTCTTCATAACCATTAAAGAAAACCAAACTATTCCTATAAAAGTTGTAGACATAAGATTTAAAATGCATTTAAATAAAGTGTTACCAAAATTACCTATGTATTCTGTTAAAACCACGAAAGTTTGCAAAATTAATGCAAGACTTCAAAATTAAACTCTTCATAACAATTAACGCAAACATTTAAAATTAATCCACATCTTCAAACTTAACTCTTCATAACCATTAACGAAAACCAAACTATTCCTATAAAAGTTGTAGACATTAGATTCAAAATGCATTTATACATAAGAAGTGTCACCAAAAATTACTTACCTATATATTCTGTTAAATAATATTGTTATTTCAATGCAAGAGGATATACAATATTCTTTGTTTTTTCATTGGGTGCATAAATAAACAAATTTTTTGGTGTTCCGACTCTGGAGCAAGCGACGTACAACTCGCCATGTGAAAAGCATGGGTTTTCCAAATTCAATCCTGCAACACGCAGAGATTGTCCTTGGGCTTTGTTGATGGTAATGGCGAAGGCAAGTCGCACTGGAAATTGTAGTCGCTTGAAGCCGAAAGGCAAATCGGTGGGCATCATTGGAATGCGCGGAATCAGCACATCTTCTTCTTTACTTTTGCCGCTCGATTACATTTGGCATGAGCTTTTTGACGGCAAGTCTCGTTCCATTGCACAGCTTCGGCGCATCTAAATTCCGAAGGAGCATTATCGGTGAACCAACTTTCAAAGTCAATATGTGAGGTGGCATTCCAGATGGTTCCAATGAATTGAGGAACTCAATCGGATAATTCACGGATTGATCCTCATCTGTGACTGTATCGATCGATTTGTATTTGGTTGGTTGACCAGGAAGTTGCAGCTGAATACGATCATTGATTCTGTTGACATGTTCGTTCTCCGGTGCTAGAATTGCCGGTTCGCAGAGCCAATCGTGATTTTTATAGTTGCGTGAAATGTTCGGGAAAACCTTTTTTTCAACGTCCTGAATTGATGACTGCATTTGACAAAAGTTTGATGGAAATGATATCTCACTTGTTGCAGAATCAATCGGAAACTTGCCGTCACCCATGTCCAAAAGTTGCCTAGAAAATGTTTGCGTAGAATCGTCGTGATAAAAATGCACACGCATGTTGGTCGATAGTGTGATTTTTTTCACATGTCGCCAAAGATGTGACGCTTTCAGGCAAGCATTGAGCTCATCAGCGGCTGTCGATCTGTGAATGACTGGCAAAGTTTGACGAAAATCGCCCGCTAGCAGTATGAGAGCTCCACCCATTGGACTATGATTTGCTCGAAAATCACGCAAAGTACGATCGAGCGCTTCGAGTGCTCTCTTATGTGCCATGGTGCATTCATCCCAAATAATGAGTTTGCATGTTTTCAGCACTGTTGCCATACCTGATGTTTTACCGATGTTGCAAGTAGGAGCTTCGGCATATTGTAAATTTAGCGGTAGCTTGAGAGCTGAATGTGCTGTGCGTCCTCCATCGAGCAGCGTTGATGCGATTCCCGATGATGCCACTGCAAGTGCAATCTCATTCTGCTTGCGAATTTCGGCCAGTATCAAATTGAGAAGAAACGTTTTTCCAGTACCTCCTGGTGCATCAAGAAAAATTAGTCCTCCTTTTCCGTTTGATAAATGTTGCATAACTGTGTCGTACGCGAGTCTTTGGTCATAAGTTAAGAGTCTTTTTTGAGCTTCAACAAAAACTCGCAACTGTTCAACGTCGTATTGTTTTTCCCGTAATACGTCTCTATCCTGAACATCGCTTCTGCCACGTGCAGGTGCAGGTAACCCAAGCTGACAAAGCATTTTGTTGTTGATGGAAACACATTTGTCCTCAAGTAATATGAGCGCTTCATTGAAAATGGAGTCTGAAAACGGTATGTCGGGATTCATCCTACGTGCTTGCCGAAGTATGTCTTCACTGAGGCTTTCTTTATGGTTTTCCCAAAGAGCTCTTGGATCTGATGGTGCGCAAGTTGTCAAAATGATCGCAAACAAAGTGCGTATTTGTTGCGGATGGCATGTTGCAGATGCTTCTCTTAATATGTTATCCCAATGTTGGTCATTTTCAAGCAATCCAAGTTTGAAACATGCATCCCTGTATGTCTCGCATACTTCGCCATCAATGGTTTTGATTGCTTGAAAAGATGTTGGTCCTCTGATTTCGTGAAGCAGCATTCTCAGGTAAAAACATTCAGCATTATTGGGATGAACAGCATACACTCGCCCCAATGCATCCGAAGCACGTATATTAGGATGACCGGGAACAATCGCACCTTGATTTCTTCGCTGAAACTCACTTATCGATGCTTCCAAGTGTAGTATTTTGGAATTTCGTGATATAGAAACGTTCTGGCGAATTCATTTGTTTGACATAAATAAAAAATGCGGTTAATGCCGTCTTCGGTGGCTGTGCAGCTCTCTGTTGAGCGTTTCCTTCCGTGAAATAGACTCGTTGACCATTTTCCAAGTGAACACTGAGATGTAGGTACAACAGTTGGATAGCGTTCGTGAATGTTAAAACCAAGAATTCGCCAAACAGCTTCATTACTACTGATGTAACGCCCCATTTGAAATTGTGTAATTTCATCAATCGCTGCATTTCGATCGGAAAGTCCAAAAACTGCCATATCACTTCCTTTATTCACATATTTGCATATGTACTTTATCGATTTCACTGACATGCAAGACTCCACATTGATGTGCGCTTTGAACGTTTTCGACAATAGGGGATTATAAGGAACAATCCATCTGTTATCGACCTCGATGTCAACATTGTTCACTTTGATAGTTGCTGTATGACCTCCATCGTGTGGTGTTCGTCGTCTGTATTTTGGATATCCGTCGTCATCAGTTTGTGTTTCTTGAAGCAAGTCTCGTGGATATCGTTTTGTACACTTTCCATCTTTCATGCAAGGTGAACTCGGATTCAATGCTCCGCATGGTCCGTGAATCATATTTTTACTGATGGCGTCAAAGAGTATTGGATCTTGTTGTGGGTAGGGTAGCTCAGCAGATATGAAACTATCGATTTGAGTTGGAACGATTTTTTCCATGAGCCAAATTAATATGTGAGCATGCGGTAGACCTCTTTTTTGCCATTCGACCGAATACATCCAACAACTTCTTTTTCCAAAAATTTGATTTTTTGTGATGAGGTTCATCAGTCGGATTAGTTTTTGCTTGAAGACTCTTGCTGTGAGGTCATGACGATGGGCAGGCGTTTGGCCAGCCAGCAGTAAATCTTTGATTTCGGTCCAATTTGGATTGCATGTGAACGTGATGAAAAGATCTTGGCGTCCATAATTTCGCACGTATGTCATCGCATCCTGTGCATATTCGTGCAGACGCCTCGGACTTCCGGTATACGTAGCTGGCAGTATAACCATTTGTCCGATATCAGCAACGTTTCTATCATTCGCGATTGCATCTCGCAAGTGAATATATTTTTCGGCCCGCAGTTTTATTTGATTTAAGCGAAGAAAAAGAAGTCGTTCACTCTCTATTTTCGCGTACATATCGACGATGAATTGATGGAAAAGCTGACGACACTTCAGGATGTGATTGTATGGTTCGCCTCTAATTATGATACGATGCGCATAAAAATCCATAGAGGACACCTATAAAGCAAATGTTTTTTTTTATCAATATATTTTGTATATGTGGCCTTTAACAAATTTCAATATGCTCAACCGATTGTCATGAAATTTTGCATGTAGTTGTTTTGTTTGAATATGATTTCTATTTTTCGTGGCGGCTTGCACTATAGCGTCATTTTGTTTGATTTTGGGGAAAAATGGATCACACCAATCGATTCCTCGTCCGTAAAAACCTCTGTGTATCAATTTCCAGCTCCAGACATAGTTAAACACTATCAATTTTGCCAATTTTTCATTACGATTTGTGCTACGGCGCCCTCTGGTGTTCGTTCCTGGAAAATGGATCACACTAATCGATTTCTCGTACCGAATTTCAATTCCAATACCAATGTTCCGCTTCACATAGTTAAATACGATCTATTTAATTGATTTTTCTTGAAGATTTGTAATACAGCGCCCTCTACTGACTGAGATAGAGCAAAATATATGAAGGGAAAACGTTCATCTTACCCGAAAAACCCTATATGCAAATGTTCATGGTAATCGGATGAGGAGTTTAGGAATATATACGTAAGATACAGACGCACACTGATTTTTATATTTCAAGCTGAGAGCAAAAGTGTTCGACTATCAACATTACTGCCTTCAGCAATAAGGTCTATAATTGCAAATCATAAATTCAGATTTGTTGAGTTTTGCTAATCGAAGATTGTGACATGCAATGGGCAGTAAGGTCGATAGTCGCAAACAAAATCTTCGATCAGCACAACTAAACAAATCGAAACTTATGATTTGCAATTATAGACCTTATCGCAAGTCACAATTTTCTATTTGTGTTACTTTTGCTCCCAACTCATGATATACACCTAGATACGTTTGCTTCGATTGAACTTCGTGAAAAATTCATTATTACTCACCTTTTCTGTTCTTGCTGTACCAGTGACAGTATTGGTTTGCATCACGTTGAAATGATAGCCGTTGTTTAAGATGTCCGTTACTTATCAATTCTTGCCGACTAGCGATCATCGGCGAACATCAAATCTGCTTGAGAGTAAAAATAAATCATTCACAGTTGTGTAGTGTTAGGCGTGTTGATCAGTCGATATGATCCAAGTTGTTAATTTTTCCAAGTTATTGTAAATCATAATTAATCAATATCCTAATAAGTAATAAAGAAGTTCATACTGTTATAACCAAAGTTGTTAAATTAAAGTTGTTAAAATGCTCGTAAGGGTCATTGTAAAGGTAGCATAACATGTGAACAGTTAAAACCAAATAACCTTTACCGGAATTTTCGCAATTCATCGACTAACGGCAGTGACGCATGGTGATTGAACAATTGATAGCATGCTAGAGTGAAAGAATAGACAATAGACTTGAGAATACAGTAATCTGCAATTTTATTCCTTTGGATTTAACGTTTTTTTTTATTGTATTGAAATCTTAAATAAAAGTAAATAATCACTTATTTTATTAAAAACATTTCCTATACATATTATGAACAATTTCGAATTTAATTTTGTTTAAATGTTGTTGGAAGTTTTTTGAACATTTAATCAGTTGAACTTTTAACAATTTCATAGTGGTGCTTTGCGGTATATATTGTTATTTGGTAGTAAATCAATACATAAACTTTTAAATAAATTCAATTGCTAGTAAGCTAGCAAACAGTTACACATTTAGATCAGCATGGCAGATGTTAATTTATTAAAGGTTGAACGTGGTCGCATTAAGGGTTCCTTGACAAAATTAAAAAAATTTTCTGACAACATTCCAGGTGACAAAACAATTGAAGATATTCAAACAAGAATGGAAAGACTTGAAGAACTTCAAAGACAGTTCAAATTAGTAGATGACAAATTAGTTATGAATGTCGTCGAATCCGAGTACAGTGCATTTGAGGATAAGTACCTGGAAACCAGGGCCGCACTACGTCGGCATTTAAACCGATTAGCCATTACTGAGCAAGCCTCATCTTCAAATGATCAACTTAACATCACTGTATCAAGAATTGCTGAACAACAACAAGCGCTCTTTGACACCTTTTCAGTACCTGCGCAATCAACAGACGTTAAGCTACCACGAGTTGACATCCCTGCCTTTAGCGGAGATTATAAGGATTGGCCTTCTTTCAAGGATCTCTTTATAACCTCTGTTGAGGAAAACATGTCGGCTGTTCACAAATTACAATACCTTAAGAGCCCCCGCACACTACAGACTTTCCATCGGCCGATAGTTTAGTCGGGCTCTTAATCAGTATGAAGATGTAGGCAAGTGCGCACATTACAACGATTCGATATCGGCCGGATACCAGTATAAAAGTCCAACCCGACCAAACTATCGGCCGATGGAAAGTCTGTAGTGTGCGGGGGGTCTAAGAGTTTGTTGAAGGGTGAAGCTGCAGCCTTGGTGAAACACCTTACGATAACAGAGGCTAACTACAGCGAAGCATGGTCCAAGTTGATCAAACGTTATGATAAGAAAAGGCAAATTGTGTCTTAATTAAGTCTTTTATGGCACAACCTCCTTTAAGCCAACCCTCCATGCCGAAGATTAGCTGATACGTCCGACCAGATCATACGTGCTATTAAAGTGTTGGGGAAAGAAGCATCAGGCCGAGACCCTTGGCTGATTCACATCATGTTGAGCAAAACTGATTCTGATACTCGCAAGGCATGGGCGGAAGAGACTGCTGAACAAGACTTCCCGTCAGTTGACACTTTTATCGAGTTTTTGAATAAAAGATGCGATGCATTAGAAACTTTCGATGCAGGCGTGAAACGCCAACCTGCAACCCATTCAATACGCAATCTACACTTAGACACGTCTCAAAAATGCATGAAATGTTTTCAAGACCACCAACTCTTTAAGTGTCCGAAATATAAAGCTCCAGATGTTGCAACGAGGAGAGCATTTATCGGTAAACGCTCACTATGTTTTAATTGTTTGTCCTCGGGGCACACCGCTCAGAAATGCAAATCGAAATTTCGATGTCATTACTGCCAACAACTACACCGCTCAAGCTTACACAATGCGAAGGGCTCCATACTCAACCAACCAGCAACAACCCAAGGACGGGACCCTTCAACTCTCCATTCAGAAACGGTGAACTTCACGGAATTTTCCCAACCACTCACCAATTCGATTTCCGACCCTGGCCAATGCACACCTGGAAGGCAACCGCATATTAACACCTACACAACGTTCGCGGAAAACCAAAACAAATTAACCATTCTTCCAACAGCGATAATCAATATACCCGATGAATTTGGAACGCTTCACTCATGTCGAGCACTACTGGACGGCGGTTCGCAATCATCGTTCATATCGGAAGAATGTGTCCAAAGACTACGATTACAAAGAGGCAAGGCAAGAATGACTATTCGCGGCATATTAGAAATTCCAATGGCCACTACAAAGGGCATTGTCACCTTCACAACTATTTCTCGATTTTCATCAAATCATAGACGGCAAGTAGAAGCTTATATTCTTGACAGACTCACAGCACCGCAACCTTCAAGGACGTTTCACATCAAGGACGTGGAATTACTACATAAATACAACTTAGCGGATCCACACTTTAATGAATCAAGGAAGATTGACATTCTCTTCGGTGCTGATCAGCTTAACGATATTTTGCAAGATGGTCGTATTGATGTATCACCAAACCTACCGGTATTACAGAATACAATTTTCGGATACATCATCACCGGGCCTCTGAATTTCAACAGAGGTACACATACACTCAGTTTATTACACATCGACACTACTGACATCGATGCCACCCTTCGCAAGTTTTGGGAAATTGAAGAGATCCCAAAGGAATCACCAAGCTACACTAAGGAAGAAGAATTCTGCGAATCTTTGTTTACATCCACTCACTCGGTAGACCCAGTAACCAATCGGTATATTGTACGGTTACCATTTAGGAAGGAGACCCCTGACCTAGGTACCTCATTTCAAATCCCTCGGTCGCGTTTTAACTTTCTCGTAAAACGAATTCAAAGGGATCCACAACTTCATCGCGCATATTCGGATTTCATGAACGAGTACAGGACATTACAACACTTTGAACCCATCCCACAATCTGAACTCGTTGTTAACCGCGAACATGCCTACCTTCCACACCACCCGGTTATAAAACCATCTAGCACAACAACGAAGGTTGGATCACAACCAACCTCCACAGGACAATCTCTTAATCAAAAATTACTTATAGGTCCCAAAATCCAACGAGACTTGCTACCAATATTGCTTTCGTTTAGATCATTCAAAATTGCCATAGTAGCTGACATTGAGAAAATGTATAGGCAAATTCTCGTACACAAGGATGACAGGAACTTCCAAAGGATCTTGTGGAGGTCCGAACCAAACGAGCCCATTAAGCACTTTTGGCTGAACACGGTAACATACGGAACTGCTGCTGCACCATTTTTAGCCACTCGTTCATTGAAGCAATTGACAATTGAATTCAAGGGTCAATATCCCTTATGCCGTTATGATACTTGCTTTTTTTCACCGTCTAATTTTCAAGTATGAAAAGACAAGGACATCTTGATATGAGCGAGAAGGCGGCTTTGCATTTCGTGCAGTTTTGTATAATTAGACAATTTTAAATAGTAAATACTTTTTCGTATCTATAGCAATATAATGTTATCATAATCGCATATATTTAAAAATTCAATTTCTCTTAGCAACCACAAATTTTTAATTTTGTCAACAAAAAAAGTCTGTAAATGTCAAAAATGAAGATGAAGATCCCGAAAAAGTATGCTTTGTTCATACTTTTTCTGGAACTTTTCGAGTTAGCTGAACTTTTTCGCGTAGATTAGCTTCAATATTATCATATTGCTAGTCCTTCGCACTAATGCCAAATCTCCGTAAAGAATTTTTATCCCTTTCTAAACTTGCTAAAAAGTGTAAGATTCTTTTGGAAAAAAGTAAGTGTCATAACAGCATTATGCCGTTATGATACTTGCTTTTTTTCACCGTCTAATTTTCAAGTATGAAAAGACAAGGACATCTTGATATGAGCGAGAAGGCGGCTTTGCATTTCGTGCAGTTTTGTATAATTAGACAATTTTAAATAGTAAATACTTTTTCGTATCTATAGCAATATAATGTTATCATAATCGCATATATTTAAAAATTCAATTTCTCTTAGCAACCACAAATTTTTAATTTTGTCAACAAAAAAAGTCTGTAAATGTCAAAAATTAAGATGAAGATCCCGAAAAAGTATGCTTTGTTCATACTTTTTCTGGAACTTTTCGAGTTAGCTGAACTTTTTCGCGTAGATTAGCTTCAATTTTATCATATTGCTAGTCCTTCGCACTAATGCCAAATCTCGGTAAAGAATTTTTATCCCTTTCTAAACTTGCTAAAAAGTGTAAGATTCTTTTGAAAAAAAGTAAGTGTCATAACAGCATTAGCAGAAGACAACTTCTCTCTACTAGACAACTTTTATGTCGATGATCTGCTGGGAGGTGCTGACGACAAAGAGACTGCATTGCTTCTGCATTCACAACTCACGACACTTCTTCAATTGAGAGGATTCACCCTGCGCAAATGGGCATCAAATTCTAAGGCTTTCCTCCAAGCAATATCGGCCAATGAACATTGCACCAAGTCCTTACAAATTGAAGATAATCCTGAAAGTTTAAAGGTACCAGGACTAAGGTGGATTCCCGATATTGATTGCTTCACCTTTGAAGTCACACTTCCGAAACACGTCACTGCAACAAAAAGAACTATCTTATCTGAATCAAGTCGAGTATTTGACCCCATGGGGCTAATAGCGCCAGTCACTATCACGTTCAAAGTACTGCTCCAACATTTGTGGCTTAAACATTATGACTGGGATGAAATCTGTATAGAGCACGCTAGTAGCTGGGAAAGGATGCGAAGGGACCTGGCTCATCTGCAGCAGTTGCGCATCCCCAGATGGATACACTCATCAGTGTCATCATCTGAGTTACACAGATTCTCAGATGCCTCCGAAGCCGCATATGCTGCTGTCATTTATTGCAGATCGACATCACAAAACGACATGGCTCGTGTCAACATCGTGGCAGCAAAGACTCGGGTGTCACCCATCAAACAGTTATCCATACCAAAACTCGAATTGTGTGGAGCAACTTTATTGGCAAAATTAATGAAGTTCATAAGCTCAACGTTTAACATCCCAGCCCAAAGATGCTTTGGTTGGACTGACTCAACAGTAGTCCTGCACTGGCTATCATCACCTCCCCGCAAATGGAAATGTTTTGTAGGAAACCGGACGTCAATCATCCAATCGGTACTCCCACGAAGCCAATGGTATCATGTGACATCAGCTGAAAATCCTGCAGATCAAGCTTCCCGCGGAGTTCTCGCCGGAGACCTTATCAACTCAGAGCTATGGTGGCAAGGGCCGGCTTGGTTAAAGACACAATGGAATAAGGTTAGTCGGTTTAACCCTGCCACAGAGACTGATGCTGAAGCCGCTGCCAATGTGGAAAAACGAGAGCGATATATAGACGCTTTCCATGTGACAATCGATAATGATATACTGCCTTCATTGTTCAATGATCGATCTTCCTTGACGCACATCCTTCGCGTCCTGGGAAGATGTTTCCAATTCATAAGACACTGCAAACTCTCCAAGAACTTAAGAAAAATCCCATGGCTGACATCTGAAGATCTCAGATACGCAAATCGTAGCTGCGTCCTATGGGCGCAAGGTGAGGTCTTTCGCAAGGAAATACAAGCACTGGAATCAAAGCAACAGCTACCCTCATCAAGCTCATTCTGAAGTTAGCGCCATTTCTGGACGAAAATCACATCCTTCGAACATGCGCCATGCCCCTATGATGCTAAACACCCGATTATTCTGCCGAGAGACCATATTTTTGTCGAGCGGTTAATTTCACAATTGCATGAAACGCATCTTCACGCTGGAACGTCCTTACTATTGAATATAATTCGCCAGAAATTTTGGATCCTAGGCTGTCGGACACTTATTGAGGCACATATCAACAAATGTCTCACTTGCGTACGCCATCGAGCTGCCACGTCCCAGCAAATGATGGCATGCTTACCGAAGCATCGAGTAGGTATTTACAGACCCTTTGAAAACCTCGGCGTGGATTATGCTGGCCCTTTCACACTGTTAGTGCGCAGAGGCAGAGGAGCTCGTTCACTAAAGGGCTACATTGTTGTATTCGTATGCTTCAGTACACGCGCAATACATCTCGAGCTAGCAGGTGATATGACCTCAGACACGTTTGTAGCCTGCCTAAAGAGGTTCGTGTCCCGACGTGGATTTCCTCATACTATATACAGTGACAATGGGACTAATTTTGTAGGAGCAGCTCGGCACTTAAATGAAATTGAAAACCTTGTTAGATCCTTTTATAAAGAATCATCCTTTTCACATTTTGTCTCCTCTAGAGGAATTTGTTGGAATTTTATTCCTCCAGCAGCACCTCATTTTGGCGGACTATGGGAGGCGGGTGTGAAAAGTGTAAAAACGCACTTGCGAAAAGTAATAGGTGCCACAAAACTTACATATGAAGAAATGTACACCCTGTTGGTCCAAATCGAAGGGCTGCTCAACTCCAGACCACTCACACCCGTCACCGATGACGTCTCAAGTCTAGATGCACTCACTCCAGGACACTTCATCATAGGACAACCTCTTACCAGCCTCCCAGAGATGCCTATTACTCCAACAACAACATCCCTGCAGGGGCGATGGCGACTATTGCTGCAAATGCATCAACACTTCTGGAAGCGGTGGCAGCACGAGTACCTATGCTCCCTCCAACAGCGGCCCAAATGGTTCAAGGTCGAACCCAACCTCTCCGTCGGAGATCTCGTCATCATCAAAGAAACTAACATTCCGCCATCGAGATGGGTCACTGGGCGAATACTAAAAACCTATCCAGGTTCCGATGGATTAGTAAGGGTTTGTGACGTCCGAACGGCTCAAGGAGTCTTCAAGAGGCCTAGTTCAAAATTATGCAAATTACCATGCCATGACAGTTAAGCATCCGCTTAACCAGGTGGGAGTATGTTTAAGATGTCCGTTACTTATCAATTCTTGCCGACTAGCGATCATCGGCGAACATCTAATCGGTTACTGCTTGAGAGTAAAAATAAATCATTCACAGTTGTGTAGTGTTAGGCGTGTTGATCAGTCGATATGATCCAAGTTGTTAATTTTTCCAAGTTATTGTAAATCAATATCCTAATAATCAATATCCTAATAAGTAATAAAGAAGTTCATACTGTTATAATCAAAGTTGTTAAATTAAAATAAATAATCAATAATAATAAATTATAAATGAAGTGCTAAAGAAAAATGTTAGTTTCAATTAAATTCAAACAACAAAACAAAGTTCAAAACAGCCGTCCTCTCCTTGCCAAAATAGTATCGGATACTGTAATGCGTCGTACGATCTGTGCGTTTCAGCAACACGTTGAAGAACTGCACTTCGTCTGTTGATAATGATGTCTCGCCGATCAAACTCTGTTCCGACCATTACAATTGCTACATCATCGATCGTTGGAGCATTGAAGCGTCTTTCGTGCTCGCCAGATGGTGTTTTGTCCGCTCTAATGACGACTTTATAATCATCCGTTGGCGTTCGCTCAAGCGCAGTTTGGAATAATTTCACCAGAAGGTTACGCTCATGAAATAATCGTAACAATGATGAAATTATTTCACGTTTGGTGGTGGAATAAACGGCGCAACGTTGATCAGCTTCTGCATCGTCGTCACCCATAAAGTAGATTTGCAGGAACTTCGAGTTGTCATTCGGTAGGGGAAGAAGTGAGCCAACTTTATGATACACCTGTCCTTGTACTTTGAACGTGGGCATATAACCGTGACTGACAATTTCTGTTGCTCCAAACGAAGTCATTTGAAAGGAAGAATTGTACTTTCGAATGTTTCGTAGAAAGTGTCTGGACAAATCGGTAGGTACATGTAAGTTCGAAGTGGTTCAGGTGGCTCATTCCGTGGTGGCAGCTTCACTTTGCCATTCGAGCAACACATGCCGGGCTTTTCCTTTTCGAACTTCAACGCATTACAAAATTGGCACAATTTATTCATTTGTCCAATCACCACATCGCGATGGTTACTGTAATCGAAGTCTTTATCGTAATTGAATGCTGCCAACTTCAAATCGGTTCTTAATCTTGATCTAATGATCCGTAAGCGAACATTTTGAAGACGTTCGTCACGCTGTTCAGCTGTTTCTGCGGCTCTTGCAGTAGAAGTTGCGTCTCGATCGCTTGTATTCCGTGCAACACGATGTTCAGCTGTTTCTGCGGCTCTTGAAGTAGAAGTTGCGGTTTGATTGCTTGCATTCCGTGCAGCATGATGTTCAGCTGTTTCTGTGGCTCTTGCAGTAGAAGTAGCGGCTCGATTGCTTGCATTCCGTGCAGCACGCTGTTCAGGTGTTTCCGCAGCTCTAGCCGTAGCATTTGCGATACAAGCGATTTCATTCCGTACATCACGCTGCTCTGATGTTTGGGCTCCTCTAATGGCTGCCTTTTGCCTTGCATCTTTCGATTTTCTTCCAATTGATGCTTTCTTTGGTGGCATTATGGTTATCACTATTGGTCACTATTTTATATTATTTAGTATTTGACAGATTAAGAATTAATTACACGGGAGTCCTATCCCAGGGGAACCAAGTTCAATCCCCGGCCGCAAAATGGTGAAATACAATTTTTTTTACTTCGGTGTAACATGTTTTGATTATATTTCTCACTAAATTATATTATTTAATAAAGATACTCAGGAGAACATAAACATTTATTTAATTAAAAGTGCAAAAAAATCATTTTCTTGAGTTTTTATGGCTCTTCGGCGGCTTTATAAATCATTAAGAAATTTCGCGGAAATAATATAAAGTATTTATTTGTTTATATGCATATTTTATATGCTGTTCATTTTATTATAGTTTATAGTCATATAGGTGGTGCTGTAGACAGTGACGGATTAAGACTTCTTGATGCCTAAGCAATCCACGCCTGTGGGCCCCCCTATCCGAATGTCAACTAGAATCGGTCTTTAAACCTTTACCGCCTTTCTTTGTATATCTCTCTTCTTTTTCGCATCTCTGCATTTAATTTATCAATGATGCTACATATAATAACACGTTATTTTGAATTGTTCTCTTGGGCTTAAACTTGCTTCAGGAGCTGAACCATCATTAGGCATTTTCTTTCTTCGTCTTTGACGGGTGTCTTTGTATTCCTAAGTAACTTGAAATTTTAACTTGTTTTTTTCCTTCTCAGTTCATTAATTTTAAACAGTCCGGTTTTTAAAACGTTTTTATTAGCTCGCTTTCTTGTCTGTCTGGTTGTCCGGTACAAATCTTGCAATCGATTTTTTGAATACTTCCTACTTACCCGACACCCTGACATTTTGAACACAGCTTCAGCTCCGATGACAATGTAAATGGTATACTTATTATACCGTTAGATCCATGGCGGCCGTCTCAAGAGGACGGATTACTGTTTTCTTCACGGAACAAATTTTGCAGTCGATTTTTTAAATACTTCCGGATATTCTATCATGCTGAAATTTTGCATACAACTTTAGCTCCGATGACAATGCAATATGCTATACTCAATATACCTTTCGATCCATGGCGGCCGTCTCGGGAGGGCGGATTGAAATTTTCTTCACAACCCCTTCGACATGGGTATCAAATGAAAGAGTTGGCTGATCGTAATTCCGGTGCATTCGAATTGCCTAATGTACTAGCGGGCAGCGAGTGGGCAAGCGGGAGAGGGGTTATGACTCTAAGTTGAGCTCCATTGTCGGGTTTATGCCCAAGTTAATTTAACTGAGTTAGGCAAGTTAACAACGGCATAAATAGCAATTTTTTAGCGCTGTTAGCTAATTTATTTCTGCTTTTTGAGTTAGCTAAAATGTAGCACACCTCAATTCTGTCAAAATGGATTGATGTGTGCTTATAAATTTTTGTTGTAAGCAAATAATTTAGAAGACATTCTTTTTTTTAGCTTTTTGTTATTTGTAAAATGAGAAATGTTATTATTTTTGCTTATTATTAGTTGTAAAATGTGAATTATCACACGGCCTGCTAGAAACGGTGTTAAGTTAACAGTGCTAGTATAACAGAGTTAAAGTAACTCGGGCGTAAACCCGGCCTATGTCAACTTAAAACGCGCGAATTTTCAAATTAGTCCTAGAAACTTTTTTTGGTGTGGTTTTTGGTGACGTGAGAGAGTGACGAGCGGATTTTTTTGTGCTTCTTCTGGTGCCCCTCAGACGTGATGCCCTAGGCAATTGCTTAATTTGGTTAAGGGTTAATCCGTCACTGGCTGTAGACCAAAACAAAAATTCAATTTTATCGAACTTCGCTGTGGATTTGTCACAAAAAGTATGTATGATTTAAATGAAACATTTGGTAGGTTTAAAACGAAAAGTAGATATCTAATTTTTACCAGGGAATATAAACGCTTAGGTACTGAAATGAATGAAAATTTATAAATTTAATTGCACGAACGATGTATTTAAGACCGTCCTTATAGTCCATGAATATAAGGAAGTGATTTTTCTCAGAATTTTTAATACTTTACAAAAATTTTACAAACGATTTGCCCCATATCTAAAAAATTGTGCAGCCCTTTGTTTAAAAGCATATTTTTACGTTTTTATTAACTAAATTTGTATGTATCTCTTCAGAATAACAAAACAAAAGTGGGATGTTGTGCCTAGAGACTAGCCACTAATTACGCTTTTTCTTGGTATTCTTTCTGTTGAATAACACTTCCGACTGGATGACAACGCAGTGGGAAAAAGGAGTGCTCCAATAGCCATCTTGGAGCGCTCCAAAAGGAGCATAGAGTGCTCCCGTTGCCATACCCATTCTATATTCTTTTTAACATTGCATGTCATTGCGAGGGAGCATACGTTTTTATGCTCCCAAAAACGCGTTGTTGGAGCATTATAAAAAAGCTTTTTAAAAAAGAAATATTCATGGGCGCCTGTGGGTATGTAATCCGGTATCGAAAAGCTTTTATTTTGTTTATCTTGTAACGGTCAGTTTTGCCTAAATATCTACTTGACTAAAAATTACTGTGGGGAAGAAAATCGAGTAGTTGGTTGGGAACAAAAAGGTAGGCGGGGAGAAATGAAAAAAACAAAAAATGGGGGATTCGAATTTTTGACGTAGGGATTTTTGGTCCGGAAAAAGTTTTCGGAAAAATTGAAATTTAGCTGGGAGAAAAAAAAAATGAAATTCAAAAAAAGAAATTTTTTTTTACATTCAAGGAAATAAAAAACTTGGAATTTTGAATTGTTTATACTGGATACCCATGAAGCAAAGTCGCGTACTAAAAATAATGAGGATTTAGCACGGGAATCTTAAAGAAGAAGAGGGCCATACGTGGTGATAAGGATACTGCGGAGAAAATTTTAAGGAATCGAATTGTACAGAACAATTTATGTGTATACTAGTGTTCGTCAGATGATGCGTCGCATCAACCTTGCACAGAAGCAATATAAGGACGACTTGTTAAACTTCTGTTAATTGAGGATGCTGTAGAAGTGTATAGTGAGCAAGATTTAGTGTTAGCAAGCTTTTGCCAATCAAATAAGAAGTTACGTCTTCAGTATCTGCAAGGGCAGAAAATTTGTCTAGTGAAACCCTCAGCGAGGAAGGTTCATCAATGATTTTGGACCTGGCAACCTATTCGAAGTATATTTAAAACCATATTTATTGGAAGCGTACAGACCTGGGCGATAGTTTCATCGTTCGTGGAGCGGTGTGTGTCACCGAATTTAAAGTTGTGGTTACTGATCCTGAACCTTATTGCCTCATATCTCCAGATATAGTTAATTTATGTGATGGTGATACAATTAAACGAAGAAGAGGAATCGCTAAATGTGTTGGGGTATTTCTTTTCGTATATATTTGAATGTCTAAATTCTTTTCTACACATATACACTTGCATGTTGCGTTTACAGACATTAGATATTGACTTCATTTTATCACCACTAAAATAATTTTTTTTGATTATCACATATTTAAATAACACTCTCAATAACAAGAAAGTAACTAATAGAAGTACAAATAATATTTACAAAGGAAGACAAAATAATTTAATTTTTTTTACTTAAAAGTTGTGAATTTATCATACATTTTGTTTAATGGTAGTAGTAGTAACGTTATAATCTTATTTATAATTATTTGTGAATTTGTTTTGCTCCTTGTCGGAACTAGTTTATTCTTTGTTGTTTTCTGTTCTCCATGTAAGAGAACCTGTTGTTTGTGATAACGGTTGTAAAAAAACGACGAGTACTGGCGCCAATACCACGCGTTTTTCTTTTTCTTCAGTTCTTCTTACAGATATACCCATGATAATTTAATTGTATATTAACTTTTTTTTAATTTGAGCGTTGGAATTCGAGATCTGACAAGGATCCGCGATTGTTGTCTTGAAATAGTGACGTGTCAGTTATCCATTGTATTGTTTGGTTGTGTTAACTGTTTTCCTGCAATAAACAGGCATATTAAATGATTGTAACGAAAATGTCTGTGTATTAGATTTTTTCTTTGTGGAATGGTTGGGGCGGATTTCTTTTCTTTTTCAGGGTTCTTAAATAGTGCATTCTCCTGAAGCTGATAGTATTCTATACTAATAGCTGTCAGGGGAACGAACTGCCATGACGAGGCACAGGCGATGACCGGAGAATGATGGAGGCGGGATTCAAAGTTGCCTAGGCACAGGTAAGTGGTGAACCAACCGCGGTAAGCCCCGGCCACACACCCCACGACCCCTCCGGCGAGCTAGACAACTCCGTGTGGCCGGCGTAGGATTTCCGGATTTTCTTTTTATTTCTTATGTATGGTGTTGGCTCCTTGGCCATGCTCTTCCGGGCTTGTGGCTAAGGGGGTAACACCTCGCATAAGTGGCGCCCACTATTTAGATCGCGCCATTATGCGGTTACAATCTTTTGCAATTGTCTTTTTCTTTCCAAGCCCGAGAGTGGCTTTACCAACTAAACTCTATCAACTTCCAAAGCTGCTTGTCCTCCGTATCGAACGAGAGCCGGACTATTGAATTTGCTAATGTCACATTTTATGGGCATGAGGATAATTGCCCGTTTTCTTTTTCTATATAAAATTTATGAAAACTCCAAGAAAGCTCGCTTGAGAGTGCTCCAAGTACACTCCCCTGTGCATCGCTCCCAATTTTTCCCACTGGGAATATATTAAGTGGAGATTGTGAAGAATCGCGAAAACATTCAAACAAATAACTTGAAAAACTAACGCATCTTTCATGGAGATGCTGCTGAAAGAATTATACAATAATTACCCGCCAAGAATTTGAAAGAATTGATATATGTATTTTAATTGCACCCCATCTATGACAAAGAATAGTGAACACCATCTATGGCAATATTACATTACTCTATACAAAATACATTTCATAAATAATAGAAAATCTGTTGTTATATAATTCAGTTGTTTACTTCCTTCGAAACTTTATACATATCTAGCATTGGAATGCACCTTTTTACGTAAGCATGAATAAATATGTTTATTGCCACATTCCTACAAGTTAGGGTTTGGAGTAATGGGAAGGCGATAGATCGGGGTGCGAAAGGGCCAGGGTTCGATTCCTGGTGGTGTTTTCTTTTTCTCTTTTTCTTCTTTCTGAAATGATTTATTAACATTTTAGTCAACCGCCGATAGTATCGGCCATGGCACGAAGGGCTAGCGAGTAGTGCCGTCGTCTGTGGACTCTGTGGGGCTGCGAGTTCGATTCTTCGGCTCTTCGATTCTTTTTTTTTAATTTCCTTCGGGGATTTTGTTTCATATAAAACATGTTTTTGACATGAACACGTCTCTAAATTTGCTTCCAGAACAAAAACCGATGATAACGAAATTATGGCAAATAGTTTTTATTTGCAGCTCAAAAACTATTGTTTATATTGAATAAAGAAATATACCATGACGTGGGTGAAGAATCAAAGAATTTTATTGTTTACATTTGATTTCCTTTTTTTAAGCTATGATGATTATATTGTAGTGTTTGTTAAATACTTTGTTAAGTTTTAGATTACGCAAAGTCTCACAACTTATAACCTACATAAGCCTTTAACAAAATCTTTTCAAGATTAATTATATATAGCGTAATTATATATAGCGTCTGTGTAATACTTATGAATCTCCATGTCCAAACTAGGATACAGCATTATGACAATAATTAAATCAATGCAACGTGAAATAAAAGTTTTAGTTAAGAACCGATTTGGCTTATTTAGCTTAGGCGGGTAATTACTGGTGTTGGTCTCATTGCGAGGTGGGGGTACTTGTGTGCGTGCACGTGCATATATGCTATGGATAAACAGCCCAGTGGGAAAAAGGAGTGCTCATCTTGGAGCGCTCCAAAAGGAGCATAGAGTGCTCCCGTTGCCATACCCGTTCTATATTCTTTTTAACATTGCATGTCATTGCGAGGGAGCATACTGTGATGATTATGCGCCATCTGTTTGTCGAGAGGATGAATCAACGATTTTCGGTTGTTGTCTGAATTAAGAATTTATGTACTAAACTAACGAGCGATAAGCGAAGACAACTTCAAGCTGGTCGAAACTAAAAGAAATATAGAACATACCACAAGGAACCAGAAAACGAAGGTTCCAGAAAGTAGACAAAGGTGGAGCTGCCTATATAAAAGCGCCTGGCAGCCGCTATCGAGTCAGTTTTGATTATAAAGGCGATACAAGTGTTCCAAAGTGAAAGGTGGTGAAATAAAAAGCGATAATTAGAACTGAATAGTGCGAAATATTAAATTTGCTAGTGATTATAGTGAACTCTAAGAATTGTGTTTATTTTTAAATTGTGTTTGGTTTGTGATAAATAAATTATTGTGTGGATTATTAAAAAGTGTATTCCTTAATTAATCCTACGAATCCGTTAAGCCGTAAAAATGTAACAATACGTTTTTAAGCTCCCAAAAACGCGTTGTTGGAGCATTATAAAAAAGCTTTTTAGAAAAGAAACATTCATGAGCGCCTGTGGGTATGTAATCCAGTATCGAAAAGCTTTTATTTTGTTTATCTTTTGCAATTGCCTTTTTCTCTCCAACCCCGAGAGCGGGTTTACCAAAGCAGTCCCCCAACTAAACTCTATCAACTTCCAAAGCTGCTTGTCCTCCGTATCGAACGAGAGCCGGGCTATTGAGTTTGCTAATGTCACATTTTATGGGCATGAGGATAATTGTCCGTTTTCTTTTTTTATATAAAATTTATGAAAACTCCAAGAAAGCTCCCTTGAGAGTGCTCCAAGTACACTCCCCTGTGCATCGCTCCCAATTTTTCCCACTGGGAGGTGCCTATGTTTTTCAGTAGATGTTCTACATTTAAAGAAAAGTGAAGTGCAAGTGCAGTGAAAGCTGCGGTAAGCCGAATTTTTAACAATAAAGCCCAGTATCCAGATCGAGTGAAATTTCACTTACTTTTCACTTCCCTTATTTCATTTTCGATTAGCATGGGATTAATTCATTGCTATGACTACAAGGTGTCGTTGTGATAAATTTTATATTTCCTGTGACTCACAGTCAAAATTGAGTCCAAAACTTCCTTCATAAAAAGATAGAATTCACAAAATATTCAAATAGTATTGAAAAAACCCACATTTTCGATATTTTACATGTTTCAAATGTGTTATTGTTATTACTGTTATTTATTGTTTTAAATCGCCACGTCAAATTCAAAATCAAATATGACAGTTGTCCGTGAACTGAGGGTTTGTGGTCTTTTCACTGCGAAATAATGAAACAGCGACACCTGTTCATCAAATTTTTAACCTGTAAAATTTCACTTAACTGGATACTAGTAAGCGAAACGCTAGTGAAAAAAATCGCTCTCAATTCACTCGCCTTTTTTTACATGTATTTAAGATAGGAAGAGAAATTTCACTCGATCTGGATACTGGGCTTTATACATGTATGTTTAAGTAAAATAATACACCTAATTCTGTTGTGCAAAGTGCATCACATTAGATTTGCCTCCAAACCAAAGAAAAGTGTCTAGATTGGTTTTATATAGTGTTTACGTGTGTGATGTGCTTTTTTTTCAATTTGACACATTCGAATTATTGACCTCGATTCCCAGATCCGGCGGGTTGGAAGTGAGTGCGGATCAATCTCCACTTAATATATTGTCATCCAGTCTGAAGTGTAATTTAACAGAAAGAATACCATGAAAAAGCGTAATTAGTGGCTAGTCTCTAGGCACAACATCCCACTAGTTTTATGATGGCCTTTCAAGGGGCAAAAAACGGTGACTTGGCTTTTCGAGGGTCAAACGACGGCCGTAGAGTTTTTAATTTTTTTTAGGGTGAGCACAGATGGGCAAACGACGGGCAAATGACGGGCAAACTTGAACAAAAGATTTCAATTTCGGAGAAGGCCTTATAGAGGCCATAAAAATGCCAAATGCATAAAGCGTGATTTATGTATTTTTCTCGTTATTTCTCGCTCGAGTAAAAATAAATTTTGGCCTTTTGACGGGCGTGATGGCCCGGCCATATGGCGGTCAAATGACGGCCCGTTGCAGGACAGTACGGCCATTTGGGGGGCGATTGACGGTCGAATGATGGCTTTTCAGTTCCAAAAAATTCCTTTCGGGGGGCGATTGACGGTCAAATGAGGGCTTTTCAGTCGCAAAAAAAGGCCTTTCGGGGGGCGATTGACGGTCAAATGAGGGCTTTTCAGTCGCAAAAAAGGCCATTCGGGGGAAAAGCCCTCATTCGACCGTCAATCGCCCCCCGAATGGCCTTTTTTGGTACTGAAAAGCCCTTATTTGACCGTCAATCGCCCTCCGAAAGGCCTTTTTTGCGACTGAAAAGCCTACATATTTTTTGAACGGAGTCATTCAGGTTGCTGTGCTTTATGCCAAATAAAAGAATACACATTTACCTAAAAGATGAGCCTAATTAGGCTACTTTATGATAATTACTTTAGGAGTTATTCAAATTTCAGTAAATTTAACAAAAAAAAACAAATTTTTTTCCCTAATCACCCTGTATCTTAGTGGATAGTGGAGATAGCCGCCCTCTGTAGAACAATTTTTTTCTCCAAACATATCCAGGAATCACCCCTGAAAATATTAGCCGCGTACTCCAACAAAGGATTTATTAAATTTCTGATGACCTTTTTTTTTCCTGTGTGAGGTATTAGGTCCAAAGGTACTGCGCCCATTTAGTTGGCCTATTGTACTACAACCCCTACACCTCATATTTGTAGGCCAGACCGCCTGAACAAGTTCAGCAGTCTGCCTAGTGGTTTGTCGCTTAGACTTGAGTGTTCGAGCAGGGACTTCTCGAACAAAGAGACCCTGCTCCTCGCTATTGCAGGGCACTCACAGAGAACATGGAGGGCAGACTCATCCTCTTCTAGGCAAAGCCTACATGTAGGGTCCTCCGCCCTTCCTATCCTCCATAAGTGGTAATTTAGGGCACAGTGTCCGGTAATTAAGCCAACAAGTGTCCTAACATCACTCCTACTGCGCCGTAATAATTCCTTGGCCGTCTTAGGGGACGGCCCTGGAAGGAACCGCTTAGAGTTGGCCAGTCCAGGCGCGGACCTCCAGCGTTCAATATGTTTCATCAAGGTCCGATCGGCCAGGGCCCTTTGCAGCAAGCTGGACGGTGCCCCAATAGCCGGCTCTGGACCAATGAATGCAATATCAGAGCCCTGTTTAGCCAGGGCATCCGCACTTTCATTGCCTTCGAAGCCCCGGTGACCCGGGACCCAGACAAGTGTAATTTGATTGAGAACACCCAACTCATGAAGAGCACGTTGGCAGTCCCAAACTAATTTCGACTTGGTCCTACGGGACCTTATCGCTCTAATTGCCGCTTGGCTATCAGAGAAGATAAAAATCCGTTTATTTTGGTAGGCCCTTCTTAAGTTCTCATGAGTGCATGCCAGAATAGCGTACACCTCTGCTTGAAAGACAGTTGCCAGAGTGCCTAGACTTATAGCCTTGCTGAATCTGGGACTTTCACTCCAGATTCCTGCGCCTACACCTGTCTCCGTTTTAGAGCCATCCGTGGCAAAACTAGCCCGCCCGGCAAAACTTTAGGAAAAGTCCAGGTAAGCCTTTCCTGTATATGTACAGAAGGTTGCTTAAATTTTGAGATTTTATAGGGCATGCCGTCCGATAGCATCTCCGCTTCCGGAATCTCTTCTATGATGTTGATTATTATAAAATGACCTCGCCCAAGACCAGCGCCCAAGTAACCATTCGCTTTAAGCCGCAGCGCCGCGTTTATGGCGGACTTCTCTACCTCAAGGTGGAGGGGTACCAAATTGAGGAGAGTCTCCAGCGCTGCCGTTGGGGAAGTGCGGATGGCCCCAGTGATGGAAAGGCAAGCCATTCTTTGAATTTTGCTTAAAATGGTTATGAAACCCTTAAGCTTCGTTCTGTGCCACCAAACTAAAGCTCCATAAGTTACCATGGGTCTTATAATGGTGGTGTATATGCAGTACATGGTTTTCGGTTGCAAACCCCAGGTGGAACCACAAGCTCTGCGGCAAGCCCACAGGGATCTGCGCGTTCTACACATCACAGTGTCCATATGCTGTTTCCAATTGAGCTTGGCATCTAGCGTCACTCCTAAATATTGGCTTGTTGTGAAAAGCCTATAGTTCTGCCCGCGAATGTAGGTTCCCAAATTCCCGGTAGTGATCGTTTCCTGGTGAAAGGAACTAGGATCGTTTTGTCGGGATTGACTTTTAGACCTACACTCTCGCACCAGCTAGAGACCAGATCAAGTGCCTGCTGCAGGCGCCTTGACATGGCGTCTTCAGATTCACCTGTAATTACTATGACGACATCGTCAGCGTAACCTTGGGCGAAAATGTTTCGACCGTTGAGCAGCTCGAGGAGTTCATCTACAACAAGGCACCAGAGAAATGGAGATAAAACTCCTCCCTGCGGGCAGCCTCTTGCTATAGTGCACTCCAGAGACCCCTCAACATGAGAAACAATTAGTTTGCGAGTTCTCAGCATAGAGTCAATCCAGTTGCAGAAAGTGCTACTTGGACTGTGTCTACTTAGAGCCCTAGCTATAGTATCAAAGGATGTGTTGTCAAAGGCTCCCTCGATATCGAGGAAGGCCGTCAGCGCAACTCCTTTGTTTAGAGCTGCATGTTCAAGCCTGAGCACCAGATTGTGCAGTGCTGTCTCAGTAGACTTGCCCGCCTGGTACGCATGCTGATAGGAGCTTAGTGGTTGGCTTTGAAGATAAGTTTCCCTTATCGCCCGGTCCACAATTTTCTCCATTGTCTTCAAGGCAAAAGACGAGAGACTTATCGGCCTGGAAGATTTAGTCAGGGTGTAATCCGAACGCCCTGGCTTATGTATAAATGTTATGTTGACGTTCCTCCAGACGGATGGGATGTAGCCGTGTGCGAAGGAAGCCCTAAATAATTTGCATAATAAGGGAGTGACTAGGTCGCAGCCCTCCTGTAGCAGAATGGGATAGATTCCGTCTGCTCCAGGGGACTTTTATGGTTTGAACGATCTAATCGCCTCCCTAATAGCTTCATGGTTGAACAAGGTATTTGCTTCTGTCCAGGCGGCTTTGGGCACTTTAGAAAGTTGGCCTATTCGCTGCCCAGCAGAAGTTATGTTCTCTTTTGAATAAATGGTTGTGCCTGGGAAATGTGCCTGGAGCAATATTATCAGGGTTTCTTCCCTAGACTGTGATGACCTTTACAAGTCGGGAATGATAGAATATGAGTATTTTAACTTATTAAAACGACAATATCTCAGAAATGGCAATTCCTACGAGAAAATGTATAATATATTTTTTTGTAGATAATCGCCTAATCTACAAACGTTGTAAACAAAATTCGGTGGGATGAATTGGATCGCGAGGTGAGAAAGCACTGTCCCACATCAGAGGAACATCTTTGGGAAATTCTACGGAGTGCCTGGGAAGCAATAACAGCAGATACAATAAAAAATTAATAGATAGAATGCCTAGAGTAGCAAAAGAAGTTGTAAAAGCAAGTTTTTTCGATGAGAAAAAAGTGTAACACCATTTTATTTTAAAAACTAATAAAAGTTAAAAAGTTTAAAAAAATTGTTATGTCTTCCTTGCCTGTAACTATACTCGTGTGTTTCCCCCAAAAAAATTTAAAATCTTTTCTTGAAAAAATCGTGCTGCCCGGAAACTTTTGAGCGGCAGTATATATATATATATATATATATATATATATATATATATATATATATATATATATATATATATATAATATTGAGGATAATTTATATAATTCATAATATGTACTCAGAATATTTAAAAATGCGAAGACGCAGATGTTGGGTGAGGGAACTCAATGTTGGTAGAGACATTAGTGGTTTTTTATAAAAGGCATTAAAGAAATGCAAGTTAAAGATGGTGAACATTTCATGAAAACAACAAGATTCAATACAGAGCAATTTAAAACTCTTTTAAATTTGTTAAAGGATAAATTAACCAAACATTCTAGAAGAAAACCTATTCCGATAGAATTACGTTTGGCACTGGCTCTTATGTAAGTGGCTACATATCATATATTTTTTATTATCTATATTCTTTACGTATTTTATAATAGGTATCTTGCACATGGAGGCTCTATACAAGTACTAGCTTGGGCTTTTAAAGTAGGCATATCTACCGCAAGGGAAATTATTTTAGAAACATGTGATGTTATATGGAGTGAACTAAGTTCCATATATTTATCATGCCCAAATCACAATGAATGGGAAAATATTGCACGAAGGTTATGGAATAAACGCCAAATGCTTAACTGTTTAGGTGCCATAAATGGTAAACATATCCATATTAAATATCCTCTAAAAGGAGGGTCGCTTTATTTTAATTAAAAAAAATACCATAGCATTGTGCTGTTAGCGGCGTGTGATGACAATTTTTGCTTTACTGCAATTGCAGTTGGGTCATGCGGGAGTAAAAGCGATGGAGGGGTATTTGCTAATAGTGGATTTGGAAGCAAATTCTTCATAATGTAATTAACATACCTGAAAGAAAGTCGCTCCCTGAATCCAACATTGATTTTCCGCATTACTTCGTCGCAGATGCCGCTTTTCCGCTAAAAGAAAATATAATGCGCCCCTTCCCAGGGAGACATCTTTCTCAGGAAGAAGAAATATTTAACAAGAGACTCGCTAGAGCTCGTGGCTTAATAGAAAATTCTTTTGGTATATTAGCATGCAGGTACTACTTTCCCATTTCTAAAACTTATTAAAATTTTCATATATATTGTTTTAATAGGTGGAGAGTTCTTGCTAGTAAAATGAACTGCTCTCCAAAAAACGCAATCAAAATCGTATTGGCAACTTTAGTATTGCATAACATGCTAATGTTACAAAAAAGCGAGGATTATTGCCCAGAAGATTATACTGATTTCGTAGAAAATGGCGAAACGATTTCTGGTCTTTGGCGAGAGGAAGCTATTGAATTACAATCGACAAGAATATTTCGCAGTAACCGTGCACAAGCAAATGCTTTTAATTTAAGGAATATTTTAAAAACTTATTTTACTTCTCATCCCCTTAGAAGATAAACATAATGTGAATATATGCCTATTTCATAAACATTGTTTAAGAGTTATTAAATTTTAAGTTTCACGGATAAATATTTATAAATGAAATGCACGAAGTATAAAATATATTAATTTTTATTTATATATTGTCTTTTTTTCCGGTCTTATACGTTTTAATTCATTTTTATCAAAAAGTCTATATACATAAATTCGTGAAAACAAAACGTAAAATTTCGAAAACTTAAAATAGTTCAGGGGTATTCACGCTTTGTTGTATTCAGCCTTGTATCGTTGTATTGAGTGTATTTGGTTACACCTTTGTAAAATAATACAAAGCTTACTCATATAAAAATATTTACAAGAGCGTTGTAATTTTACTACACTAAAAGTGTTGTATTACGTATTGTATCGTTGTATTAATATATTTGACAGGTGTTCAAAATGGATCAGGATATGGTAAATTGAATAAATTCACTTTAGAATAATTCAATTGAACAAAATAAAAGAAAAAGGAAGAGAAATTCTAACAAAAAGTGGGAAGAGAAGGAAAAAATTGTCATCTTCTTCGATGTATTTACAATAGATTGCAAACGGAGCGTTCACTCTTCGTTGTAAATTTGCATTGTATATTTACACCGTTTACAATGATACACTTTAGCGTGAATACCCCTTTCATATAAAAAACCAAAAAATTTAAAAAACAACCAAAAAAATTCTATATGGACTCATATACTAGTTTTGTCATAGCCATATGAAGTTCATTTAGTCTCTGATTGGGTAAATTCGCTTACCCTTTGAGCTAATGCTTCAAACAATTTCTGCGTACAACTCTTTGTACTACTCATTTCAGCTTGGATTGCTTCAGCCGCGGTATTTAAAACTTCTTTAAATTGGTTTTCCAAGTCATTTTTTCGTCCACAACGTCTTTTTTTGGGTATTTCTTCAACGATCGATAATTCGCAGTCCTTTTGTTGCTCACTTTCTGATTCAACAATAATTTCTTCAGAATAATTCCCTGTAGTCCTTAATAAAAAAAGAGCATTAACAAAACTATATTTCAACACAACAGTACACTAACCTCTCTGCCTTGTTAAAACCCTGCAGGAAAGTTAAATAAGAATAATATTTCCACTTTATTTCGTTGTTTGAATCAGCTGCACTGCCCGACGGTTGTGACATTTCTCTAGATATTTTAATAAATTTATCGCGTAAACTTTTCCATCGCTTTTTGCAGAGTTCAACTACAATTGATATACAAATTTTTTAGACTTTCATTAATTTTAATATATAAAATTATATTTTTTTACCTGTAGTGTTCAAATCTTTCGCAATGTTTTCCCAAATTTTTTCTTTAATGTCTATTCTTCTAAAATTTTTATGCTTTAAATTGTACAACTCTTCATATTCTTTCACGCTTTCTATTAATTTTTCTTCAAATGACATTTTGAAAAAAAATAAATATCAAACCAAATAAAGTTTACAAGAAATTAACAGCCACAACAAAACCGATTAATACTTTAAAATGACAGTTAACTTTTTCTGTTGAGACATTTGGCAATACGTTTTTCGTTCATGAATGAACTTTTTAATGTTGCTTACACTGCGTCGCCGACGGTGATTTTAGAAATTTGCTCAAACGCCGACTTCGACTTCGCGGCGCTGTGCCGCTGCAGTTGTAATTTCGTTATACACGGTTTGTGTGCATTTGCGCTAAACGGCTGACTCCGCCGTCCGCCGTCGCAGTCGCAATTCTGTTTTGACCTTTATGCATCTGATGGTAGGATTGGGGCATATTAAAGCATATCCGATAAGAATAACGACCCAGCGGGAAATGGCGCGCGGTAAAAGAGCTTATGGAATGAATCTTTGGAAGCAATGGAGTGCTTCCCGTACCATACCATCCACATTTCTTTTTAACCATTGCATGTCTTAGGAAAGGAGCAATCCCATTTAGATGATTTGGGAGTTCCTCGGAAGCACTCCAAATGGATCTTGGGGGGAAGCAGACTTGCCCCGATTTTCTTGGGCCAGTGCAGAAAAAGCTTTCACGATGCTCTTTTACGAGAGGGGAAAAAGCTTTTTTGGATTTGATTTTGTAATCTAAAAAAAATTTCCATTCTTTAGGCCTATTGTTAATTATGTTATTTTAAAGGAGTGAAAACTGAATGCTAGGTTTTTATTTTTTAATAGCTAAACAAAAGGCAATATAATAAAAACTAGTTCACAAATTATAAATAGGCAATAATAATAAATTATTAATTTCGAATAAATATAAAAATGTGTAAATAATATTAAATAATAACAATTTCAGTGCAAAATAAATAAATAATCACATTTTCATTACATCCGAGTAAATAATATTTACAGTTTATGAATCAATATAATGAAAACTTCATTAAATAAAAAAATAATAACATTTCCATTCCAGTCAAGAAAATCATATTTTCACTTCAAAAAATTCAAATAAATGATATTGTCAGCTTATGAACTAATTTATCAAAAAAACTTCATTAAATAAATAAATTATCACAATTTCGTTGCATTTGGAATAAAAAATAAAATACTTAAATATAATAATAAAAATTCGTTTAAGATTTAATCATTTTTAGCCTTTGTGTTAAATTTTTTTATAAATAAGGTTTTTGGCCTTACGGAATCTTGCCCGCATACTTTTCTCAAAATACGGGTATCCAAACTCCGCAGTCTTTGTTGCCTCTATGTTTATAAAAGAAATTTAAAATTATGGCAATTACCATGATATGATATAATGAAATATTTACCGAATACAAAGGTGTTAAAAAGCTTACAATTTTTCAATGCTTTTTTTTTGTGGGTTCCATCCCAGTTCAATAAGAGCATAAGCTTGTCTGTAAAAAACAGGTTCATGCATTTATGAATTGGGGTTTTTCCCATTAATTCCCTAATATGGGAAATCTGCGAAAAAATTAAATATTGTTATAAAAAAATATCTCTTATTAATTTCAATTATCAAAGCGCTTACCAGCTGGATAACTTGGTAATTTTTCTTCAACTTCTTGAAGGTTTTCCATTGTGGCAATCGCGAAAATATTAAATTGCCTAATGCTCGGGAATGCTGTTTCCCTTAGTATTTCAGATCGCATCACAGAAGCATTACTGCGAAATACTGGTGTTGGCTCGAATTTGACATTTGTAAACATTTTCGATGTTGAAGGTTCCATGTCTTTCTGCAAAATTTAAACATTAACGATTAAGTATATAAAATTGAGGTGATTATAAGAAGGCATACATTAAGAAATATGTACACTGATGAAGTACTGGAATAAAGACGAATCCGTTCTCATATGGCAAGGCTACAACTTTGCACAAAATTTCATTGACTTTGAATTTTTCTTCTTCAATACTTATATTTGTAGCAAGTGTTATCCCTAAAGCTTCTGAAGACTGCAAAGGCTCGCGGAAGAAATCGTCAACTTTTAAAAATGAACTACAACGAATTCTTCTTTCTTTGAATTTTTAGTGAACCCAAGAAGTTTTATTGGGTTTAGAGGCTTTATATAACAAAAGTTATCCTTACACATTCCGGCAAGTGTAGTAAATTATGAACATTATAAGTAATTTTATTGTCGCCGTAAAGAATTGCATAGTTTACAACAAAAGTATTCAAAATTTCTTGTACACATTCTAAATTTCGTTGGCAATTCTTTGGACGAGATATCAATCTGTAAGCTGAATGTAGTAACAAAATGTGAATATGTATACAACTCTTCATCCAGAATGTCTTTGAATAGGACTATGCCTGTATACAAAATTACTTGTCGAAACTCTGTGGCTTTACATCTATACAGTTCGTCTAGGTTTCTTGGTTTTCGAACAAATTCTTTAGGAATACAATTTTTATATAATAATAATTTTGTATTTAAGCTTTCCTTTTCATTATTTGACAGTTTATTTCTTTGGTGTGTACCTTTCCAAATAGAACACATAATTCATTTTACCACACCTAGATCTATTAAATGCATAACATCTAAAGGAAACTCAGTCACCATTTTGATGTCTATTTCTTCTAAAGCAGTCTTATTTTCCCAAAACTGTTGCATGTGATGGTATTTGTATTTCCTTGCTTTAAAATCTTTATCAGTTATTAATGAGGAAATTGATGATTCATATGTCAGCGTATTATTTCTTCGTTTTGCTTTCTGAGTGCATTTTGAGCAGCCGTCACTTGACATATGACCCACTATACCTGCAATAAACGATCTTGCTGGAGCATCACATACGAAGCAGTTTATTTTCACGGAAACTTTTTTTCCATTTATTAATAATCCTACATTATACAAATTCCTCATTTCTTGGACAAATTCTGCCAGGAAAACATTAACTTTTTCTGGTTTTCGAGGGCAAGTATGAGCGCCAATTAGGAATGGACATTGATTATATACCTAGTAGATGTGGACAAACGCGAGTCAAATTAACTTCAGGATATGGCACCACGAGCTGGGGGCGCTAATATCGCAGGGTTTTATGCTCCGCTATATATGGTTAGTTTCCGAAATAAACTTTCTTGATTATGTGAAACATTGATTATATACTAACATTGATTATAGAGTAAGTAGATATGGACAAACATCTTTCAGGTTGTCTTGTTAGATGGCGGTAGTTACACTGAATTAAGTTTTAGGGCCGCGAATTTCTGTTGTAAACCTCTAAAATTAATGGGAATGGGTTTACAACATTAGTTTAATAATATTAATTTTTTATTAGTGCATAATAATCATAAAATAGACAATTTTTTTAATTTTGCTATTTTTTAGTAAAACATAAAAAAGCGGGTTTGCGCCTGAATTTAAAAAAGCATTTCAAAGCCCTTGACGCATGTTGGAAGAAAAAACAAAAGTTTCGGATCTAAAAATAGATTCCTGTGCGGGCATTCCTTTTGTTTTGATTTGGAAGGGGGTGGGTGGGCTGAAACTACGATGATTTCTTGGCCGGTGGCTGAAACTTATGAATGAAGAAATTAATGAATGGGAAGAGAGATTTAATGGGAAATTTAGCATCGTGTTTTTTTTATTTTGAGAAAAATTAAATAAGTTTGTTTTTAACAAAATTCTAGTTTTTTTGTATTGATTTTATTATTGCTTTTAGAGCAAATTGAGCAAACTATTTGAAAATGTGAATATATGTATACATATTTGCGTGCAATAATAGAAAACAATAAAAAACTTTCGTTTAAAACCCTACTTCATATTTCTCAAGAGTGGTAGTCGTCAATGGAAAAAGAAGAGTTCCGATTTTGAAAGATTTTTTAAAATGTTTGTATTAAGGGTAATTGTTTACTTTATCAGACGCAAAAGTTCGCGCAATACTCCAAAAATGCGGTCAGTTTTTGGTGGGAGAATTAAACTGCTATTTTTTATAAAAATTACTTTTACAAAATTTTAACCCTGAATAACCAACCGGTGACCAACGGCTAATTCCAAAAGCAACATGCTCTGGTCAACTCCTTACAAAGCCTACCTCCTGCGGGAGTGCGGTGATAAAGTAAATAATTATCTAAAATTCTAAGAATTTTATATATATGTACATGTATATGAATATCCCACTCCACCACCCGTTCATTTAATTATGGTAGCTTCAATAAAACTACCCTTTTGCTTACTTCTGATAGTATGAAATTTTAAAAATTAATGAAAATAATCCAATTGGAAATAAAAATAATTTAAATTATTAAGAACAAACCAGTCTGGATTCATTTTTCAACTGGAAGCCTGCCATGAAAACCTATAATTAGTGGCGGGTCCGTCGACACAAAAACTCAGTTGTTGCAAACAAGTTGGAATTCTTGATGTTCAGGTTGCAACGAGAGCCAAACTTCAAACATATTGTGTAGCTATAAGAATGATGAGGGCTCACATGCTCTTGCTTGGGACGACCAGCTTCTTTAGTATGTATAAATTAACCGTTAATTTAAAGGCCTTCGTGATATTCAATATTCATCTTACTAAGTAGCTGGGCATGTGAGCCTTATAGCTAGCTATTCATAAGATTTCCCATTGAGTTTTATCTGTGAAACAAAGGAAAGCTGCTGGAAATGTGCGCAAAAACATTCCGTCGACATTGTCCGCACAAGGATTCCGCCGGCCATTTCATTCAAACATCAAAGTAAGACGGGCAAAACCCTCTTTCGTGTTGACCCACCATTAAACACTAAATGCACATCAGCCAGTTTCTTAACAAGTTCTTTAATACATATCTACAATATTTTCATTCAGTTTTACTATTTTTAACTTCCCAGTATAGGAAGTTATTGTAATCGGTCCGAAAATCGAAATCGAAAATTTCAACGTATTTTCATCTTTCAAGGTCCCAGGAGCATTTTAAGCAAAAAATTGGGAGGAAGTATGTGCGTGTGTGTGTGTGTGTGTATGTGCGTACGGATGTGGTCATTTTTTCCTGCACGATAACGCGCGAACCAAAACTGATATCCACTTCGTTGAGGTGTCGTTCGAAGCGTATTAACCAAAATATGATCTGAAAAGATTTTCATGACATTCGGTCCAGCCGTTTTTTTGTTTAAGCGACGTTAGTGATTTTTGTACCTGCACGATATCGCCCGAACCACGAAAGATATTGACTTACTTGAGGTGCCGTTCGAAGCGTATTAGCGACAATATAATCTGAAAAGATTTTTATAGTATTCGGTCCAGCGGTTTTTTGGTTTAAATGACTTAAGTGATTTTTGTACATGCACGATATCGCGCGAACTATAAAAAATATCGACTTAGTTGAGGCGCCGTTCGAAAAGTATTAACCAAAATATGATCTGAAAAGATTTTCATAAAATTCGGTCGAGCCGTTTTTTTATTTAAGCGGTGTAAGTAATTTTTGTACCTGCACGATATGGCCCGAACCACAAAAGATATTGACTTACTTGAGGTGCCGTTCGAAGCGTATTAGCGACAATATATTCTGAAAAGATTTTTATAATATTCGGTCCAGCGGTTTTTTGGTTTAAATGACTTAAGTGATTTTTGTACCTGCACGATACGGCGCGAACTAAAAACTATATCGACTTCATTGAGGTGCCGAAACACATTAATACCTAATCTTGTAAGTGCGCACATTTAGTTTGACATTTTAGCGAAAATATTGATAAACAATTGTGACGAATTCTCGGTATTATACATATATTCTATATTACCTATTGTTCATTTATTATTAAAATATCCAATCATAATATTCAACAACCATCATACTGGGAAGTTGATCGTGTGGACCGAAAGGGTCGAACCCACATCCCAACTAGTTTTTGGTTCAAAGGTGAATTTTTTATTAAATGCTGGTATTTTCTTAAAAGTTGTAGCATTAAAAATTATTGAGTTGATTGAGTGGATAGAAAAGCCGCCTCTTTTTAAAACTGCATACATTTTTGCAGAAACTTGAGCGCAGAGTTATGCGTGCAAATTCCTTTGCACAGGTGGAAAATTCGACGCTTTCTGTAAAACTGTAAAATTAACGCACATCTCAGTACTAAAGAACTGGTTTGAGAGCTTCTTTCTGGCCATTCAATTAAGGTAGTACGGGATGGCGTCGAATCTCGACCGGCGTTTTCCGAGAGTCGACTTTCTCACCTGATTTCTTTCTAATATTCATTAATGATATGCTCTCAATCCCCTCCAACCCAGTTCATACTTTTGGCAATGACACAATGCGTTACTCCTACGCCTTCGTCAATATAAGACAAGAACGGGCAAGACCTCGTCTAATAGAGTGTGAACTCTCATCCCTCATCCGAAAAAATTGTACCATCCTTCCCTTTATCTCAGTGGCAAAAAGAATCTAATAGCTGACTCATCTCTTAACATCTTAAGATCCAAATCCACCAAAGCAAGCAAACATTTGCTCGCCGGCAAAATGACGTCACGAAGAAAGTGCATATCGCAGCTATGCACATTTGGAACATCATCTTTTTACGTCATTATCACGTCAAGAGAAAATGCCTTTGGTAGACTCGTACTTTTAGACGTAATTTATATCTTCAGTGGCATTCCGTATTACAATATTGTTAAATCCGATTAGAAGACGAAGCAGCTTGCAAGTAAAAATTTACCAATATTGTTAAATTTTCATGTAAAATAAATGTCAATAATGTATAATATAAAATACGGTTTCGGCAGTTTCGAAAAAAATAACAATATTGCAATAGAAAATAAGGTCCCAGATCTGCGATGGAGTAATCACATATTCCAAATCGCCAAACAAGCTTATCAATGCAATGCTTATCAATTATCAGATTCCTGAAGAGATGCAAGTTCCTCCTTCAGCAGGCGGCCCTCTACAATCTACAAGTCCTACATTCCGCCTTATATAGAATTGTATTGAACATAACTCGTATATCTGGGCAGAAGTTCTATTCCCAGGCCACATCCCATACGACTGATGACCCCGACCAAAAGTTCACGAGCCTTACGGCACAAGCCACCATCGATAACTTCGATACTTCGGGAGAATCCAGTTAGCAATATTATAACATTAATAATATTAAGTAAGTCAGGTGTAAGCTTTTCTTTGGAAAAATTAAATTAAAGAACAAAGCTTCAGTCTCGGTTTAGTCTTTATCAAAATGCGTCTGGTTGTAATTACCATAATTTGTTTAATCGTCCCCTCAATTTATTTTAACTCGTTATAAATCCTTAGTTTTTGTTGTAATAAAAGACTAAATTTAATTGTTTTTGACAATTGCATGGCGCGAACCTCTATTACCCTAAAAACTAGCTTGCCTTGGCTGGTGTTTAGGCTGAACCCTAAAAATAAACAAATTACTTAAAACAGCAGAATACTTAAAAGGATACCTAGTGCCTGGGACTCTACAAGCACAATCCCGCCGAAAGAGTTAAAAGGCCAGCTTCGTCCTCAATATATCCATATACATATATATAATAAATATACAACAAAAATAATTTCAACAAGAAAATAAAAACACTTCACCGCCGAAGCTTGACACTTTGACACGTCAAACTGTCAAGTGTACTAAAAATTTGCTGACAATAAGTTCTGAATGTCAGCGATTTCGCCAATAAACATGAGCGAAAGATCCGACAACAAGACAGGGACAAACAACTCCAAGAAATTACCGGCTTCCAAATTTCCAAGGAAACTGGAAATTTTGAGAGAGCCAAAGGTCAAGGAGGACGAAGAAAAATTTTCACTTGACCAGAAACCGTTGGCAGCAAAAGACGAAGTTTTTTTTCTAATTCGGCAAGATTTTGATTTATCAGTTTTTCAATTTAAAATCGGCAGTTTTTTTTTTTGCGTTAAATTTGTAGTATAAAGTGTAGTTAGAAGTCGGCATTTTTTAGTTCCTTTTATATAGTGTAAATTTAAGTCGCCAGTTTTTTTTTCTCAAATTCACCCAGGTATAATACGAGTCAATTTTTTATTGGTTCGAACATGTCCATTGCAGACATCAGGCCAATCCACTAATTAATAATTTTATTTCAGTGGTTATTAAAAATAATATCTATTTCAATAATCTATCAATAAAAAAGAGCAAACATGTTCGTACGAACATCGCTTCGATTTTATTGATTTTCTTTCAGGTAGTGTAATTAGATTTAGGAAGTGAATTGTGCAATAAAATTTAAGAAGAAAATTTGTAGTTATTTAAAGAAGTGAATTAATAATCTATTTTTAAGGAGTTAATTTTTGAAGATAAAAATTTGAATTGTGAATTAGGACCTTAAGTTTCATTTTTGGATAAGAACAATAAATACGTGGAATTTTGTAAAGAAAAGTGTTTTCTCATTTCCATTTCCTTAAGCTGCGTACTCAGAGAGTACACAATTTAACCACGACAATATAAATTGCTGTTCACATAGGCCGCTACACTACGGACCGCTCAAACATTGGTGGTTCCATCCAGGAACAGCAATCTATTGTGTTGGTTAATATATAAGAAAGTTTAAAAAACATGAGTACGCTAAAGAAGGCAATGAAAAGAGAGCAAACATTAAGAGCTCGAATAGAAAAATTTATTGAAAACTCAAAAAAAACGGCATTAGCGAAGCGCACCAAATCCTTTTATGAAGTCAAATTGGATGAGCTCAGAAATTTGTGGGCAGACTACAAGGATACGGACCAGAATTTAACTGACTCCTTCATTCTTGAGGAATTGGAATCTGAAACATTACCCGAAGATACCTATGTGTTATTAGAATCCAAATATTCGGAATACCTCAGTGAATTAATGGAAGGACTTCAAAGATTTACTCCACCAGAAGTGCAGCCATCATCTCCAGCAGTCATTCGGCAAGATACAATGCTACCAAAAATCGATTTACCAAAGTTTGACGGAAACTATGATAGATGGTACTCATTCCACGATCTGTTCGTCTCCCTAATACATAACAATTCACAATTAACACCAGTTCAAAAACTACACCACCTCAAGTCATGCCTAGTGGGGGATGCTGAAAAATTATTGAGACATATACCAACTACAAACGATAATTACGAGTCATCATGGGTTAAGGTGAAGCAACGTTACCAAAACAAAAGGATATTGGTAAATCATCATTTAAAAACATTATTAACCCAACCGAAAATAAGTGCCGAGAATGCTACCAGTTTAAAGACATTCATATCGACTATTGACGATTGCCTTCAACAAATAAGGAACTTGAACATCGATACTAATTCGCGGGATATATTGCTCATACACATTCTTATTCAGAAACTCCCATTTATCACACTGAAAATGTGGGAAGAGGAACAAGGAGCCTCTCAAGATCTTCCTACATACCAAGAATTTTACGACTTCTTATGCAAACGACACAAGATTTTGGAATCGATATCCGATATGGTCCAACCAACGTCATTATCACAATCAAGCCGAACGAGAACTACTACAAGGGTTTATCACGCAGTTCATGGTGATCAATGTCCAGCGTGCCATGAACCACATTGGTTACAACAATGCTCCAAATACATCAGTATGGCTCCAAGTGCCAGAAGGAAACTAGTTACTACAGCCGGTCACTGCTACAATTGCCTGTCAAAGAGTCACGCAATAAAGGAATGTAAAAGCAAATTTCGATACCAACGGTGCAAGGAAAAACACCATACCACCTTACACGAAGATAAACAAACTGGGTCTTCTAGGTCAACTACAACACAACAACGATCGAAGCCCTTTACTACAAACATTTCAACTAAGGAAGCCTGTCGTTCAAGTCAATCAACAAGCGACACATCTACATTAATACAGCAACAAAACAACCAACAACTCAACAGTGATTCCGACTCAAACAATATACAAACATTTCTGGCGAGAAGAGGAGCACACGCATTACTATCAACGGCTTTAGTATATGCAAAGGGGAGCAACGAGGAACATCATACCATAAGATGCCTAATAGATAATGGATCTGAGTCATCTTTTATTACGCAAAATGCATGCAGAAAGTTAGGATTGACTTGCAGCCCCACTACATTGAACATAACAGGAATGAATACATGTCCACTAGGGACGTCTACAAAACAAACAATGCTTACTTTAACATCACGCGTTTGCAGCGAGTTTCAAATTACAGAGACATGTTTTGTGGTCAATAAAATAACAGATACTTTGCCGACGACCTTACTTCCATTACATGATTATGAACACCTGCAGGACCTCGAACTGGCAGATCCGGGATTCTGGAAACCGGGAAACATAGACGTCTTACTTGGTGTCGTCCCATACGCAAGAATCTTACAAGATGGTTTACGACAAGGCTCAAGGAATAGCCTTATAGCAGTGAACACTGGCCTTGGATGGATAATCTTCGGGCCTACAAGCAAGAATCAACCTACACAGTCCAATACATTTACCATACAAGTGACCAATGAAGATCTTAGCTGCCAGTTGAAGCGGTTCTGGGAAGAAGAGGAACTGCCTACCAGGCCACAGTTAACGCAAGAAGAACAGGAATGCCGAATTTCACAAAGACACACAAGCGATTGGATAATGGAAAATACCAAGTAAAATTGCCATTCAAACAAAACAAGGCGCCCAACTTAGGCGACTCCCGTACACTAGCCCTCAAAAGGTTTCACTACCTAGAAAAACGACTTAGCAACAATTTAAATCATAAGAAGGAATACGAAGATTGTCTGAACGAATACATACACTTAGGACATATGATTGAAACGAGCCCTCCAAAGGACAAGGAGCCAAATTATTACATTCCGCACCATGCGGTACTGAAGGACAGCAGCACCACCAAGCTTCGAGTGGTGTTTGACGCATCGGCAAGGACAACAAGTGGACGATCTTTAAATGAATTCTTACTATCTGGTCCAACTATACAGCCCAAGTTGTTCTGCACATTACTGAAATGGAGAAAGCATAAGGTTGCGGTCCATGCAGATATAGAGAAGATGTACCGAATGGTCCAAATAGCACCTGAAGATCAAACTTACCAAAGAATCTTGTGGCGGCATCCTTCACGACACAACGTGCAAGACTACATGCTGACCACAGCTACCTTTGGGACAACAGCTGCTCCCTATTTGGCAATTCGCGCACTAAAGCAACTAGCAGCTGATGAGAGTAAAAACTATCCACTAGCATCGAAGGCAACTGAATCTGACTTTTATGTAGACGATTTGTTGACTGGCGCAGATGATACAAATACAGCACTAACGTTGCAAGCTCAACTAATCGCAATGCTAAAGTCAGGTGGGTTTAATCTCAGAAAATGGAGCAGCAATGAACGGGTGATTTTGGAACATTTGCCAACCGAGTTTAGAGAACATAAGGACATAGTGTCGTTTTCGGAATCCGATTCAATAAAAACCTTGGGAGTGCGATGGCAACCGTACACGGATCAGTTTTCATTTAAATTTAAACTGCTCAAGGACTACAGCAACGTAACAAAAAGAACAATCCTTTCCGATGTGGCTTCTTTATACGACCCATTAGGACTAGTACAACCAGTGATTATCATAGCCAAAATGCTAATTCAAGATTTGTGGCTAACAGGATGTTCGTGGGATCAGCCAGTTCAGGAACATGTAAAAATACAGTGGATAAACTACAAGAAGGATTTAGAGAACCTAAACAAGTTTACAATTCCTAGGTGGATTCACTATTCACCACGATATGATGTACAATTACACGGGTTTTGTGATGCGTCCATACGAGCAATTGCTGCAGTTATATATTTGCGCGCCACAGACGACAAAGGCAACACAACGTCAACCTTAATAACTTCGCGAACAAGGGTTGCACCCGTTAAACCTATTACCATACCGCGTCTTGAACTAAATGGTGCACTACTCTTAGCTCGCTTGATGAAGGAGACCGTCTCAAGTATGCATCTTCAAGGAATTCCAGTGGTAGCGTGGACCGATTCAACTATAGTTTTGCAATGGATAAGACAACATGCTGCCCGATGGAAGACGTATGTGGCGAACCGAGTTGTAGAAATTCAGGAGCTTCTCAAATATGATCGATGGAGGCATGTCCCTACGCAAACCAACCCCGCTGATCTCGCGAGTAGAGGAACTACTGCCAGCTCTTTAATTGATAATAAGCTTTGGCTGTATGGCCCACCCTGGCTTATTAAACCATCCGAGGACTGGCCAAGGAATGTCACCATAAAGGAAGAAACAACACTAGAAGCCAAGGACAACACAACAACTCTATTCTCTACAATAGACGACGATCTACTATGTCGATTCTCATCCTACACACGACTTATACGGATAGTAGCAACAATACTTCGATTCATTAACAACGCTAAGGATTCCAAACACAAACGAATTCAACCATTAACCATAGAAGAGCTAAACCAGGCTGAGCATACAATTTTAAGGCGTGTTCAACAAGGCACCTTTGCTAAAGAATTTCACAGTTTACAAGCAAACAACGCACTATCACCAAGTAGCAAATTAATCATGTTAGCACCATTTATTGACAAGGACTGTCTAATAAGAGTCGGTGGGCGATTAAACAATGCCATGATCCCGTATTCGCAAAAACACCCTATCATCCTGCCACGAGACCATCATATAACAAGGTTAATAATTAACAAGACACATCTGGAGACATTGCATGGAGGCGTGTCTCTGGTTTTGGCTACTACAAGAAACAAATACTGGATTTTAGATGGCAGAAGATCTATTTCAACGCAATTACACAAGTGTGTGACTTGCGCTAGATATCGGCAAAACACAAGCCAACAATTAATGGGAAACTTAACCCGATGTAGAACAACTATGGCCAAACCTTTTACCAAGACAGGAGTGGATTATGCTGGTCCCTTCAATATCAAAACAGCAAGGCATCGGAACGCGAAGATACAAAAAGGGTATATCTGCATTTTCGTATGTATGACGACCAAGGCAATTCACATAGAATTAGCGTCAGATTTAACCTCCGAAACCTTTGTGGCTGCTTTCAAGCGCTTCATCGCTCGACGAGGAAGGTGCACCGACATCTACTCGGATTGTGGTACAAATTTTGTAGGCGGTAGGAAACTACTAGAAAAGGAATTATGTCAAGTAATCAAGGAATCCAGCCCTGAAATTGAACAATACTTAGCAACATTATCAATAAACTGGCATTTCAATCCACCTGCCGCCCCACATTTTGGAGGCTTGTGGGAGGCAGGTGTGAAGTCCATAAAATATCACATCAAACGAACCTTAAAAAATTCCATTTACACATTCGAGGAATTTACGACAGTCATCAATCAAATCGAAGCGTGCCTAAAGTCACGTCCACTATGCTATGTGCCCAACAAACCAGACGATCCCCTCATTCTGACGCCGGGACATTTTCTAATAGGTCAATCATTATTAACACTACCAGAACCAGACGCAGAACCCAACAACATCTCACTTAATCAACGATGGCAGCATCTAAAATGTAAAATGACACAGTTTTGGAAACAATGGTCAAGGGACTATTTAAACCAAATGCAACATAGACCGAAATGGCAACAGCAAAGGATAGATATGATGCCAGGGCAAGTAGTTTTCGTAAAGGGCGATAATACACCTCCATCAGTATGGCCACTTGGCATAATCGAAGAAACATTTCCAGGAGAGGATGGATTAACTCGAGTGGCACAAGTTCGTACTCAATTTGGTAGACTCAAACGATCAATCTCCAAATTGTGTCCCCTACCGCTAGAAGCCTAGTGCAACGTCCTTTACTGTTGTGTTTCGTGCGTTTACGTGTTGTCCCTCAATGTCAGTTAGCAAATATTTACTACTTCAATTACTGTTTCAGATGGGAAACCGGTACGAGTTCGAAGAAGAAGGTTACTGGGAAGACTACCTCTACATCAACGAAGAGGTCTCGTTATCTCCTCCACATCCGGATGGTTCGACGAGATCTCTCGACAATCTAACACCACCTAGAGCTACTACCAAGATGGAGTATCCGCCAGCACCACCAGAGAAAACCAGGTACACCATATCTACAGTAAACGAACCGGCCACAATCAACTCCAGACATGTGACGTCACTAAAGGTACTGCGGCCCACTACCAACCTGAAGGAGTTTAAAGACCGAGAAAACAATAGCTTCCAACGATTCACTACTCGAGAAGGAACCGACATTTTCCTTCCTAAAAAGGTACTTCAAAAAATCGACTTCGAAAAAATAGCAAAACGAAAGGGTAGAGAGCAAACCATAAATCTTCCTGGCCGCTATCAAACGAAGGTGAAGGTAAGAGCTGACGGAACAATTCTCTTCCACCACTACCGAAAAAGAGGAATTTCTAAGGAAAGGAATATGTTGATCGATACCGATCAACGAGGGGGAGAATGTTTAGGCTGAACCCTAAAAATAAACAAATTACTTAAAACAGCAGAATACTTAAAAGGATACCTAGTGCCTGGGACTCTACAAGCACAATCCCGCCGAAAGAGTTAAAAGGCCAGCTTCGTCCTCAATATATCCATATATATATAATAAACTAGCTGGAACCCGGTGCGCCTCGCTGCACAAATAAGCCAATAGTATGGCGTGCGCAAAACAATTGGGAATCTCAAAATCGATGGGCACTGAGAGTCTCAAATCCCGGGATGCAAGTACATTCGTAAAGAAAAGTGTAACTCCGTTCGTTTAAAAACCCAAATCACTTGCTCATTTATATCCCTAATCACAATTCAGCGGTCTCACTGCCACTCTTGTCGTGGTCAGATGCTATGAGGGAGTGTTTTTGCCCGTAAATGAATTTCGAAGAAGAAATTACAATGCACGTCCGCTTGAACTTTATCCATACACGAAATTTTAATGGGTGTGAAATTGTCAGTTCACCGCCTGTGTTTATATTTCCAATTCTTTTGGTACGCGCTATAGCTTCCGTTTATTTTGCAGTTGAGGTGATAAGAATTTTAATATACAGTAGGAGCCATTTTCGTATTTTTGATTCCGAATAATATCGATGCTATCGATTGAAATTTCGCTATTTGAAACGACCAAAAGTTGGTTTTTTCAATACTGTTCCATAGATGTGATGCTTTCAAGCATGCATCCGTTCAGCTCATTTGCAGGCTTTGATCGAAGTATACCAGGCAAAGTTGAGCAAGTAGTGTCAGAGCGCCTACCATGGATTAGGTTTTCCTCGGAAATCTTGAAAAGCCCTGTCATGCGCTTCGACCTATTTTTTATAGGCCATGGTGCATTCGCTCCAAAATAATAATTTTGCACGGATGTGGCAATACGGGAGTTTTTACTGATGTTACATGTAGGTGTTTCTCTCTGGTTCAAATTCAATAGGAACTTGGGTGCTCAATACACTAAACATCCACCATCAAGTAGCGTTGATGCAATGCCCGATGATGTCACACTTCACACTATGAATGGAGACAGTTAATACGTTCAATAAGCAACGTTTGGCAACATTGGGCGAACTTTTCAAACATTTAACGGCATGATAAAGAGTAATTTTTCCGTAAGAAATATGAAAAAAAATATGTCCCATGCAAAATTATTGTATGTTGAAAAATCAAGCACCTTGAAATCTATGCAAATTTCCAGGTACCATAGCTCAAAAAGAAAAAGCGACGAACATCTGATTATTGAATTTGTCGTCTTTTTGGTTTCGAGACCTTTCATTTAAGCCATACATTGCTAAAATCAGGCACATGCAGCCGAAGTTACTTCAATCCAAGTTCAGAGAACCGCGTCCTTCGCGATAAATCTGATTTTTTCAACAAAATTGTACGGCAACTATCCGTAAATAAACTCCGATCGATCTGAAACTTTGGAAATCGTATTTTTTTCGGAAAAAAACCAAAATAAAATGGATCTGACTTCTTTAGCAGAAATTTGAAGAGTACCTCCCATACAAAAGTTTCGGATTTTTCTATATCAGTACACTACAGCTACCCGAAGGTTTCGAGATAGCCTATATGTTATTCTGAAGTATGAGCTATATTATTGTAAAGTTTCATTAAAATCTATTCAGTAGTTTTTGCTTGAAAGAGTAACAAACATCCATACAAACATTCGCGTTTATAATATTAGTAAGATAGCCTATAGCAAAAAACCTGTGTGCGTTGCAAGGCTTTTAAATAAAAAAAAAATTATGTGTGCGTTGTACGCTGTAGGAAAAAAAACAATAAATCTGGAAAAAATTCCCTCTCCCCAATCTTATCGGTGATTCAATTAGAACAGCGTTATGTATTCACGTAGATGCATCTAAACATGTAACTTCTCGGTGAATTGGAATTTTAACTTTCTCTTTTCGGTTAGCCGTTACACTGCCCCTTCTTACTCAGTATTCGTCCCGAACACAGCTTCCTCTAGGTCCCGTTTTTTCCGATCGAACTTTTTGGAAGCGATAGATGACATCGTTTAACAAATTTGCAAACTTCGACTCTTTCTACCGTTTTTACTGTTTCTATACTGGTTAGAGGGAATTTTAGAAATTTACTACATTTCAGAATGTGGTTTGGGAAAATTCGTGCGTCATATTGGACCCGCAATTTGGAATTTATAAGCTTTGATCATAAATTCGTTGTTTGCCATAAAAGCCCCCAGATACCGATTTTCATTGCAATCGGAATACAATTGGAAAAATTCGTCGGCCATATTGGCGCGGCCATTTTGAATTTATAAGTTTTGATCATAAATTCGTTATTTGCAACCTTAGAAACCCCTAGATATTCACTTTCATTGGAATCGGAATACAATTGGAAAAATTCGTCCGCCATTTTGAATTTATAAGTTTTGATCATAAATTCGTTATTTGCAACCTTAAAATCCGCCAGATTTCGATTTTCATTGGAATCGGAACACAATTGGCAAATTCGTCGGCCATATTGGCACGGCCATTTTGAATTTATAAGTTTTGACCACAAATTCGTTATTAGCGACCTTAAAAACCTCTATATACCAACTTTCATTGAAATCGGAACACAATTTGCGTGGCCATTTTGAGTTTTCGGCGGCCATGTTGAATTTTTTTATAAATTATAGCCTATATGTTATTCTGATATATAAGCTATATTATTGTAAAGTTTCATTAAAATCCATTCAGTAGTTTTTGCGTGAAAGAGTAACAAACATACATACAAACATTCACGTTTATAATATTAGTAAGATATACAACAAAAATAATTTCAACAAGAAAATAAAAACACTTCACCGCCGAAGCTTGACACTTTGACACGTCAAACTGTCAAGTGTACTAAAAATTTGCTGACAATAAGTTCTGAATGTCAGCGATTTCGCCAATAAACATGAGCGAAAGATCCGACAACAAGACAGGGACAACTCCAAGAAATTACCGGCTTCCAAATTTCCAAGGAAACTTGAAATTTTGAGAGAGCCAAAGGTCAAGGAGGACGAAGAAAAATTTTCACTTGACCAGAAACCGTTGGCAGCAAAAGACGAAGTTTTTTTTTCTAATTCGGCAAGATTTTGATTTATCAGTTTTTCAATTTAAAATCGGCAGTTTTTTTTTTGCGTTAAATTTGTAGTATAAAGTGTAGTTAGAAGTCGGCATTTTTTAGTTCCTTTTATATAGTGTAAATTTAAGTCGGCAGTTTTTTTTTCTCAAATTCACCCAGGTATAATACGAGTCAATTTTTTATTGGTTCGAACATGTCCATTGCAGACATCAGGCCAATCCACTAATTAATAATTTTATTTCAGTGGTTATTAAAAATAATATCTATTTCAATAATCTATCAATAAAAAAGAGCAAACATGTTCGTACGAACATCGCTTCGATTTTATTGATTTTCTTTCAGGTAGTGTAATTAGATTTAGGAAGTGAATTGTGCAATAAAATTTAAGAAGAAAATTTGTAGTTATTTAAAGAAGTGAATTAATAATCTATTTTTAAGGAGTTAATTTTTGAAGATAAAAATTTGAATTGTGAATTAGGACCTTAAGTTTCATTTTTGGATAAGAACAATAAATACGTGGAGTTTTGTAAAGAAAAGTGTTTTCTCATTTCCATTTCCTTAAGCAGCGTACTCAGAGAGTACACAATTTAACCACGACAATATAAATTGCTGTTCACATAGGCCGCTACACTACGGACCGCTCAAACAGCTGGAGAAGGTGCAAAATGAAAAAGGTGCATTGGTGATAGCACCCTTTTGCTCCTGTATAGACTCTTCAAGCCACTGTAGAAATGTAGCAGCCCTCGCTAACTTTTACCGCTTTTATCTACATGCACCTCTTTTTCCCAAGACTAGCCAACTCGGCCGTTCCCAGGTCCACTACATACCTCCCCTTCGTTAATAAATAGAATAGATAAATAGTCGGTGTTACTGGGACCATATAACACCTCACAGATAACATAAAACCCAAGGTTCATCGAAATCTACTGACGCACTATCCAGACTAACCTAAACTTACTAGTAGACATTGCATCCTGACTTGAAGGACATAACGTACTAACGGTATAAAGGATTGGACTTGGCCATGCGACAAAAATAACGATAAATAAAATCATAAATAAAAATTATTTTATATATGTATGTATGTATATCAATAATAGTACAATTATCCGTAAAAATTTCAAATTTCTACGAACTAAAATACCTGAGAAAAAAATCTAAAAATTTATCACCTTTTCGCTAAAAAAGTGAAATAATCCCTTCAAACCCATTTCATTTCTCAAGATAACAAAAACATCGTTGTAGCCAAATTTCCCATTAAAGTTGCTCGCCCATTCATTTTTCCCCCATTGTCAAATTTCACCCATCGCCCACGAAATCATCATTTTTTCATCCTCCTTGCCCTTCCTAAACAAAGCAGCAGGAGTAATCGCATAGGAATCTATTTTTAGATCCGCAGCCACTAAAATCAAAGCCGCGGCTTCTGATTTTGTTTTCAAATGCGCAAAGGGCTTTCACATGAACAATAAAAGTTTATTTCAGAAACTAACTATGTATAGCGGAGCATAAAACCCTGCGATATTAGCGCCCCCAGCTCGTGGTGCCGTAACCTGAAGTTAATTTGACTCGCGTTTGTCCATATCTACTCAGTATATAATCAATGATACTAAGTAGATGTGGACAAATGCGAATCAAATTAACTTCAGGTTACGGCACCACGAGCTGGGGGCGCTAATATCGCAGGGTTTTATGTTCCGCTATATATGATATATGGTTAGTTTCCCTTCGCGCATTTGAAAACAAAATCAGAAGCTGCGGCTTTGATTTTAGTGGCTGCGGATCTAAAAATAGATTCTTATGCGCTTTTCCTTATTGCTTTGTTCAGGAAGGGCAAGGCGATGGGTGAAATTTGACAATGAGGGAATTAAATGAATGGGCGAGATCATTTTAATGGGAAATTCGGCATTAAGCGTTTTTTGTTATGTTGAAAAAATTGAAATGGGTTTTCAGGGATTATTTCATTTTTTTGAACGAATTTTGAATGACAAATTTTTCGATTTTTTTCTTAGGTAATTTAGTTCATAGAATTTTGAAAATTTTACGGATAATTGTATTACTATTAAGAGAAATAAAATAATTTTATTTTTGATTTTATTTATGTGGCATGGTCAAGTCTAACCATTTTTACCGTTAGCACGTTATGTCCTTCAAGTAAGGTTGCAATGTCTCCTAATAAGTTTAGGTTAGTCTGGATGGTGCGTGAATAGATGTCGATGAACTTTGCGTTTGTTGGTTTGATGATTTGGGCTCAACAACACCGACTGTGTGTTCTATTTATTAACAAGGGGAAGGTACGTAGTGGGCCGGGAATGGCCGAGTTGGCTAGTTTCGGGGAAAATAAAGGAGCGTATATGTAGTTAAAAGCCATATAAGTGGGCTGCTACATTCCTACCGTGAATTGAAGGGTTTATAGAGAAGCAGAAGTGTGCTATCGCCAATGCACCTTCTTCGTTTTGCAGCTTATTCAGCCTAGCCAAGCTTGTTTTTGGGGTGCCCGCCCAGATGTTCGAGTTATATTCAAGGCGGAATGTAGGACTTGCAGATTGCAGCTGGCTGAAGGAGGGATTTGCATCTCTTGAGGAAACTCAAGCATTGATTAGCTTGTTTGGCGATTTGAAATGTGATTACTCCATCACATATTCTCTATTACAATATTGTCATATTTTTAACGAAATTAGCCGAAACAGTATTCTTTTATTACAAAATTGGCATTCATTAAAATAAAAATTTAATAAAATTGGAAAATTTTTACTGTTTTGTTTTCGGATCGGATTTAACAATATTGTAATAGAGAATAGGGCCCCTGAAAATAAAATACGTCTAAAGGGCCCAATGTTCCGTCGAATGGAGCGCTCGTGTACTTAGCCCTTAAAGGTAACAATCCTCCAAGGCACATGCTCGCAGGCTTTTGACGTCATAATGTCCTAAAAACATGATGTTTCAGATACATATGCACAGCTGCGATATGCACTTTATTGGTGACGCCATTTGGCCCGCGAGCAAATGTTCGTTTGCCTTGGTGGATTGCCTTTGCTCACTGAGATAAACGGAAGGATGGAACAAGTTTTTATAGGGATAAAAGCTCACGTTCTAGAAGACAAAGTCTGATCCATGCTTGTCTTATATTGACGAAGGCGTAGGAGTAACGCAGAGTGTCATCGGCAAAACTTGTAACGTGGGTTGGAGCGGATTGAGAACAGATCATTAATGAATATTAGAAAGAGATCAAGTGAGAGAACCGACCGTTGGGGAACGCCGGCCGAGATTCGACGCCATTCAGTACTACCTTAATTGAACGGCCAGAGACAGAGCCATCAAACCACGAGATGTAAATTAATTTTACAGTTTTACAGAAGGCGTCGAATGCTTCATTTTTTCCGTTGCGCGTATAACTCTACTCTCAAGTTTCTGCAAACATATACATATGTAGTTTTATAGAGGGGCTGGGCAGTAATTTTCAAAGTAACAAATTTTAATAAAATGATAAGTATTTAAAATTTTTTTTACCTATAACCCAAAGAAAATACTAAAAATAGATATTGTAGATTTATTGTTAAATGGCGGGTCTACACAAAAGAGGCTTTTGTCCGTCTTACTTTGATGTTTGAATAAAACAGCCGACGGAATGGACAATGTCGACGGAATGTTTATGCGTACATTTCCAGCGGCGGTGATTTTGAATACCATGAAAGTCTTTCAATGTTCTGCTAATTTATACATACTAAAGTTTTCTATTCTAGATTTTTCTTCGTCTGTGCTTTCTAGTAACTAACACCATGTTCTCTTTTTAAAGCTGCTCGTTACAAGCATGCTTATAGCTACACAATATGTCTACATCTAGAACTTTCTTCTTTAATAATGTTGTTGCAACCGGAACATCAAGAACTCCAAATTGTTTGCAATATTTTTGTCATCACAAAACAAGTAAAGTCTTGTAATCCCTCGACCAGGTCACTAATTATGGGGTTTTATGGCAGGCTTCTAGTTCAAAAAGGATTCCAGATTGGTTTGCTTTTACTAATTTTAAGTGTTTTTACTTCCAATTGCATTATTTTCATTAACTTTTAAAATTTGATGCTATCAGAAGTAAGCGATGGGGTTTTATGAAGTGGTGGTGGGGTGGGATATATACATGAGCATAATATACCAAAATTCTTAGAATTTTGAGTAGTTATTTACCAAATCACCCCACCTCCGCAGGGGTAGGGGTTGTTGGGAGGTTGCCCTGAACGCGTTTCCTTTGGAATTAGCCGTTGGTCACCCCTTAAAAAGTTATTCAGAGTTGATATTTTGTAAAAATTACCTTTTCCCAGTAATTTTATTAAATATAGGAGTTTAATAGGCAGTTATTTCAGCAAGTTTGACTCGGGAATATAAGCCCCAAACACTCTCCCATCGCACCCTTTACCACATTCTTGGAGTAGGGCTCTACCCTTTTGTTGTTGCTTCCATAGCGGAGGACGATGGGGACTGATAAAAGAAACAATTACCCTTAATACAAACATTTAAAAAAATCTTTCCAAATCGGAACTGTTCTTCTTTCGTTGATTCGACTACCTCCCTTTTGAAATATGAAGTAGAGTTTTAAACGAAAATTCAGATTTTTTTTATCCTTACTAATATTATAAATGCGAAAGTAACTCTGTCTGTCTGTCTGTCTGTCTGTCTGTCTGTCTGTCTGTCTGTCTGTCTGTCTGTCTGTTACGCTTTCACGCCTAAACCACTAAACCGATTTTGATGAAATTTGCTACAGACATAGTTTAGACCTTGGAGACGGACATAGGCTACTTTTTATGGAGAAAAAAAGGGTTTAAGGGGGTGAAATGGGGTTCAATAAGTTGTAAGGGGATTTTTTATCTTTCCCAGTAGGAAATAGTGCAAGCGCTTATGGGGTAATCAGAGAATTCATGCATGAAAAATCAAATAAAGTAAGTTCTTCTATTTGTAATAACTAAGAAGCGAATAGGTAATAACTACACTTTAGTCGGGCGAGAATGAAACATGTCAGAACGTGGTGAAGGTACCTTTTACAAATGTAATGTCTGGTAAGTGTACTTACCACCCTAGGACATCTACGTGTAAAAGTAATCGATTCTGTAATTGGTAATGTAACCTATTGACATTACAAATCGACACTACTCAATCGATTCGGTAATGCTTACATTTCCTACTGGGTTACTTTTTTTTTCTATTGTATAAAAAGTAACTGACTGACAGACAACGCACAACCTAAACCGCTGGAGCTAAAGGGCTGACATTTTGACAGTGCATCCCTATAATGGCGTGGACATCCACTAAAAAGCGATTTTTCGAAATTCATCCCCTAAGGGGGTGAAATGGGGTTCATCCAAACCGTTGGAGCTATAGGGCTGAAATTTTGGCAGTGCATCCCTATAATGGCGTGGACATCCGCTAAGAAGCGATTTTTCGAAATTCATCCCCTAAGGGGGTGAAATGGGGTTTATCCAAACCGTTGGAGCTATAGGGCTGAAATTTTGGCAGTGCATCCCTATAATGGCGTGGACATCCGCTAAGAAGCGATTTTTCGAAATTCATCCCCTAAGGGGGTGAAATGGGGTTTACCCAAACCGCTGGAGCTAAAGGGCTGAAATTTTGACAGTGCATCCCAATAATGGCGTGGACATCCACTAAAGAGCGATTTTTCGAAATTCATCCCCTAAGGGGGTGAAATGGGGTTCATCCAAACCGTTGGAGCTATAGGGCTGAAATTTTGGCAGTGCATCCCTATAATGGCGTGGACATCCGCTAAGAAGCGATTTTTCGAAATTCATCCCCTAAGGGGGTGAAATGGGGTTTATCCAAACCGTTGGAGCTATAGGGCTGAAACTTTGGCAGTGCATCCCTATAATGGCGTGGACATCCGCTAAGAAGCGACTTTTCGAAATTCATCCCCCAAGGGGGTGAAATGGGGTTCATCCAAACCGTTGGAGCCATAGGGCTGAAATTTTGGCAGTGCATCCCTATAATGGCGTGGACATCCGCTAAGAAGCGATTTTTCGAAATTCATCCCCTAAGGGGGTGAAATGGGGTTTACCCAAACCGCTGAAGCTATAGGGTTGAAATTTTAACAGTGGATCCCTATAATGGCGTGGACATCCGCTAAGAAGCGATTTTTCGAAATTCATCCCCTAAGGGGGTGAAATGGGGTTAATCCAAACCGTTGGAGCTATAGGGCTGAAATTTTGGCAGTGCATCCCTATAATGGCGTGGACATCCGCTAAGAAGCGATTTTTCGAAATTCATCCCCTAAGGGGGTGAAATGGGGTTTACCCAAACCGCTGGAGCTAAAGGGCTGAAATTTTGACAGTGCATCCCTATAATGGCGTGGACATCCGCTAAGAAGCGATTTTTTCGAAATTCATCCCTAAGGGGGTGAAATGGGGTTTACCCAAACCGCTGGAGCTATAGGGTTGAAATTTTAACAGTGGATCCCTATAATGACGTGGACATCCACTAAAGAGCGATTTTTCGAAATTCATCCCCTAAGGGTGTGAAATGGGGTTTTTACAAACCGCTAAAGCTATAGGGCTGAAATTTTGACAGTGCATCCCTATAATGGCGTGGACATCCACTATAAAGCGATTTTTCGAAATTCATCCCTTAAGGGGGTAAAATGGGGTTTATCCAAACCGCTGGAGCTATAGGGTTGAAATTTTAACAGTGGATCCCTATAATGACGTGGACATCCACTAAAGAGCGATTTTTCGAAATTCATCCCCTAAGGGTGTGAAATGGGGTTTTTACAAACCGCTACAGCTATAGGGGTGAAATTTTGACAGTGCATCCCTATAATGACGTTTACATCCAGTAATCCACTAAAGAGCGATTTTTCAAAATTCATCCCCTAAGGGTGTGAAATAGGGTTTTTACAAACTGCTAAAGCTATAGGGCTGAAATTTGGACAGTGCATCCCTATAATGGAGTGGGCATCCACTATAAAGCGATTTTTCGAAATTCATCCCCTAAGGGTGTGAAATGGGGTTTTTCCAAACCGCTAAAGCTATAGGGCTGAAATTTTGACAGTGCATCCCTATAATGACGTGGATGTCCACTATAAAGCGATTTTTCGAAATTCATCCCTTAAGCGGGTGAAATAGGGTTTATCCAAACCGCTGGAGCTATAGGGTTGAAATTTTGACAGTGCATCCCTATAATGGAGTGGACATCCACTATAAAGCGATTTTTCGAAATTCATCCCTTAAGCGGGTGAAATAGGGTTTATCCAAACCGCTGGAGCTATAGGGTTGAAATTTTAACAGTGCATCCCTATGATGTCGTGAACATCCACTAAGAAGCGATTTTTCAAAATTCATTCCCTAAGGGTGTGAAATGGGGTTTTTACAAACCGCTAAAGCTATAGGGCTGAAGTTTGGACAGTGCATCCCTATAATGGAGTGGACATCCACTATAAAGCGATTTTTCGAAATTCATCCCTTAAGCGGGTGAAATAGGGTTTATCCAAACCGCTGGAGCTATAGGGTTCAAATTTTAACAGTGCATCCCTATGATGGCGTGAACATCCACTAAGAAGCGATTTTTCAAAATTCATCCCCTAAGGGGGTGAAACGGGGTTTATCCAAACCGCTAAAGTTATAGGGCTGAAATTTTAACAGTGCATTCCTATAATGGCGTGGACATCCATTATAAGGCGATTTTTCGAAATTTATCCCCTAAGGGGGTGAAATGGGGTTTACCCAAACCGCTGGAGCTATAGGGCTGAAATTTTGACAGTGCATCCCTATAATGGCGTGAACATCCACTAAGAAGCGATTTTTCAAAATTCATCCCCTAAGGGGGTGAAATGGGGTTTATCCAAACCGCTAAAGTTATAGGGCTGGAATTTTAACAGTGCATCCCTATAATGGAGTGGACATCCACTATAAGGCGAAATTTGTCCCCTAAGAGGGTGAAATGGGGTTTACCCAAACCGCTGGAGCTATAGGGCTGAAATTTTGGACAGTGCATCCCCTTAATGACGTGGACATCCATTAAGAAACGATTTTTCGAAATTCATCCCCTGAGGGGGTTAAATGGGGTTAAGCCAAACCGCTGGAGCTAAACGGCTGAAATTTTGACAGTGCATATTTATAATGAAGTGGACATTTACTAAGAAGCGATTTTTCGAAATTCATCCCCTAAGGGTGTGAAATGGGGTTACCAAACTACTGGAGCTACAGGGTTGAAATTTGGACAGTGCATCCCTATAATGACGTGGACATCCACTAAGAGGCGATTACTCGAAATGCACCCCCAAAGGGGATGAAATGGGGTTAACCCAAACCTCTGAAGCTGAAGGGCTGAAATTTTGACAGTGCATCCCTATAATCACGTAGAAATGAATGACTCGAAATTCACTTTATTTAATATTCATTTGTGATTGCTTCATAATTTCTTACATCCACATAAATAGGCGAACAAACTTAACGAACGTTCGTCAAACCCTAAAATGTCACTTTTCTTGATGACATACACATGCCAATCTCTGCTTCAAAACTTGCAGATTTGTTGAGCAGAGGTGATATTCGCAGCAATTTGTTTACCATATTTATTAAAAAAATGCACTATAATAAACCCTTTTTAGGGATAATAACAGCTGACTTTTTTGTTGGTTTTTTTTTAAGGAAAACATTGCACATAATAAACAGTTTTTAAAGGCGTTGCAAGGCACGCGGGTTTTATGCTAGTTGTTTTATATTATTGTAAATAAATAAATTTAAATTTTTATTTCAACATGCGTCAAGGGCTTTGAATTGCTTTTTAAATTCTTTTATTTAACTTGCACTGTTTGTCGTCAAATCTTGGAAGTTAAATTTGACCCACTTCCCGGTTTCGGATAGAGCTGAAATTTTGCATACACGTTTAGTTTGGATGACAATGAGATCTGGCCATTTTGTAAAAATATCAAGATAGCGGTTCCAAAATGGCGCCCGCTTTTATTTTACTCACACTGTTTGTCGTCAAATCTTGGAAGTTAAATTTGACCCACTTCCCGGTTTCGGATAGAGCTGAAATTTTGCATACACGTTTATTTTGGATAACAATGCAATCTGGCCATTTTGTAAAAATATCAAGATGGCGGTTCCAAAATGGCGCCCGATTTTTGAAATTGTGCTCCGCGGCCCTTTGCAATGGGTATCAAATGAAAGGATATGACAGGTAGAACACAATAAGCTATGTGGCGTCATTCCAAATTCAAAATGGCGGACAACACTTACACTGTTTGTCGCCAAATCTTGGAAGTTAAATTTGACCCACTTCCCGGTTTCGGATAGAGCTGAAATTTTGCATACACGTTTAGTTTGGATGACAATGCAATCTGGCCATTTTGTAAAAATATCATGATGGCGGTTCCAAAATGGCGCCCGATTTTTGAAATTGTGCTCCGCGGCCCTCTGACATGGGTATCAAATGAAAGGATATGGCAGGTAGAACACAATAAGCTATGTGGCGTCATTCTAAATTCAAAATGGCGGCCAACACTTGCACTGTTTGTCGTCAAATCTTGGAAGTTAAATTTGACCCACTTCCCGGTTTCGGATAGAGCTGAAATTTTGCATACACGTTTAGTTTGGGTGACAATTCAATCTGGCCATTTTGTAAAAATATCAAGATGGCGGTTCCAAAATGGCGCCCGATTTTTGAAATTGTGCTCCGCGGCCCTCTGACATGGGTATCAAATGAAAGGATATGACAGGTAGAACACAATAAGCTATGTGGCGTCATTCCAAATTCAAAATGGCGGCCAACACTTACACTGTTTGTCGTCAAATCTTGGAAGTTAAATTTGACCCACTTCCCGATTTCGGATAGAGCTGAAATTTTGCATACACGTTTAGTTTGGATGACAATGCAATCTGGCCATTTTGTAAAAATATCAAGATGGCGGTTCCAAAATGGCGCCCGATTTTTGAAATTGTGCTCCGCGGCCCTCTGACATGGGTATTAAATGAAAGGATATGACAGGTAGAACACAATAAGCTATGTGGCGTCATTCCAAATTCAAAATGGCGGCCAACACTTACACTGTTTGTCGTCAAATCTTGGAAGTTAAATTTGACCCACTTCCCGATTTCGGATAGAGCTGAAATTTTGCATACACGTTTAGTTTGGATGACAATGCAATCTGGCCATTTTGTAAAAATATCAAGATGGCGGATCCAAAATGGCGCCCGATTTTTAAAATTGTGCTCCGCGTCCCTCTGACATGGGTATCAAATGAAAGGATATGACAGGTAGGACACAATAAGCTATGTGGCGTCATTCCAAATTCAAAATGGCGGCCAACACTAAATTGCGGAAAGCTTATAATAGACTAAAAAGTAGAAAATATAACCGATCAACTACCAATTTTGCACACACTCGTAGTTCGGGTGGTTAATGTGTACGAATGATGAGATGAATAGTTGAGTTAAGGGTGAGTTGATAATAAAGAAGCAATACACGTTACAAAAAATCACAAACAAACACAGAGATACTGCTGTCAACTAAATTCAACTACTCAAATACTGAACTCATGTCCGTATGCATAATTTCAACTAAACCCAGGTAGCAGAGCTGAGTCAAGTTCAGTCAACCTTAACCCAACTCGACTCCCGTTTACATGTAATTAGACTTGGGTTCAACTTGAGTTCAACTCATCATGTATAAGTACTAAATGCAATCTGACCTTTTTGTAAAAAAATCAAGAAGACGGTTCCGAGATGGCGGCCGTTTTTGCAATTATGATCCACCGAGCCCACGACATGGGTATCAAATGAATACAGTAAACTGTGTGACGTAATTTTAAATCTAATAGAATTGCCATCATAAAATGGCGGAATACATATAATAAACTAAAAAGTAGAAAATAAAATAAATGGTTAAAAAAATTTTTTAAAAAAAATTCTTTACATTAACTAAAAAATGTACTGAAAAGTAAAAAATAAAAAATATTTTAAAGAAAGCGTGAAATTTCAATTTTAATGAAAAAGTTAATTAAAAGAATGGCGCATTTTTCATCAAAAAATTTTGTTAGAATTTGAAATTAACAAAGCAAAAAATTGAGGGTTATTGTAAATCTCACGCGATTTACAGTTATATTTTCAATTTTTGATGAAAAATGCGCCATTCTTTTAATTAACTTTTTCATTAAAATTGAAATTTCACGCTTTCTTTAAAATATTTTTTATTTTTTACTTTTCAGTACATTTTTTAGTTAATGTAAAGAATTTTTTTTAAAAAATTTTTTTAACCATTTATTTTTTTTAAATTCAGGCGCAAACCTGCTTTTTTATGTTTTACTAAAAAATAAAAAAATTAAAAAATTGTCTATTTTATAGTTATTATGCACTAATTAAAAAATAATATTATTAAACTAATGTTGAAACCCCATTCCCATTGATTTTAGAGGTTTACAACAGACACTCAACCCTAAACTAACCTGAAAGATGTTTGTCCATATCTACTTACTCTATAATCAATGGAATGGACTACTTTCCACAAAGCTGAATATATGTATGTCCTAATATTGGCCAAAGTTGTTCACCAGAACTCTTAAAAAGTGGCATACCGTCAATACCTACAATATATTAATAACCAAGCAATCCATTTCACCCGGTATAGATAAATTTAACATTGCTAGAGATTTTTTAAGACAAAATGAAAGTATATTCCAGGGTGCACTGCTGTTATTTGAATTTGTTTATATTTGGTCTGAAGTAAAGTTTTGCTTGAAGATGGTACATCAACACCTGCATTCCTAAAGATTTTTAAAATATCATCCCCTGCTCTTCTACTGTTTCCGATAGCTGTTTGCTCAGGTTTGTTCTGCCCTGGAAATTATCTTTTTAACAGAAATAAAAAACTGAAAATATAAAAAAAATGAGAAAAAAAGGCGAGTATTTGCCACGAACGTAACGCCCTTTTGTCCGTGGTCTCGATCCTGGGTCCGAAGTGTTTTACCGCCGTCTCGGGTATGACGGTTTCCTATGTATGCCAATTTCGAATTTGTAAGGAATGTCCCAAATTCATAAGTTTAACACATTCACTTCTGTTTTTATAAAAAATGTTATATTTATAATGCGCCTCTAATTATGCAATATTAAAATCTAATCAATTCAAATTCACAAAATTTGTTTAATCACTTGTTTTATTATTTTATTTACAATTTCGGAAAAAGAAACTCAAAAATAAATAAAAATCAGCAATTGTTTAGAGAACGCGATTTTCTTCCCCTTTTGTATCGTCTGCAATAAAACTGATAGTATAATGTGAATCACTCACCAAGGGCTGCAAATTTCGTGGACGTCTTCCTTCTTTCGTGGGTCAACGGAAAGTAGAAAAACGGCCAACTCATCCCAATGAGAATTTTTTGGGAAGATCGGGTTGACCTTTTGTCCTTGTATTTTTCGGGAGACTTTGGTGATACTGTTGTCCAAGACAGCTGATTTTGACAATTTAATTTGTCACCGGTTTTTTTTTCTATTCGAGTGTTTTTAATTGCTTAATTAAAAGTGAATTTTATTTCGGATTGTCTTTAAATCAGGTAAGTAAATCACGTTCCCTTAATTTACTTAATTTAATTTTAGATCATCAATTTGTTATTGAAGAGGCAACTTTTTATACATGTATCATCATATAAATAAGGTATGTACATAGATATTATTGTTTTTCTTCTGGTCGAATTTTGCTGTAATCCGATCATTGAACCTTTTTAGGTAGCTCTCCGGAACATCTACTTATCTTGTGCTTTATGTACCAATCTCTTATGTCATCCGTTAATGTGTTTTGATCGGATACAGATCTGTCTGAAACATTGGGAATTTCTAAATTTTCACTGGCTCGGGCATTGTTTTCAGTAACATTTGCGTTTTCATCTCCTATATAAATATAATTGGAGTGTCTGTCTGTGATTTCAAAAGAATTGTGTTTTTTTAATTTTATATGGTTATTTACATGATTTTAAAACAAAATCACGCATTTTTTAAATTTTTGTCTGTCTGTATGTCTGTGTGTCTGAAGGTATGTCTGTATGTCTGTCTGTCTGTTTGTTCGGGCTAATCTCGGAAACGGCTAATCCGATTGGGATGGGACTTTCACTGGAAGATTCAGTATTTTGGCTCTACCTGTATGTACATATGTATGTATGGATTTATGTATGTAGAAAAATCTTGAAAATTGTTTTTGGCCCACTTCCATGTAACCGATCAGCTTCAAATTTTGCACACATGCACAGTTCAAGTGACAATGCAATCTGACCATTTTATAAAAAAAACAAGATGGCCGTTTCAAGATGGCGGCCGAATTTCGCAATTGTGCTCGCTGACCGCCAACATGGGTATCAAATGAAAGGGAATGATAAGTATAATATAATAACCTATTTGTTGTCATTCCAAATTCAAAATGGCGGCCAACACAGATGGCGGATTACTTTTTTATTTACGTCACGATCGGAATGGGTATCAAATGAAAGGATATGACAAGTAGAATACTATTAGCTGGGTGGCGTAATTCCAAATTCAAAATGGCAGCCAACACAAAATGGCGGACTACAATTTTTTACAATGCTCTCGGTATGGATACCAAATAAAAGTGTATGATGAGTAGAGTACAGTAAGCTGGGTGACCTCATTTTAAATATCTTTCACCACAAAATAACCGAAGACATATAATAAACTAAAAGGTAGGAAACTAAAAATATAGTTTAAAAAACTTAAAAATATGCTTTTGTTTAAAAATGAACTAAAAAGTAAAAAATTATGTTGAATGAAACTTTCTTTGCTCAAGCCAGTATATAATATATGGGGCGCTAGCGAAAAGTTGGACTAATAATAAAATAAGAATATAAGTAAAGTCCCACGCTTTTTAACATTTCGAAAGGTAAGTTATTTGGCTAATATGAGATCAGGACAGTAGCAGAGATTTTGGCAACTTTACTCACATCAGGAAGAACAGCTCATTCTATGCTTAAGATACCGGTCGAAGAAGATCATATGGAAAATCCTGCGTAGAACAAATCTAAAAACCTGCGTGGAAAAAATTTAAAGTTTTACAAGACTGCATTATGACTGTCTGGGAATGCGATGAGTGTACTATGGCAAATAAACAGAACACCGCGATACATCTTACATGTAAAAACAAATTATTTTGGGGAGTAACTGTTTTATTGGCATAGATTTCGGGCAAATGTTGCCGGCTGTCCGGACAAATATGTGGGCCGATGATATTGATGCATGTCTGAAATGATCACTCATTTAGGGACATATTGGAAAACGTCCTTTAAAGTAACAGATGAGAGCGCAATCAGAAAACTCAGAATTCAGTACTATTCTCCTCAACAAAGGATATACAATAGACAATGTTCTGAGATTAATGTGTATGGGCTGTGAAAAGCCTATTAGGAATGCTCAGTGGATGGCTACAACGTGTAATTTCAGAAAAACAAGATTCTTATACTTTAAATGTTTTTATTTGTTAAAAATAAACTTAATGATTTCTATACAAATTTCCACCTTAATGCTAAAATTTCTCTTAACAAAATATACTTCAAATTTAATTTTATTTTAATTTGATATGAACTTAGTTCCGATTAATAGGTTTCGATACACTCTTAAGTCCTCGTTCCAAATCTGCGTGTGATCTATGTATATGATATTTCTCCAGTATGGATGCCGCTTGCTTGTTTAACTAAAAATTCAAAATAGTCACTTTAAAGTTTTATTAGAGTTCTGGAATGTAAATCAAGATATCCCGAGTCATAAACCTTCGAGATGTCTAGGATATGTAGAAAGGCCGACCTTCTGGATAGGATAGGGAATATAAATATTGTTAGATAAATCCTGAGTCAAAAAACCTTCAGGATTTTCGAAAGGCGTCATACAACCGACCTTTTTTGATGGAGATCACTCGCCTCAGCTTGGTGGTTCTTCTAGCTCATATCACGTAGAAGATCAGATTGTGATCTGAGTTTGTGCCCAAAGTGCTCTGATATTTATTTGCAATTTCACAATAGATCAGTCGAACTTGGTGGGGAGTTTAGAATTCCCACTCTCCATTGTGAATGAAGTTTATTTGTGTATTAGTGTCGTTGACATTGGCTGTCAGAATGTCAGCCGGGTAAGTATTTATTTTATGTTTTTAAACGAAAATTAATTTATTGTATATATTTTATATATTTTTAGATGCCTGGGAAGTTGGGGCTGGCGATCGAGGTAACTTTTAGAGTTTTTAGTGTTGTCAGGTATGTATTATTTTTAAATTCTTTTATTTAACTTGCACTGTTTGTCGTCAAATCTTGGAAGTTAAATTTGACCCACTTCCCGGTTTCGGATAGAGCTGAAATTTTGCATACACGTTTAGTTTGGATGACAATGCAATCTGGCCATTTTGTAAAAATATCAAGATAGCGGTTCCAAAATGGCGCCCGCTTTTATTTTACTCACACTGTTTGTCGTCAAATCTTGGAAGTTAAATTTGACCCACTTCCCGGTTTCGGATAGAGCTGAAATTTTGCATACACGTTTAGTTTGGATAACAATGCAATCTGGCCATTTTGTAAAAATATCAAGATGGCGGTTCCAAAATGGCGCCCGATTTTTGAAATTGTGCTCCGCGGCCCTTTGAAATGGGTATCAAATGAAAGGATATGACAGGTAGAACACAATAAGCTATGTGGCGTCATTCCAAATTCAAAATGGCGGACAACACTTACACTGTTTGTCGCCAAATCTTGGAAGTTAAATTTGACCCACTTCCCGGTTTCGGATAGAGCTGAAATTTTGCATACACGTTTAGTTTGGATGACAATGCAATCTGGCCATTTTGTAAAAATATCATGATGGCGGTTCCAAAATGGCGCCCGATTTTTGAAATTGTGCTCCGCGGCCCTCTGACATGGGTATCAAATGAAAGGATATGACAGGTAGAACACAATAAGCTATGTGGCGTCATTCTAAATTCAAAATGGCGGCCAACACTTGCACTGTTTGTCGTCAAATCTTGGAAGTTAAATTTGACCCACTTCCCGGTTTCGGATAGAGCTGAAATTTTGCATACACGTTTAGTTTGGGTGACAATTCAATCTGGCCATTTTGTAAAAATATCAAGATGGCGGTTCCAAAATGGCGCCCGATTTTTGAAATTGTGCTCCGCGGCCCTCTGACATGGGTATCAAATGAAAGGATATGACAGGTAGAACACAATAAGCTATGTGGCGTCATTCCAAATTCAAAATGGCGGCCAACACTTACACTGTTTGTCGTCAAATCTTGGAAGTTAAATTTGACCCACTTCCCGATTTCGGATAGAGCTGAAATTTTGCATACACGTTTAGTTTGGATGACAATGCAATCTGGCCATTTTGTAAAAATATCAAGATGGCGGTTCCAAAATGGCGCCCGATTTTTGAAATTGTGCTCCGCGGCCCTCTGACATGGGTATTAAATGAAAGGATATGACAGGTAGAACACAATAAGCTATGTGGTGTCATTCCAAATTCAAAATGGCGGACAACACTTACACTGTTTGTCGCCAAATCTTGGAAGTTAAATTTGACCCACTTCCCGGTTTCGGATAGAGCTGAAATTTTGCATACACGTTTAGTTTGCATGACAATGCAATCTGGCCATTTTGTAAAAATATCATGATGGCGGTTCCAAAATGGCGCCCGATTTTTGAAATTGTGCTCCGCGGCCCTCTGACATGGGTATCAAATGAAAGGATATGACAGGTAGAACACAATAAGCTATGTGGCGTCTTTCTAAATTCAAAATGGCGGCCAACACTTGCACTGTTTGTCGTCAAATCTTGGAAGTTAAATTTGACCCACTTCCCGGTTTCGGATAGAGCTGAAATTTTGCATACACGTTTAGTTTGGGTGACAATTCAATCTGGCCATTTTGTAAAAATATCAAGATGGCGGTTCCAAAATGGCGCCCGATTTTTGAAATTGTGCTCCGCGGCCCTCTGACATGGGTATCAAATGAAAGGATATGACAGGTAGAACACAATAAGCTATGTGGCGTCATTCCAAATTCAAAATGGCGGCCAACACTTACACTGTTTGTCGTCAAATCTTGGAAGTTAAATTTGACCCACTTCCCGATTTCGGATAGAGCTGAAATTTTGCATACACGTTTAGTTTGGATGACAATGCAATCTGGCCATTTTGTAAAAATATCAAGATGGCGGTTCCAAAATGGCGCCCGATTTTTGAAATTGTGCTCCGCGGCCCTCTGACATGGGTATCAAATGAAAGGATATGACAGGTAGAACACAATAAGCTATGTGGCGTCATTCCAAATTCAAAATGGTGGCCAACACTTACACTGTTTGTCGTCAAATCTTGGAAGTTAAATTTGACCCACTTCCCGATTTCGGATAGAGCTGAAATTTTGCATACACGTTTAGTTTGGATGACAATGCAATCTGGCCATTTTGTAAAAATATCAAGATGGCGGTTCCAAAATGGCGCCCGATTTTTGAAATTGTGCTCCGCGGCCCTCTGACATGGGTATTAAATGAAAGGATATGACAGGTAGAACACAATAAGCTATGTGGCGTCATTCCAAATTCAAAATGGCGGCCAACACTTACACTGTTTGTCGTCAAATCTTGGAAGTTAAATTTGACCCACTTCCCGATTTCGGATAGAGCTGAAATTTTGCATACACGTTTAGTTTGGATGACAATGCAATCTGGCCATTTTGTAAAAATATCAAGATGGCGGATCCAAAATGGCGCCCGATTTTTAAAATTGTGCTCCGCGTCCCTCTGACATGGGTATCAAATGAAAGGATATGACAGGTAGAACACAATAAGCTATGTGGCGTCATTCCAAATTCAAAATGGCGGCCAACACTTACACTGTTTGTCGTCAAATCTTGGAAGTTAAATTTGACCCACTTCCCGATTTCGGATAGAGCTGAAATTTTGCATACACGTTTAGTTTGGATGACAATGCAATCTGGCCATTTTGTAAAAATATCAAGATGGCGGTTCCAAAATGGCGCCCGATTTTTGAAATTGTGCTCCGCGGCCCTCTGACATGGGTATTAAATGAAAGGATATGACAGGTAGAACACAATAAGCTATGTGGCGTCATTCCAAATTCAAAATGGCGGACAACACTTACACTGTTTGTCGCCAAATCTTGGAAGTTAAATTTGACCCACTTCCCGGTTTCGGATAGAGCTGAAATTTTGCATACACGTTTAGTTTGGATGACAATGCAATCTGGCCATTTTGTAAAAATATCATGATGGCGGTTCCAAAATGGCGCCCGATTTTTGAAATTGTGCTCCGCGGCCCTCTGACATGGGTATCAAATGAAAGGATATGACAGGTAGAACACAATAAGCTATGTGGCGTCATTCTAAATTCAAAATGGCGGCCAACACTTGCACTGTTTGTCGTCAAATCTTGGAAGTTAAATTTGACCCACTTCCCGGTTTCGGATAGAGCTGAAATTTTGCATACACGTTTAGTTTGGGTGACAATTCAATCTGGCCATTTTGTAAAAATATCAAGATGGCGGTTCCAAAATGGCGCCCGATTTTTGAAATTGTGCTCCGCGGCCCTCTGACATGGGTATCAAATGAAAGGATATGACAGGTAGAACACAATAAGCTATGTGGCGTCATTCCAAATTCAAAATGGCGGCCAACACTTACACTGTTTGTCGTCAAATCTTGGAAGTTAAATTTGACCCACTTCCCGATTTCGGATAGAGCTGAAATTTTGCATACACGTTTAGTTTGGATGACAATGCAATCTGGCCATTTTGTAAAAATATCAAGATGGCGGTTCCAAAATGGCGCCCGATTTTTGAAATTGTGCTCCGCGGCCCTCTGACATGGGTATCAAATGAAAGGATATGACAGGTAGAACACAATAAGCTATGTGGCGTCATTCCAAATTCAAAATGGCGGCCAACACTTACACTGTTTGTCGTCAAATCTTGGAAGTTAAATTTGACCCACTTCCCGATTTCGGATAGAGCTGAAATTTTGCATACACGTTTAGTTTGGATGACAATGCAATCTGGCCATTTTGTAAAAATATCAAGATGGCGGTTCCAAAATGGCGCCCGATTTTTGAAATTGTGCTCCGCGGCCCTCTGACATGGGTATTAAATGAAAGGATATGACAGGTAGAACACAATAAGCTATGTGGCGTCATTCCAAATTCAAAATGGCGGCCAACACTTACACTGTTTGTCGTCAAATCTTGGAAGTTAAATTTGACCCACTTCCCGATTTCGGATAGAGCTGAAATTTTGCATACACGTTTAGTTTGGATGACAATGCAATCTGGCCATTTTGTAAAAATATCAAGATGGCGGATCCAAAATGGCGCCCGATTTTTAAAATTGTGCTCCGCGTCCCTCTGACATGGGTATCAAATGAAAGGATATGACAGGTAGGACACAATAAGCTATGTGGCGTCATTCCAAATTCAAAATGGCGGCCAACACTAAATTGCGGAAAGCTTATAATAGACTAAAAAGTAGAAAATATAACCGATCAACTACCAATTTTGCACACACTCGTAGTTCGGGTGGTTAATGTGTATGAATGATGAGATGAATAGTTGAGTTAAGGGTGAGTTGATAATAAAGAAGCAATACACGTTACAAAAAATCACAAACAAACACAGAGATACTGCTGTCAACTAAATTCAACTACTCAAATACTGAACTCATGTCCGTATGCATAATTTCAACTAAACCCAGGTAGCAGAGCTGAGTCAAGTTCAGTCAACCTTAACCCAACTCGACTCCCGTTTACATGTAATTAGACTTGGGTTCAACTTGAGTTCAACTCATCATGTATAAGTACTAAATGCAATCTGACCTTTTTGTAAAAAAATCAAGAAGACGGTTCCGAGATGGCGGCCGTTTTTGCAATTATGATCCACCGAGCCCACGACATGGGTATCAAATGAATACAGTAAACTGTGTGACGTAATTTTAAATCTAATAGAATTGCCATCATAAAATGGCGGAATACATATAATAAACTAAAAAGTAGAAAATAAAATAAATGGTTAAAAAAATTTTTTAAAAAAAATTCTTTACATTAACTAAAAAATGTACTGAAAAGTAAAAAATAAAAAATATTTTAAAGAAAGCGTGAAATTTCAATTTTAATGAAAAAGTTAATTAAAAGAATGGCGCATTTTTCATCAAAAAATTTTGTTAGAATTTGAAATTAACAAAGCAAAAAATTGAGGGTTATTGTAAATCTCACGCGATTTACAGTTATATACAGTTTTAACCATTTATTTTATTTTATAAGATTAATTCTTTTTTATAAAGTTTGTTTATTTTTAGGATTCTGAACAAATGAGAATGATGACAGTGAGCTGCAGGATGTTGTTTGAAAGTTCGTAATAGATGAGGAAATTGTGATGAGCGACATTTATGACGATTTCGAAAATATCAACTCAACTAAATCGACTCAACTCAGTAATGCCACAAAGATTGTAATACTTACAAGTGAAATATCTAACATCGTTTATAAACAAGCGTTACAGCGGATTTTTAACCGGTGGGGTGCGGGCGGTATGACAGGAAACGACGAAACACGAAAACGGGAAGCAGCAACTGTCCTTTTTAGGATCAAATCAGCAGTATCGTCTTAAAATGTTGACAATCTTCGTCTCAAGCTATGTTCGCCATGGGGCAAGTTCAAGGTGCCAATTATCTGAGAACGTCAAAATCTACGCGCACAAGACATATTCTGAATAAAATTGGCTAGGAATCTGTTGTGCACGTAGTATAAAAGTTGTCCGATGATTAACCTCGAATTTTAAAAAAAGTTGTAGGTAACATATTTTTATAGTCAACTCTAAAGTTTTTTATATATCCAAAATCATGTCTTGCAGATTTGTTCTTTGTTTCATTATACCCATTTCTTATTCCGGACTATGCACACATAATTTTGTTTTATTCAAAGGCGTTGCGACGCACGCGGGTTTTTGCAAGTAGATAATATTTTCCGTAGGTATATCTACTATATTTGAAGATCCACCAAAGTTTGCCGCTGCTTCTTTGGCTACACTGCAAACCCCAGAATATTTTTGGCGTATGAAATTAACACACTACACACTTTATAAGCGTGTAAATTCGATTAGCAGTGTTAAAATAATGCACTTTAGCAATATGGTGTGTTAAAATAATGCGGATAAAAAGACATGAGTGTTAAAACGTAAACATTTGTGAGGCACTTTGACGAAGTGTGCCATTCGGAGCTAAATGCTCCTTTAAAATAACAGCTGGTATGTCACGTTTGAAATGACCATAATAATTAAAATGAGTTCTCCATAAATAAAAATCTTTAATAGTAAAAACTTCCTTTTCAACAATTAAGTAACACAATAGTTGCCTACATGCTACCTGTACAATACCCTCAACCAGAATGTGCATTGCGTCTGGAGGTAAACTTTGTGTAATATCGAAGTCTAATAACGTACTATTGACTCCATACCTTTTTTTGCCAAAATTTCAGATTTCTTCTAAGAATATTCGGATCATCAAATACTGCCACATAACGACCATGATCGAGCTTATTTCTTAAAAAACATTGTCCTTCTGAAAATATATTTTTCCAATCATCCGCAGTTATCATGCAATGATGACAAAAACGATAAAAGCTGTAACAGATAATTTGAATCCTCCTAAGAAAGCAGAGGCTGGCGTATCTCCTGCACAAAATAACAAGGATCCTTTATAGATTTTTTCCTCATTTGCGTTTATTCTAATTGATATGCCTTCTGTTTGAAGTAAATTTATATCTTGAATAAAAGGTTTTAATAACACTGATAGGGCACCAACCTTATTAAGCCACTCTGTTTTAGTTATTGCTAACAATTGAATTACATTTTTAGAACTCCTAACTCGTGGGTCAATATTTTCAATTGTCCAATAGAACATAGATAGTTTTTGACATTTGGAATTAACCCCTAACGGATTTGCCACTCCTAAGTCATCATAGTATAATATTATTGCTAACGAATTCGGATGAGCTTTAAAAAAATCGTTTTCTTTATACACAGTTCCATCCAAAACAGTTTTATAAATATTATTCATGTTTGTTGTTGAAAACTGGAGATGATTTCGAACATTATTCAATAATAATTTCAAATTTTTTAAAAATGGTACAACATAAGCACTCCGTTTTATTTCTTCTAACACTGGCTGACCATTTTTCTTCTTGTTCCACGCTAATTCTCTGTAAATGGTGTGCTCTTCTGGTAATATTAATTGAAATTTCATTTCATTTCATTTATTTATTAAAGTTACAGTACAGCAAGATTACAATATCTTATTCCGCTAACAGCGTATGTAATTTAGAATTATATAGCGGCCAAATAAGCAAAAACAATTATGAAGTGTAAATTTTTTTTTTTTTATTTTTTTTTTATAAAAACAAAATTATATAAAGAAAAACAAATAACAAGAAGAGTGAAAAAACTGAAAACCTAAAATAACTGAAGGAATATTATTGACTAGTAAAATAGTTGAAGACACGTTTCCTGAAAACACCCAATGACCCCGCACTCTGTATATCAACGGGTAAACTGTTCCATAATTGTGTAGAGTGAACAAAAAAAGATCTCTGCGCAACTAAATGGGAGAATCTAGGTAGGATAAATAGTACTCTTCTAGTCGTACGACCAAAACGGAGATACTCATAGAGTATGATAGACGATCAGAGTGTAGGAGTTTATAAATGAACGCCATTGCCTTGAGCGATAAGTACACATCAAGTGTGCGCCCCAGGACAGAAGAGCGATACTGATTTATATGGTCAGATCGGCGAAGATTATAAACAGACCTTGTACAATCGTTGAAGGCTACATTGAGTTTATCACGACATGACGCATCAAGGGACGGGAAGACCAAGCTAGCATAGGTGAAGTACGGTAAAATTAACGTTTTGATTAGCTTTGAACGAGTACCTAAGGGCAGAATGGAAGCATACAGCCATAGACGACGCAAATTTCCATATATTTTAGATAGAGTATGAGAGATCTGGTCACAGCAAGTTAATTGTGAGTTCAGATAGACGCCTAGATTTTTAACTAGCAATAGATAAGGTAAGCGCGTCTTCATGAGAATGATAGGTGGAAGGAAGGAGGTGTCTAAATGACTCCTATACATTGGAATGCAGCAGGATTTCGATGTATTTAGCAGTAAGTGGTTGGAAAGAGACCTGTTAATAACAACTTTGTTAGTATCTACTTAGTTATTAATTGCTCTAGCCTACTGATATCAAAAAGATATCAATTATAGCATAAAAATTTATATACATAGTTTTTAGTTTGCCATGATTTGCAGTTTGTATCGGTTCGGTTTTGTTTAATTATAAAACTAGTTGGGATGTGGGTTCGACCCTTTCGGTCCACACGATCAACTTCCCAGTATGATGGATGTTGAATATATGATTGGATATTTTAATAATAAATGAACAGTAGGCTATATAGATAGAGATGCGCCGAATATGGGTTCGACCGAATACGAATATTCGGCCGAACATTCGGTCAAAAATGCACCGAACCGAACATTCGGCCGAATTCGGTTCATTTTTGCGCAGTTCATATAGGTTGGCGAAGCGATCTGCGAGTAGCAGCGTTCGCCCACTCCTTGAGCACTTCGCGCTAGCTCGGCTCGCTCACGCAATGCGCTGCTCTTTCTTTTATTGTAATTTCTAGCGTGATAGAATTATTGCCAAAAAATAAGGGATTAAAGCAAGAATTCCATAAACATTGAGGCCCACGCACATGGTTCGACGGATTTGCAATCACAGTTACAAACTGGTTTCACCATTATCACGTTCACAACCAGTTTGCAACCAAAATGAAACCTTTGTCCACATACAAGCGCAACTGATTTTTAATCAATCACTGTTCTGTGCTCAAGAAGATTTCGTACAGATGCAACCACGCAAGTGAAACTGATGACATTTCCAAGCGTACATGCGTTGCATTCGGTGACAAAAAATATATAAGTGTGTGTATTTAAATGAGACTTGACGGAATATTCCAAGAATGGATTGTATTCAAAGCAAATGTCGGTCTACTTTCAACTTGTTCTATATTGCCGCATTCGACATAGCACACACAATCATACACTCGCTACCCAAAAATCTAAGGGTTAGGTCGGGACGGAACGCAACTACGAAATTAAAGTGTTGGTGGAAACTTGCCGCATATCATGGAACCACTGAATGCAACGCAAGTACGCAAGTGCAACCTTGATATTGCTTTCGACCGGCGAGAACAGTCGTACGCAAGTAGTTGTAAATAGTGGTCTCGTTTTTGTCGACTCGTGTATGAATTCTAATTTTTTTTAATTTTTGATTTTGCGAATAAATATGGTTGCACAAAGAAGTGTATGGTTCATTTACAAATACTACCTATGTACGGTTCGAGAACAAAGCCTCATTAACATTTGTAACTCTTAAAATAATACTATTTAAATATTCGGTAATTATTCGGCAAACAGACCGAATATTCGGCCGAATACGAACATTAAAAAACACACCGAATATACCGAATACGAATATTCGGCCGAACATTCGGCGCATCTCTAGAATATATCTATAATACCGAGAATTTGTCACAATTGTTTATCAATATTTTCGCTAAAATGTCAAACTAAATGTGCGCACTTACAAGATTAGGATGACGAAAATGTATATAAAATTGATGTATTAATGTTTTTCGGCACCTCAATGAAGTCGCGATAGTTTTTAGTTCGCGCGGTATCGTGCAGGTACAAAAATCACTTAAGTCATTTAAACCAAAAACCGCTGGACCGAATATTATAAAAATCTTTTCAGATTATATTGTCGCTAATACACTTCGAACGGCACCTCAAGTAAGTCAATATCTTTCGTGGTTCAAGCGATATCGTGCAGGTACAAAAATCACTTACGCCGCTTAAACAAAAAAACGGCTCGACCGAATTTTATGAAAATCTTTTCAGATCATATTTCGGTTAATACGCTTCGAACGGCACGTCATCTAAGTCGATATCTTTTATAGTTCGCGCGATATCGTGCAGGTACAAAAATCACTTAAGTCATTTAAACCAAAAAACCGCTGGACCGAATATTATAAAAATCTTTTCAGATTATATTGTCGCTAATACGCTTCGAACGGCACCTCAAGTAAGTCAATATCTTTCGTGGTTCGGGCGATATCGTGCAGGTACAAAAATCACTTACGTCGCTTAAACAAAAAAACGGCTGGACCGAATTTCATGAAAATCTTTTCAGATCATATTTCGGTTAATACGCTTCGAACGACACCTCAACGAAGTCGATATCAGTTTTGGTTCGGTCGATATCGTGCAGGAAAAAATGACCACATCCGTACGCACATACACACACACACACACACATACTTCCTCCCAATTTTTTGCAGGTAATTAGCAATATTAGTTTGGATGAAAGCGGCTTCAACAATGCCATCAGTCTATTGAAAGCACGATATGAGAATAAAAGACTCATATTTCAAGGGCATATCCAAGCCTTAGTTGAATTGAAACCTGTTGATAAGCCGTCGGTATCTAAGTTAAGTTCATTCAGCGACCAAGTCAATTCCCACCTAAGGGCTTTGAAAAGCATGGCAACAAGGGAACAAATAGCTGAGGGTCTTTTATTAAATCTAGTTGGAAGCAAAATCGACACGACTACAAAATTGAAATGGGAAGAAGAAGCTCCCTTTAATATTTTGCCCACATTAGATGAATTTTCTACTTTTCTCAACAGACGATGTCAGGCTCTAGAGAACGTTGAGTTTGGCAAGAGAGATCCTGTCCAATATTCCAGAGACGAGGTCAGGGTTTCCTGTAAAGGAAAACCCCTACATAGGTCATCGTTCTCTGCAAATCATGCAGTACCTACATGTGCTGCCTGCAAGGGTAAGATCATGATATAACTAGCTGTGGGTTCTTTCGCAAGCTGGCACCGCTAGAAAGATACGCCGAAACAAAAAGATTAAATTTGTGTCCTAATTGCTTAAAGACGGGGCACGCAATCAAAAACTGCAAGGCTCGACGATGTCGATATTGTTCTTACAAACACCACACGTTGTTACGTAGGAGTGAAACGCAAGGAATCAACGAGGAATCAAGTCCTTGCCAGCAAAGAATCAATATCTTCTCGTAATCAAGATGTATCATCCATAAGCGCCATGACTTCGCAAATTGGTTTCAAGGACGACAGAGAGCAGACGTCCTCAGACCCAACTGATGTTGTTCTAGCCACCGCTTTAGTTGATATAGAAGGTAGCCTTGGAACTCTCACTCCATATAGAGCGCTGCTGGATTCTGGCTAGTCTTCTCACTTTGTTACAAAGAGATTGGTACAACAGCTTCGCCTGAGAAGATGTAAAGCCAATGTAAATGTTAATGGCATTGGTCCTATACCAATCGCGGTGAAGCATAAGGTAGAGCTGGTCATTCGATCCCTTAACAACGATTTCTGCACAACTATTGAAGCGCTGGTCCTTCCTAAGATATCTAACCAACAACCCAGTCGAGGCTTAGATACAAAAGCCTGGAAGATGCCGCAAAATCTAGTATTAGCCGATCCTGCTTTCGACACACCGCAACCCATCGATATTCTAATTGGAGCTGGATTATTTTTCGAATTGTTGTCTGTGGGACAAGTGCGTCTTGGTAAAGGGCTTCCAGTTCTCCAAAAAACCTTATTCGGCTGGATTGTATGTGGTGGCGGTAAATTAAAAACAATTCGTTGCATGGTTGCAGTAGGGAACTTGCAGGATGATGAGCTGGCGATAAAAGATGTTGTTCAAACTCAACTAGAAGCTACAACACAAAATTCAAATATTCAAATAATTACTAACAATAAATTTAAGCTGGTAACCCTTATTAATTTTGCTTTCATTATATGAGAATTCCTTTATATTTATATTTCTCCAAAATTACTGTTAGAAATATCATTTCGTTAACCTTGTTGGAATTTTTAAATGTCAGTCTTCTGTAAGATCTCAACTGTGTCAAGCTAATAAAAGTTAAGTGAATGTGGACAGTGTGGTTTTATTTAAAGTAAAAGTTAATAACTTAATAACTTGCTATTAACTCGCCTGTGCAAACAAAAACAGATGTAGTAAAGAAATTTTGGGAAATTGAGGAGATTGCTTCATCACCGAAGGTTTTAAATGTCGAGGAGGAAGAGTGCGAAAAACATTTTGTGGAGCATGTAAAGCGTGATAATTCCGGTAGATTTTAGGTACGATTGCCATTTCGAAAAAATCCCGCAATCCTTGGAAACTCATTAGAAATCGCGAAGAAAAGATTTTTCAGTTTAGAGCAAAAATTAGAGCGGAATCCCGAAATGTTAAAGCAATACGTAGAATTCATGTTAGAATATGTTAAGCTTGGCCATATGGAGCGATTAACGAGCCTTTCAAGTTTGGATAAGTACTATGTTCTACCACACCATTGCGTCTTAAAGCCGGATAGCAGTACCACTAACCTACGGGTGGTATTCGACGCTTCGTGTAAAACAACCTCAGGCTTCTCTCTGAACGATACATTGATGGTTGGACTAGTAATACAGGATGACTTATTCGACATTTTGCTTCGCTTTCGATCAAGACGATATGCTATCACGGCGGACATCTCTAAAATGTATCGGCAGGTAAGAGTCTTAAATCCCGATACGAATTGACAATGCATTCTATGGAGAACCAGTCGTAAAGCTCTTTTACATATATATCGTTTGCTTACTGTGACATATGGCATGGCTTTGGCCTCATTCCTTGTAATAGCTTGTCTTCGACAATTATGCGGCGGTTACACGAATGACAATGGTCACAATTTCTGGTCATAATTAATGGCATTGCTGTTCACACGACTCAAATAATGACATGTGAAAAGCTCTATTATAAAATGTCATTAATTTATTGCAAGTTGCCATAAATAATGGCAAGAGCTGAATTTGTATGATAGACAAATTCTGACAGAGTTGAATTTAATTGTGTAGTGGATGAAGAACAGGTCAAATTAAGTAAAAATAAAAAAAAATTATCATGGAAGCGAACAAACAATTAGTTGCAGGATGTTTTGCTGCTGTGCTATTGATTGAAGAGGAGGAGGAAGAAGAGACATTTTATGCAAAGAACAATAAAAGGAGAAGAAAACAGAAATCGCAATGGGTGCGTCCTATGTTTTTAGAAAGTGGTATTTATGAGACATTGCGATTGCAACTCCGGCGAAATGATCCAGAGCTGCTTAAAAATTTTTTAAGGATGTCTTCCGATGATTTCGATTTCCTCCTAGATCGAGTGGCCCCATTAATCGAAAAGCAAACCACAAACATGCGTCAGCCAATTTCTTCCGGAGAACGTCTTGCGATAACGCTTAGATTTCTTGCGACCGGGGACAGTTTCAGTAACTTAATGTTTTGTTCAAGAGGTCGAAAGCATCTATTAGTAAGATTGTTGAAGGAGGAATTTCTAAAGGTGAGCCAAATTTTGGTTTGGAAAAGAATTGGTGTCTAGTGTATTGAGCATTTGCAGACACTTGATTAATCCATGGTCCTGTTTGTTTTGAATAGCCAGGTTTAGGTGCTGATTTGAGTGTAAACCTCTTTGAAATAACACTACCGAACTTCATGATAATATCCTGTGAGGTAAATTGATATAATTATTCATCTTTTTAACAAATTTATACTCTTTCGCCTTGTTTAAAAATAAATTGAACACAAATTCCTTTCCTTTTTGCATTTTTACGAGTGTTAAATATTTGGACTTGCCTATATGAGATTTGCCTTGTTAAGATAAATAAAAATGATCATAAAGGATGTGAAAATAAGCTGCGGGGGTGTGTTGCCGGTATATTATAGTCCATTCAAAACGAACGTTTGCGTATCAAAACATAACACCTTTTTGAAACTCTTTCCGCACATATTTTTTTGTTTGCTGATTATGGGGCCGCCCTCTAATGTAGGGGTAGTTGAAAGTAGTTTTGTTTTGGCTTGAAAAGAGTTTAATTTTTTTTATTTAATGTTAATTTTTCAAATTGTAGGGGTAGTTTTTACTCCTTAAGGGTTGAAAACAATTTATTTGTACCTGACTACACGCATTAAATCAAATTTGAAGCCTATTTTTTTTTTATTTTCGGTCCATTTAGGGGTGGTTTTAACTGTTTAGGATTACCCTTATCATAAAATTGGGCTTGATTTGGTATAAATCAACCACTTTCGCCAATAAATATTGAAAAAAGTTATGGGGTTATTTTCGATTATTATTGATATTGTTGTTGTTGTTGAAATTGGATTTTGCATTTAAATAATGACACCCTATCATAAAAGAATGTGCAAGTTCATTCTTTTATGATGACTTGCCATAACTTTTCATAATTTCTCATTATCGTTTACACGGTCATAATTTGTTTCATTATTTCTAAGCTTTTTTAAGCTTTTTATGACAATAATTTTTGCGATTTTTCATGACAGAACTAATGACACAAATAATGATCGTGTAAACGATTATGACAATTAATGACCAAAAAAATGACAAACGTGTCATTCGTGTAAATTCACCATTAGCCTTGGAAGCCTCAGCTACTTATCCTCTCGGATCTGAGGTCCTTAAACGAGACTTCTATGTGGACGACATGCTTACTGGAGCTGAGACAATTGAAGAAGCAAGAAGAATTCAACACGAAGTGGACGAATTACTGAGTTCCGGAGGGCTTGAATTGGCAAAATGGTGTTCTAACATCCCAGAGATTCTATCATCCGTTAGGGGTACAGCTTTGGAAAAACACATTCAGGTATCAGGCGATAAATTTGTAAAAACGTTGGGAATGTTTTGGCAACCACAAGAAGACACATTCCGTTTTTTCTTTCAACATTTGCAAGCATCTGATGTCACCGCTCACGTGACAAAGCGCAAAGTTCTATCTATTATTAGTCGCCTATTCGATCCATTGGGATTAGTGAATCCAATCATCGTACGCACTAAAATCTTCCTACAGAAGTTATGGGCTCTAAAGCTCGCGTGGGACGAGTCGTTGCCGCAGGATCTTCATAGTAATTGGCTCCGGCTGCACAGTCAACTATCTTCAGTCGAAAAAGATGTCATTCCTCGCTTCGTTCTGATGCCATCTCATTACATAGAGATCCATGGTTTTGCGGATGCCAGCATGTCTGCTTATGGAGCCTGCGTCTATGTTCGTTGCACACAAGGGCAGGATATACGTTGTAATTTATTAGCGGCCTAATCCCGTGTTGCCCCACTAAAAACAATCTCCATTTCGCGATTAGAAATGTGCCGGCTTATTGTTAGCAGAACTTATAGCAAGAGTGGTGTCGCCCTGTCATCGGAGAAGTATATTGCTGGTCAGAGTCTACGATTGTACTCGCATGGCTTCGCTCATCTCCGTCCAAGTGGAACACATTTGTCAGCAATCGAGTTTCAAAAATACAGGAATTGACACACTCCATGACCTGGCGACATGTATAGTTGTTTTCAAACCTCGTGACATCCCGCGCATGTTCCCCAGCTAAGCTCTTAAAAATGTTTAAAAGTTCAGACAAAAGCTTCAGTTAACTCCTCCTATCAAATCACTTGCTGCCATGTAATCAGTCGCGACTGCGTATTGCTACGATTATTGCTACGATTATATTGCTAATGATTATTTAAAAAAATTACAAATTATGACTGAAAAACATCCGTTTTTATATATTTTTTTATTTTAAGGTTATTATATTTTACACATATGCTACAGAAATAATTTGTAGTAATGTCTACTAAAAAATACGAAATTTGTGTTTTTATCACTTTGATTACTAGATTGTTGACATTTCCTGCCAGTCGCATTCGCGCTTCTGCCCGGGGAGGTTGTGTTGCTTGCGACTACGGGGAACTGTCGGTTTATGAATGAAAACGCTCATTTATTCAAAGGAATTTTTTTCAGCATTTTTTTCAAATTATTTTAAATTTAGAAATGAGAAATATTTCGCATAATTAAAGTAAAATTATGCTTATTATGTTGAATAAACTGCCTTTGTTGAGCAGGGGCTTTACATGTATTTAAAAGCTCTGCTCAACACATAGAAAGATAAATTAATTTTATTCATTCGGCATGCGAGCATCCTTTCCCAAATTATTTTGTTGAGTTTCAGTGCTTGTTGCCGTTTTAACTAAAAAAAGGGGAAATGATAGAAAATTATTTATAAAATTTGGCAACGAGGTGCGCAGAACTGCTCAAATTTTTTGTGTCACCTACACATTTGAATCTAGCGGATCTTGTAATCTCCGTCTGAGCTTGTCGACTCATCCTTATGGTTTTCTGGACCTGGGTTCTTGCGATTCACAGAAAATTGTTGGCCTGAAGTGAGTTATCAAACCGAAGATACTTTACCCGAAATGCGCAAAAGTGTCTCTGCAGTAGTCGGTGTCTCAGAAAACATAATGGAGTTATCAAGATTTTGTAACTCATTCATTCGTTTAGTTAATTCCTTTGCTTATATTTATCGCTTTTACACAAACTCGCGCATGAAATCAAAGGATCCAGCAAGTGTGTCCTATGGACCAATTAGTGCTGATGAATTTGAACGCGCGTTAATAGCCGCTATTCGTTCGGTTCAAAAACATTATTTCGTTGAAGATTATGTTGCTTTAAGTAACCGCAATTGTTTGAGGACTAATAGTGTATTAAAAGCTCTAAACGCGTTCCTAGACGATAATGGTGTGATCCGCCTTGGTGGGAGACTACATGAATCAGATTTGGCATTTGATAGTAAACATCCCATCATCCTCCCGAAGTCTAATCTGGCAAGAGCACTAATTCGTCACTACCATCATAAGCACTTGAATATCGGATGTCAAACTCTACTCGCTATAATCCGCACAAGGTTTTGGCTCATTGGAGGAAGGAGCTTCATCAAGCAGGTGATTCGAAATTGTGTTCGTTGTGCGCGACTACGACCCAAAATGATGGAGCAGTTAATGGGCCAATTACCTTCGCCAAGGGTTCAACCTAGTCCCGTATTCTGTCATACTGAAGTAGATTTTTGCGGCTCAGTTTACATAAAAAATCCGGTGCGAAATCGGGCTCCTACGAAATCATACATATGGGGGAATATACAAAAATTGGGTAACTTGATGTCTTCAGTCAATATATAAGGAAATTTTCAACATTTTTTATAATTATTCATTATATTATAAAATAATTAAATCGTCTTTATTTGTTCACCCAATATTAGTTACCTACTCCAAAAGCAAGTTTGTTAAAAAACACAACAAATCCTCGAAACGTCAGTTCTTTGGTGTGTCACAATCCCAAAAATTCTAAATTAAGTGGTTGTGTAATAAAACATATCCTATTTATCATAAATATTATTTTTTCACTACATTCTGAAATATATTTATTAATATGTTTCATAAATTTCATCATAGAATCTGCAGATAGTTTAAAAAAAAAAATAAATAAACTTTGTGTTCACTTTTACCCGTCAGTCCGTTGTGCGAAGTTAATATCTGAAATTTCTCCGAAACATCGCCGATTGAAGGTCAAATCAGCGCTCAGTTTTAAAGGCTAGTAGCACAGAGTACTTAATATACAGAGGGAACAACGAAGAACAAAATGTGTTATCAAATTATTTTGAAGTAAAGCTTTTGGCAAGCTTTTGTGAGAGACAATATCAAATTTGAAGAGAGAAAATTCTGTCCAATTTAACTTTTTCTCACGACTTCGTTGGCGCAGCAACAAGCGCCGGGCAGAGGGTCTTACCTTACACACATACATAAAAATAATGTGCCAGCATATTATTATGGAGAAGGTTGATAGGAGCATTCCGGTGCGGTAAGGGAAATTCGAAAGGGGGGGGGGGGGGGAGGTTTTTTCTAGTCCCAAACATCTGCTATGAGTGTTTTTTTTTTCATTTATGCACGTACGAAGAAAAAAACAAAGTTTTCTGCCCATGAACAAAATTAAATTTTGGTGGATAGCATAAAAAATCTACCTTTCTGGTTTAACTAAGGAATATTCTCGGGGATATTGGCTTTTTATTGTTATTATTGTAAAATGTGAGAGTACTTAGTTTGTTTTATTTATAACTGATAAAGAAGAATTGTTGTGGGCATCTTTGTTATGATGTACGACAGGCTATGTAATGTAAATTTCACCTGGTGTGGTTTTTTAGGGGGGTTAAAAGGGATAAAATTTAGTTTTTCATGATTAGCTCGAAAACTATTGATTTTTGAGATATATAATTTTTATAAAAATTAAACTTCATTAAATGTTCACAAGAAATGGAAGGAAACTATTGTAGCATACATTTTTAACCGTCAAAGACCTACAATTATATGGTGCGGATTTTTAAAACCAGGGCTAAAGATGACTAACTAACTTACTATCAAACCTAATTGCAAAAATTGCGATACCAGTTTTATTTTTTGATGAATCCCATCAGCTGACCAACCAGCAACGATGATTCATACAAAGTAAGTTGTCTTCTTGTTTGGAGACAGCGCTCGCCATCCCGGCACTGAAGTGGTCGTTAGGTCAGGTTAAAATGGCTGCCCACTTAAGCCCGACATTGGGCACATTGTGATGCCATCCTATGTAGTGTTGGAACAAAGTTAAGGCCATTTTAAGCCATTTTGAGCTTTTGATAAAGCGACAGAGGTTAGGAGCACCAATATTTTGCAGCTCGCTTAATCCATTAAGGAAGGGTGAGCCAAGGAAGGTCCTCTTTTTCTTCCGAGGGCGGGACACGTACAGAGAATATGGGAGACAGTTTCTTCTTCTTATTCATTACCACAACTTCTTCATAAGTCGTTGTGGGGAAGTTCTAATCTTTCGGCGTGCGGGGCAAAGGTACAGTGACCGGTCAGCACCTTTACTATATGGCTTACCTCATTTTTGGTTCAACTGAACAAGAGATGTTGAACGCTTTGCGTCCAAAGTTGGCCACATTGCATGAAGAGTGAGGCACACCGTTGCTGTGATCCAACTCAACCCAACTCGAGCCAAGCTGATTTTCCTCACAGCTTGTTTGTAGAAGGCAAGGGCATTCCCATCCGGGTTAAGTGGGGTGTGCTTTCCACTTCGTTTCCCTGTCTGCAAGCTCATCAGCAGCAGGTCGTTACCAAAACATTTTTGATTTGATATGGTCCTGTAAATTGAATTGGCTGAAGCTTATGACTTTCTCTGGTAGATGGTCGTTCATATGTAGTTAATACGAGGTCGTTAAGTGAATACGGTTTATGCGATGTATGCATACATCCATTAATGACTTCTTCTTATTTAAGGGCTCTACAATCGCTTTACCGTCCCGCCCTCTCGTAACTATTCTCGCCACCAATCCCGATTCTATCCAGCCATCCTTCCAGCGAACGTTGGGTTTCCCTCGCTATCGCCCTCATAGATGTTACCGTAGAGAACTTTCCGATCCTGTCCATCTTCACTCATAAGAGCTAGATACCCTGTCCACCGGGACCTACCGCGCTTTGATTTCTCCACAACATCTATGTCGCTATAACGCTCGTAGATCTCGTCGTTGTAAAATTTTCGGAATTGTCCTTTATCTCCATCATCATTGGCACTACAGCCGTCTGTGAGCCTAGGCCTCCTCAAGAACTTTCGTTCAATGATCTTGGCCCTGTATCTCTGTGTTCTGGTTGGTAACCCAATTGTAAGTTCATTTTTTTGTCACATTTATATCTCTTCCTAGGTCTTGTAACCCTAATCGCTGTGGCCTTTGGAGGAACAGGAAGTTTGGGGCAGGTTCTTTATATATTTAGTACAATTTGGGGTTGTATCTTCTTCACAACAATTTTCCGAAGGAAGTTACTGTCGAACAAGGTTAAGAGGTTAGAGTGCTTTGATTTGAAGTGTCTTGACACACTGCAGTAGGTTTTGTTGGCTTTTAGAAGCCGTGCGCGTATTTCTAGTACCATGCTATAGTGGGCTGCTACTATTGACTCAAGGTAGGTAAATACTTTTACCACTTCAAAATCGTATTCCTCTACCTTGATTGTGGGACCAATGTTAGGTGTTCTTGCAGACGAGGCCACCATATATGTACTTTGTTTAGCTTTCGTTGATTTGCAGTCCCAGCTTTCGTGCCGCCGGTTCAATCTGGGTGAAAGCTACTTGTACTGTTCTTGATGGTCTTCCGATGATGTCAGTGTCATAAGCCATCAGTATTTGTGGAGGATTCTGCCCTTTAATGTCACCCCTGGATTATTTTCTCCAACACTAAGTTGAAAAGGACAAGCCGGTCGGAGTCCATTATAGACCAGACCTGTAAGGACCGTTGTCCGGACGTTTAAATCCTTATCGCAGATAATGTCATTTAAAATTTTCCAGCCGAATGACATGCAATGAAGATGAAGATTTTACTTTGTTAGATGCTGTGAATTATAATCAATGTTAAACAAACGTAGGGGGTGTTCTTGTCAAGGACTTAATTTCTTTGTAAGTCGATAATGAAAATTTTAATGAAAGTACTGGTATTTAGAAGAGGCACTTGATACCGTTGTTTAAGCACTGTTTCTACCAAGAGGTGTCGAAAAACACTTTTCAAAGTATGCATGTGGAAAATGCTTAGTAGAGAAACCATTGATTTGTAAAAACTGTGATATTAAATAAGGAAAAAGTTTCATTACAGTGCTGTTTTTATGATTACTGTTTTTTCTTGTTACAAAGATTGAAAAGACACCGTTTGGTCAAAATAGGTACACACAAAATCGTGGTAGAAATAGTGTTAAAAAATAATTTCTCAGATGAGGCTTCTATAAACTAATATATATTCAAAACAAAGGTTGATCATTGTAATAATTGCAAGAATATTTATTAAAACAAGGAGAATGGCTTGGACTTAAAAATGAGTCCCTTTTAAATAGTAAAAATTACATAAACAGTACTAATCCGGGGTCTTACATTCGCCTTGACAACTTCTTTTTGATTTGGGTAAAGCTCATATCAAAATTTTTGGGAAGGGGTTTAGTGAACGGTCGCAAGAAATTCCATTAAATCAAAACCTATGCAAAAGTGCTATACCAGAAAAGACAGAAACATTGCTAATAACGATTAATAAATAGCTTGGTGTACTGTATGCCCTCCATATTTCCCTCTTATCCTCTTTGTTCTTGCCGTATATGCAAATATAGTTGTGCTTGTTTGATCACAACAAATCGTGGGTTGTGCCTACGTTTTAAAATGCGCCTACGGTGGTGTTATATACTATGCAAAATATAAACTCGCAAAATATAAATTCGAAGGAGTATATACCATCGTTTGTGAAAAAATTGCATGATCTACAGTTGTTATTGTAATTATTTTTGCGATAAAACCTACCATTTAAGAGATATTTGTTTTTGAATGTTGGATCTTGGAAAATTTTGTAAAGTAAGTTCGATAGATTGGACTAGATGTATTTTTGTTCCAGTAAGCACTTTGGGAACGAGTCCCCCAAATTTTGACAGCAAGTGGTGTCACGGCTCCCAAGTTGTGTTCAAAACATCAGGCCAGTTCAAAGAAAAGTGTGTTTAAAATGCATGAATACGATGCAACTAACAAAAATGTCAAATATTCCAAGTAACTCCCAAAAAAATTGAAAAATTAGGAGTTTCAAACAAAGTGGAAACATATTTGTTTTTGATATAACGTGTAAATTTAATAAATAAACCACCTGGTTCCACTATTAGAGCAGGCAGCAAAGGAACTTTCGACCGCGTCATCGCGTCACAGGATAAATTTTCTATATTAGGATAGTATTTTTATAATTGTGTTAGGAAACGTTGAGTTGCCAAGGTATATCCTGGTACCATAAGGGATATATTATTATAAACAGTTATTTTATAACAAAACGAAAATTAAAATTGTAACAATTTTGTAATATTTTTGGACGGATTTAGAACTAGAAATGTAATAAAACTTTTTTTCGTAAAGTTAATAATTTAAATACACATTAATCTTTAAAAATTAAAAATTTTCCAATCATTTTACAATTCTTAATTTTTTATATTATCTAAACTCCCAAAAAATCTTATTAGCAATTTTAATATTTTAATTGTTTTTTATATTTTTAGTGCGCCAGCCTAATCGTTCGTTTACGAAAAAAAGTTAGTTAAAAACAATATAAGACCCATTTCATTTTATTATCACAATCGCAGGTAGAAAAATATTCTTTTCCTTTCCAAAGATTCTATTTCAGTTCATTACTATACTACCACACCAAAAAGTTATTGCGCACACCACAACCTTCTATATTAAAAGCCATGCTCATTTAACTTGCACACACACATTGAAACGTTTCATGGTCCGGGTTTTGTTTTTGTCTGCTGCTGTCAGATTGTCTTAATGACTAATGAGATTGAGGTTATTAGTGACTTTTTAGTTTTTTTTATTGTTTTACTAAAAAATATAGTTAAATAGTGAACTAAATAAAATAAATAATAATAGTGAGTGTTTTGGGAATAGTGAAAGTGTTTTGTCTGTTGTATTTAGAAAGATAAACAGATTTAGGCCCGTATTCACCGGCCTGGATATATCCGCGTCAAATTGTATGGAAAAGTTTTGAACTATTTTTTTTTTTGTTTGTTTAGTGAAATAATTATGTTAAAAAAAGATATTCACGCATTATACCTGAAAACATTTAAATTAAAACGATGGCATAAAAGTGATACCTGTTCAAATACTTTCACAGCGAGGAATTTCTTCGTTATCCTTTGAATTCTGTCGGATTAGAATCCAATCACCGAATCACCTTTAGGGCATTTAAATTTTTATTATTACAGATGAATAACCTTAACTGATGAAGAACAGGTTTAATTACACACTTTCGGAGCCACTTGATAAGGAAGCTTGGTCATTTGGCTACTAATGGACATCCATCAAAACATAAACATCATCATATTTGGCCAAGATTACCACATTAACCATCATCATATTACATCATCATTAACATAATAATATAATTTAAGTTTATTATAATTAATTTTGAACTTACGATATTCATTCAAAATTTACTCTGGTAACCCCATCACCTCAATACATGCGTACGTATAAAATCGCATTCCCACTTTTATTATCGGTGCAAAGATCACTTCAAACTTTACGGTTTTCTTTTGTATCCCCACTTGAACTTGAAATTCAAGCAAACGATTAAATATTGTTGCGAACGAAACGCTCGCTCTCTCTGCACCGGAGCTTCACCGAGGTAAGTTGATCCTGAACTTGTTCCTTTTTCCTCCTTTTTCTTTTTTTCCCATTACTAACTTTCCTCTGTTGTTGGGTTTCGACCAACAACAGATTTATTAATTTTCCTTGTTGTTGGGATTCGACCATCAACAAGGTTTACTAACCTTTTTCTGTTTTTGGGTTTCGACCATTAACAGATTTACTAATTTTCCTTGTTGTTGGGATTCGACCATCAACAAGGCTTATTAATTTCGTTTGTTTTGGGTTTCGACCATAACAAACTACTAACTTTTCTTTGTTGTTGGGATTCGACCATCAACAAAGATATTAATCTTTACTGTGTTGTTGGGATTCGACCATCAACACAATACTTCCTTTCCTTGTTGTTTTCATACAACAGTAATTTCCTTTTTTTTGTCATACAAGTTCAAGGTCAACTCTAAAAACCAGGTGAGTACCTCATTTTATATGCTGATAAAATTCTATATATATATTTTTTTCTTTTCTCTTTTATTTCTTTTGTGATTCGGTGATTGATTTTATTATTTCTTCGAAATTTTAAACTTCGCGATTTAGTGAACAACGTTGTAGAGGTGATTTGCAATTCGATAATTAATTCATAGCTTACATCGTTGACGAGGTGATGAGATTGAATTTATAGTTTTTTAACATTGTCGAGGGTGATCCAAATAAATTTTGAGTGAGTCTTCACTTGAATTAATACTTTGTTAAACTTATGAATTGTCAAAAATTTTATCCCTTTTGTATCTTGAAGTTATTAAGAAATTGAATTATAGTTTCCAACATTGTTGAGGGTGAATTAAGTAAACTTTGATCAAATCGTCATTTGACTAAATAATTTGACAAATCTCTAATTTATCAGAAGTTTTGTTCTTTATTGAGATTTGAATTAATAAAATTACTAACTAAACTAATTAACTAAAACTAAATAACTAAATTTGAACTAATTTATATGAACTTGAATTTTATTGAATTACTGATATTTGAATTATCATGAATAAATTTGAACTGTTATAACTGAATCCTACTTCTTCTTCTTTTTATTTGGTTTTTTGTTTCTTTACCTTTTTTACACAGGTGTACTGCAGTTAGAAGCGTCAGAGATATTCCGCTATTCGTTTAAAGTTTTTTTGTATAAAAAACATATGGTCCTTCGAGCCGGATGTGTTTCTAAGTGCAGTGCATAGTGTTTAAAAGGAGTCAAGTGAAATTAAAGTTATCATTTTATAAGATCTTAATATCAAACATCTATGTGAACCTAGTGCTCAGTGACTTTCTATTTTTAAGACCAGTGTTTCAATTTATTATTTTCACGGCAAGTCCCTCACCCATAGCAAGGTCTTACACACCAAGTTATTTTTATTTCAAGCCTGGTCTTAAAATTTATAATTTTCTTGAGGCAAGCCCCTCACCCATAGCAAGGTCTTACACGCCAGGTTATTTTTACATGAGCCTAGTTTTTTACATTTTTATTATTGAAATGTTTCTTGAGTTTAGTTTCAAAAATTAATTTAATTTTCGAGGCAAGCCCCTCACCCATAGTAGGGTCTTACAAACCAAGCTATTTTTATATGAACCTAGTTCTTTCATTTTATTACCGAACATTCGAGCCTAGTCCTCAAGTATATTATTTTCCCGAGGCACAGCCCTCACTTCAATCAATTGTAAGGTTTTCATACCGAACAATTATTCGAGCCTAGTCCTCAGCGATACTAATTTCCGAGGCAGGTCCCTCATTTGAGATCAAATAAATTGGAAGGTTTTCATACCAACCCAATTTATTACAGTCTCGAGGCAAGTCCCTCACCTGTTGCAAGGTCTTAAGCACCAAGCAAATTTACATGAGCCTAGTCCTCAACTATAGTATTTTCCGAGGATAGTCCCTCATTTGAGATCAATCAATTGGAAGGTTTTCATACCAACCCAATTTATTACAGTCTCGAGGCAAGTCCCTCACCTGTTGCAAGGTCTTAAGCACCAAGCAAATTTACATGAGCCTAGTAGTAATACTATAGTATTTTCCGAGGATAGTCCCTCATTTGAGATCAAATAAATTGGAAGGTTTTCATACCAACCCAATTTATTACACTCTCGAGGCAAGTCCCTCACCTGTTGCAAGGTCTTAAGCACCAAGCTACATTTACATGAGCCTAGTCCTCAACTATAGTATTTTCCGAGGAAAGTCCCTCATTTGAGATCAAATAAATTGGAAGGTTTTCATACCAACCCAATTTATTACACTCTCGAGGCAAGTCCCTCACCAGTTGCAAGGTCTTAAGCACCAAGCTACATTTACATGAGCCTAGTCCTCAACTATAGTATTTTCCGAGGAAAGTCCCTCATTTGAGATCAAATAAATTGGAAGGTTTTCATACCAACCTAATTTAGTACACTCTCGAGGCAAGTCCCTCACCTGTTGCAAGGTCTTAAGCACCAAGCTAAATTTACATGAGCCTAGTCTCAATTATACCATTCTCCGAGGCAAGTCCCTCATTTGTAATCAAATCAATTGGAAGGTTTTCATACCAACCTAATTTATTACACTCTCGAGGCGAGTTCTCATCAATATCAACTTCTTCCACATCAAGTGTTTATAAGAGTTTAGTTCTTACATATATGCCCATCTATTGGATCAAATTCCAAATTTCTCACCCATTCTCTTACACCACAGCGACTACTTGTCCGTGTTGTAAAAATCTCATACATTGTCAACATGTTCTAAATTTTCAAATCTCTCCCATCAACAAAAGTATGGCATTGTAAAGTCAAACCAATTGCGTTTTAACTGTCTTTCAAAGTCCCACTCCACTTTAAATTGCTCCAGTAAGTTTAGATGCAGAAAATGCGGTAAAACTCATCATACTTTACTACACAAAAATTCTTTACAAAGTTCAACTCCCAAAAAGGTATCAACCATACTTAAATGGATCGCACTCACCACGATCAATAGCTCCTGTGTGCACACCTCGTCCCTTGGCATACATTCCCAAGCCACTACCTATTACAGATTTTGAAAATCTTTCCAGGACCATGACGTTCTCGAAAACTGTTACATGTAAAAAAAAATCAGCAATAGGATTAATGGCAAAACTAACTTATCAAATAAAAAAAATGCAAATTTGAAAATAGATCCCTTGCTATTGATCTACAGAAACCTTACCTAAATTAAAATTAACTTCATCTCCTAATAATTCTAATGTTTTATTAGCTCCTCTAAACCAAGTAAGTAACTCATTAAATTCTACAAATATGTTACCTACAAAACACAAGGATATTTTAATGTACTCAGCTGCTGTGGAGAAACAGTCAGCAGTTAAAACATCACAAGCGTCTCAATGCAAGGAACTATGTCCAACGTCCACCGCAACACCAGTAGCTCCTAATAAAAATAAACGTAGCATAGGAAACCCAAAATCAAATATTTCTTCGTATTTCATTTATTCTTCAAAATAACCCTCATGTGTATAACTTTATTCAACTTAAATACTTCATCAAATAACTATTATCCCTCTCAAACTCAATAATCCTCGATACATTAATACAACCACCCACAACTGCGCATTGCGCAATCTCAGGGGATGATTTCATATCCTCCTTTAAAATCAGAAGAACCATAATTAACGTACATAACAACTGGCTATAATTTATGCCTTGCCCTCTCGTAACTATTCTCGCCACCAATCCCGATTCTATCCAGCCATCCTTCCAGCGAACGTTGGGTTTCCCTCGCTATCGCCCTCATAGATGTTACCGTAGAGAACTTTCCGATCCTGTCCATCTTCACTCATAAGAGCTAGATACCCTGTCCACCGGGACCTACCGCGCTTTGATTTCTCCACAACATCTATGTCGCTATAACGCTCGTAGATCTCGTCGTTGTAAAATTTTCGGAATTGTCCTTTATCTCCATCATCATTGGCACTACAGCCGTCTGTGAGCCTAGGCCTCCTCAAGAACTTTCGTTCAATGATCTTGGCCCTGTATCTCTGTGTTCTGGTTGGTAACCCAATTGTAAGTTCATTTTTTTGTCACATTTATATCTCTTCCTAGGTCTTGTAACCCTAATCGCTGTGGCCTTTGGAGGAACAGGAAGTTTGGGGCAGGTTCTTTATATATTTAGTACAATTTGGGGTTGTATCTTCTTCACAACAATTTTCCGAAGGAAGTTACTGTCGAACAAGGTTAAGAGGTTAGAGTGCTTTGATTTGAAGTGTCTTGACACACTGCAGTAGGTTTTGTTGGCTTTTAGAAGCCGTGCGCGTATTTCTAGTACCATGCTATAGTGGGCTGCTACTATTGACTTAAGGTAGGTAAATACTTTTACCACTTCAAAATCGTATTCCTCTACCTTGATTGTGGGACCAATGTTAGGTGTTCTTGCAGACGAGGCCACCATATATGTACTTTGTTTAGCTTTCGTTGATTTGCAGTCCCAGCTTTCGTGCCGCCGGTTCAATCTGGGTGAAAGCTACTTGTACTGTTCTTGATGGTCTTCCGATGATGTCAGTGTCATAAGCCATCAGTATTTGTGGAGGATTCTGCCCTTTAATGTCACCCCTGGATTATTTTCTCCAACACTAAGTTGAAAAGGACAAGCCGGTCGGAGTCCATTATAGACCAGACCTGTAAGGACCGTTGTCCGGACGTTTAAATCCTTATCGCAGATAATGTCATTTAAAATTTTCCAGCCGAATGACATGCAATGAAGATGAAGATTTTACTTTGTTAGATGCTGTGAATTATAATCAATGTTAAACAAACGTAGGGGGTGTTCTTGTCAAGGACTTAATTTCTTTGTAAGTCGATAATGAAAATTTTAATGAAAGTACTGGTATTTAGAAGAGGCACTTGATACCGTTGTTTAAGCACTGTTTCTACCAAGAGGTGTCGAAAAACACTTTTCAAAGTATGCATGTGGAAAATGCTTAGTAGAGAAACCATTGATTTGTAAAAACTGTGATATTAAATAAGGAAAAAGTTTCATTACAGTGCTGTTTTTATGATTACTGTTTTTTCTTGTTACAAAGATTGAAAAGACACCGTTTGGTCAAAATAGGTACACACAAAATCGTGGTAGAAATAGTGTTAAAAAATAATTTCTCAGATGAGGCTTCTATAAACTAATATATATTCAAAACAAAGGTTGATCATTGTAATAATTGCAAGAATATTTATTAAAACAAGGAGAATGGCTTGGACTTAAAAATGAGTCCCTTTTAAATAGTAAAAATTACATAAACAGTACTAATCCGGGGTCTTACATTCGCCTTGACAACTTCTTTTTGATTTGGGTAAAGCTCATATCAAAATTTTTGGGAAGGGGTTTAGTGAACGGTCGCAAGAAATTCCATTAAATCAAAACCTATGCAAAAGTGCTATACCAGAAAAGACAGAAACATTGCTAATAACGATTAATAAATAGCTTGGTGTACTGTATGCCCTCCATATTTCCCTCTTATCCTCTTCGTTCTTGCCGTATATGCAAATATAGTTGTGCTTGTTTGATCACAACAAATCGTGGGTTGTGCCTACGTTTTAAAATGCGCCTACGGTGGTGTTATATACTATGCAAAATATAAACTCGCAAAATATAAATTCGAAGGAGTATATACCATCGTTTGTGAAAAAATTGCATGATCTACAGTTGTTATTGTAATTATTTTTGCGATAAAACCTACCATTTAAGAGATATTTGTTTTTGAATGTTGGATCTTGGAAAATTTTGTAAAGTAAGTTCGATAGATTGGACTAGATGTATTTTTGTTCCAGTAAGCACTTTGGGAACGAGTCCCCCAAATTTTGACAGCAAGTGGTGTCACGGCTCCCAAGTTGTGTTCAAAACATCAGGCCAGTTCAAAGAAAAGTGTGTTTAAAATGCATGAATACGATGCAACTAACAAAAATGTCAAATATTCCAAGTAACTCCCAAAAAAATTGAAAAATTAGGAGTTTCAAACAAAGTGGAAACATATTTGTTTTTGATATAACGTGTAAATTTAATAAATAAACCACCTGGTTCCACTATTAGAGCAGGCAGCAAAGGAACTTTCGACCGCGTCATCGCGTCACAGGATAAATTTTCTATATTAGGATAGTATTTTTATAATTGTGTTAGGAAACGTTGAGTTGCCAAGGTATATCCTGGTACCATAAGGGATATATTATTATAAACAGTTATTTTATAACAAAACGAAAATTAAAATTGTAACAATTTTGTAATATTTTTGGACGGATTTAGAACTAGAAATGTAATAAAACTTTTTTTCGTAAAGTTAATAATTTAAATACACATTAATCTTTAAAAATTAAAAATTTTCCAATCATTTTACAATTCTTAATTTTTTATATCATCTAAACTCCCAAAAAATCTTATTAGCAATTTTAATATTTTAATTGTTTTTTATATTTTTAGTGCGCCAGCCTAATCGTTCGTTTACGAAAAAAAGTTAGTTAAAAACAATATAAGACCCATTTCATTTTATTATCACAATCGCAGGTAGAAAAATATTCTTTTCCTTTCCAAAGATTCTATTTCAGTTCATTACTATACTACCACACCAAAAAGTTATTGCGCACACCACAACCTTCTATATTAAAAGCCATGCTCATTTAACTTGCACACACACATTGAAACGTTTCATGGTCCGGGTTTTGTTTTTGTCTGCTGCTGTCAGATTGTCTTAATGACTAATGAGATTGAGGTTATTAGTGACTTTTTAGTTTTTTTTATTGTTTTACTAAAAAATATAGTTAAATAGTGAACTAAATAAAATAAATAATAATAGTGAGTGTTTTGGGAATAGTGAAAGTGTTTTGTCTGTTGTATTTAGAAAGATAAACAGATTTAGGCCCGTATTCACCGGCCTGGATATATCCGCGTCAAATTGTATGGAAAAGTTTTGAACTATTTTTTTTTTGTTTGTTTAGTGAAATAATTATGTTAAAAAAAGATATTCACGCATTATACCTGAAAACATTTAAATTAAAACGATGGCATAAAAGTGATACCTGTTCAAATACTTTCACAGCGAGGAATTTCTTCGTTATCCTTTGAATTCTGTCGGATTAGAATCCAATCACCGAATCACCTTTAGGGCATTTAAATTTTTATTATTACAGATGAATAACCTTAACTGATGAAGAACAGGTTTAATTACACACTTTCGGAGCCACTTGATAAGGAAGCTTGGTCATTTGGCTACTAATGGACATCCATCAAAACATAAACATCATCATATTTGGCCAAGATTACCACATTAACCATCATCATATTACATCATCATTAACATAATAATATAATTTAAGTTTATTATAATTAATTTTGAACTTACGATATTCATTCAAAATTTACTCTGGTAACCCCATCACCTCAATACATGCGTACGTATAAAATCGCATTCCCACTTTTATTATCGGTGCAAAGATCACTTCAAACTTTACGGTTTTCTTTTGTATCCCCACTTGAACTTGAAATTCAAGCAAACGATTAAATATTGTTGCGAACGAAACGCTCGCTCTCTCTGCACCGGAGCTTCACCGAGGTAAGTTGATCCTGAACTTGTTCCTTTTTCCTCCTTTTTCTTTTTTTCCCATTACTAACTTTCCTCTGTTGTTGGGTTTCGACCAACAACAGATTTATTAATTTTCCTTGTTGTTGGGATTCGACCATCAACAAGGTTTACTAACCTTTTTCTGTTTTTGGGTTTCGACCATTAACAGATTTACTAATTTTCCTTGTTGTTGGGATTCGACCATCAACAAGGCTTATTAATTTCGTTTGTTTTGGGTTTCGACCATAACAAACTACTAACTTTTCTTTGTTGTTGGGATTCGACCATCAACAAAGATATTAATCTTTACTGTGTTGTTGGGATTCGACCATCAACACAATACTTCCTTTCCTTGTTGTTTTCATACAACAGTAATTTCCTTTTTTTTGTCATACAAGTTCAAGGTCAACTCTAAAAACCAGGTGAGTACCTCATTTTATATGCTGATAAAATTCTATATATATATTTTTTTCTTTTCTCTTTTATTTCTTTTGTGATTCGGTGATTGATTTTATTATTTCTTCGAAATTTTAAACTTCGCGATTTAGTGAACAACGTTGTAGAGGTGATTTGCAATTCGATAATTAATTCATAGCTTACATCGTTGACGAGGTGATGAGATTGAATTTATAGTTTTTTAACATTGTCGAGGGTGATCCAAATAAATTTTGAGTGAGTCTTCACTTGAATTAATACTTTGTTAAACTTATGAATTGTCAAAAATTTATCCCTTTTGTATCTTGAAGTTATTAAGAAATTGAATTATAGTTTCCAACATTGTTGAGGGTGAATTAAGTAAACTTTGATCAAATCGTCATTTGACTAAATAATTTGACAAATCTCTAATTATCAGAAGTTTTGTTCTTTATTGAGATTTGAATTAATAAAATTACTAACTAAACTAATTAACTAAAACTAAATAACTAAATTTGAACTAATTTATATGAACTTGAATTTTATTGAATTACTGATATTTGAATTATCATGAATAAATTTGAACTGTTATAACTGAATCCTACTTCTTCTTCTTTTTATTTGGTTTTTTGTTTCTTTACCCCTTTTTTACACAGGTGTACTGCAGTTAGAAGCGTCAGAGATATTCCGCTATTCGTTTAAAGTTTTTTTGTATAAAAAACATATGGTCCTTCGAGCCGGATGTGTTTCTAAGTGCAGTGCATAGTGTTTAAAAGGAGTCAAGTGAAATTAAAGTTATCATTTTATAAGATCTTAATATCAAACATCTATGTGAACCTAGTGCTCAGTGACTTTCTATTTTTAAGACCAGTGTTTCAATTTATTATTTTCACGGCAAGTCCCTCACCCATAGCAAGGTCTTACACACCAAGTTATTTTTATTTCAAGCCTGGTCTTAAAATTTATAATTTTCTTGAGGCAAGCCCCTCACCCATAGCAAGGTCTTACACGCCAGGTTATTTTTACATGAGCCTAGTTTTTACATTTTTATTATTGAAATGTTTCTTGAGTTTAGTTTCAAAAATTAATTTAATTTTCGAGGCAAGCCCCTCACCCATAGTAGGGTCTTACAAACCAAGCTATTTTTATATGAACCTAGTTCTTTCATTTTATTACCGAACATTCGAGCCTAGTCCTCAAGTATATTATTTTCCCGAGGCACAGCCCTCACTTCAATCAATTGTAAGGTTTTCATACCGAACAATTATTCGAGCCTAGTCCTCAGCGATACTAATTTCCGAGGCAGGTCCCTCATTTGAGATCAAATAAATTGGAAGGTTTTCATACCAACCCAATTTATTACAGTCTCGAGGCAAGTCCCTCACCTGTTGCAAGGTCTTAAGCACCAAGCAAATTTACATGAGCCTAGTCCTCAACTATAGTATTTTCCGAGGATAGTCCCTCATTTGAGATCAATCAATTGGAAGGTTTTCATACCAACCCAATTTATTACAGTCTCGAGGCAAGTCCCTCACCTGTTGCAAGGTCTTAAGCACCAAGCAAATTTACATGAGCCTAGTAGTAATACTATAGTATTTTCCGAGGATAGTCCCTCATTTGAGATCAAATAAATTGGAAGGTTTTCATACCAACCCAATTTATTACACTCTCGAGGCAAGTCCCTCACCTGTTGCAAGGTCTTAAGCACCAAGCTACATTTACATGAGCCTAGTCCTCAACTATAGTATTTTCCGAGGAAAGTCCCTCATTTGAGATCAAATAAATTGGAAGGTTTTCATACCAACCCAATTTATTACACTCTCGAGGCAAGTCCCTCACCAGTTGCAAGGTCTTAAGCACCAAGCTACATTTACATGAGCCTAGTCCTCAACTATAGTATTTTCCGAGGAAAGTCCCTCATTTGAGATCAAATAAATTGGAAGGTTTTCATACCAACCTAATTTAGTACACTCTCGAGGCAAGTCCCTCACCTGTTGCAAGGTCTTAAGCACCAAGCTAAATTTACATGAGCCTAGTCTCAATTATACCATTCTCCGAGGCAAGTCCCTCATTTGTAATCAAATCAATTGGAAGGTTTTCATACCAACCTAATTTATTACACTCTCGAGGCGAGTTCTCATCAATATCAACTTCTTCCACATCAAGTGTTTATAAGAGTTTAGTTCTTACATATATGCCCATCTATTGGATCAAATTCCAAATTTCTCACCCATTCTCTTACACCACAGCGACTACTTGTCCGTGTTGTAAAAATCTCATACATTGTCAACATGTTCTAAATTTTCAAATCTCTCCCATCAACAAAAGTATGGCATTGTAAAGTCAAACCAATTGCGTTTTAACTGTCTTTCAAAGTCCCACTCCACTTTAAATTGCTCCAGTAAGTTTAGATGCAGAAAATGCGGTAAAACTCATCATACTTTACTACACAAAAATTCTTTACAAAGTTCAACTCCCAAAAAGGTATCAACCATACTTAAATGGATCGCACTCACCACGATCAATAGCTCCTGTGTGCACACCTCGTCCCTTGGCATACATTCCCAAGCCACTACCTATTACAGATTTTGAAAATCTTTCCAGGACCATGACGTTCTCGAAAACTGTTACATGTAAAAAAAAATCAGCAATAGGATTAATGGCAAAACTAACTTATCAAATAAAAAAAATGCAAATTTGAAAATAGATCCCTTGCTATTGATCTACAGAAACCTTACCTAAATTAAAATTAACTTCATCTCCTAATAATTCTAATGTTTTATTAGCTCCTCTAAACCAAGTAAGTAACTCATTAAATTCTACAAATATGTTACCTACAAAACACAAGGATATTTTAATGTACTCAGCTGCTGTGGAGAAACAGTCAGCAGTTAAAACATCACAAGCGTCTCAATGCAAGGAACTATGTCCAACGTCCACCGCAACACCAGTAGCTCCTAATAAAAATAAACGTAGCATAGGAAACCCAAAATCAAATATTTCTTCGTATTTCATTTATTCTTCAAAATAACCCTCATGTGTATAACTTTATTCAACTTAAATACTTCATCAAATAACTATTATCCCTCTCAAACTCAATAATCCTCGATACATTAATACAACCACCCACAACTGCGCATTGCGCAATCTCAGGGGATGATTTCATATCCTCCTTTAAAATCAGAAGAACCATAATTAACGTACATAACAACTGGCTATAATTTATGCCTTGAGATTCAGTGCCCACATAAAAGAATTCAACTTTCTTTACCGTCGTTAACTTTTATGAAACAACGCAATCATATAAATCTGACACATATAAAATCTGAAAAAAAAAAAAAAAAAAAAAAAAAAAAATTATTCTCTTTTAACATAATTGATAATTTCCACAGGTATCAAACTAATTACATGCCCTGTACATACGGGTTGCACATTCTCAGTCTGAAAATTGAATTTGAATCCACTTCCTCATACATACATAACCTAATGTCAGTTAAACGAATTGTATTTAATTTCTTCAGTCCATCCACTCTGCTTCACTTTAAAATTTAGTTGTACAAATCTCCTTATTAACAGTCTCAATAGTCAATTATCCTTGAACTTGAAATCAAGTAAATTCCTGGTAATAAATTTTTTCTAATAGTTGAATATTAACAATTCTGTTATCATAAAAGGTTCGCTCTCTCAAATCCCTTTGTTATCAATTAATTATTTGTTCCCGATATCTGTGAACAACTCATCCCGATCATTGCATTACTATGTACGAAAAGCAAACAAATAATATGGTACAAAGTTCAAAACAGTCAAGTCTTAGGATCATCGTCTCTTACAAAGACGTAACCGAGATCGATAATGAGATAAAATTAAATTCAGAGAATTACCCTTGAGAGAATTAACATTTATATTTTGGGCCACTGGCTTGGTTTCTCAAGGTCTTAGTGAAAATTAGATGGACTACATATTATATCGAAACCAATTACTTGGAGATGATAAAATTTCAATTTCATGCGGAAGATACATTTCTAGCTGGATGGATTAACAAAACTACACAATTAGTTTGTATTGTGCTTCCCTTTAGCCAATCCCATTGATCATTTACTAATTCAGTT